>VZRW01000023.1:87471-285768 GCA_013398125.1 Aegotheles bennettii
GGCTGCCCGGCTCAACACGCCTGCGCTGCCGGCTGCCCGCCGCCCCCCGCTCGCCCGGCCGACACGCACCTCCAAAGTACCCCTGCCCGCTGTCCCTGGCCTCGCAGCCCGAGGCCTGGACCCTTAGTCTTCAGTAATCCCTGACAGCTACAGCTGGTAGTGATGGGAGCAAAGGAGAGGACCCCGAAGGACATGGGTCCATCAGCCCGCAGTTGACTAACACTAATCCACTCAAGTACAGGTACCAAAGTCCATGCTTCACTTTCCCCTTTTGCTTCTACAATAAACCAACACTGTAAAGTAATCCTGACCTTTGGGGAAGGTTGGCTGTAAGTGAATAATCAGGTATGATCAAGTGCTGCCCGACAGGACCTGTTGCTGTACCCTTTTATAGGATGCGTTTGTGCCTTCCTCTCAAGCTAGTCAGTGTGGATGGAGACAAAGCCCTTTCCTGCTTTGAAATTGAACAGCCTTTTCTGCTGGAAATTCAGCAACTGTGTTTGGTCCTCATTGCTACCTGGTGTGGGCAAGCAGAAGGAAATCCCTAATGGCCTAGTCACATTCCATACTCTTATCCTTCACCTTGTATTATCTCGTGAGTATTAGTTCATTGCGTGGATTGGGTGGCTCTTGTTCAACCAGCTGCATCACCCTCCTTCTATCAAGTAACTTCACTGTCTAAAGTGAAGTAAGACAAAAATTCAAAAGAGGATGCAAAAGTTAGCCCCTATAGCTGGAGAGAGATGGCTTGGTTTTCAGAAATCCTGAATGTCAGAAGATTTAAGATCAGGAAATCACATGAAATGAGGAAAAAAAGGTACAGGTTTGTGAAGATTCTCTCCTACATGCCTTCTATTTCCTTACTTTGCATCTGATGATACTGTTTAAGGCATAACTTTATTGCCTTTGCATTTCATAATTCAACAGATTGTATTAACGTGGTCATCTTCCTCCTGAATAATTTCAGGCTTAAGTTGACTAAATCTTCATGAAAACAAGTCTATAAAAACCCTGTATTTGCTGTCTTGGGAGAATCGCCACTCAGAAAGAGAACAGACTTAGAAAACTCTTTTGACCTCCATAAATACAGCTAGAAAAACATTTAAACTAAAAAAGCCCCCAAAAGCCAGCCTTCAAATTGGCACAGTGTAGGACAAGCCAGAAATATGAAGTGAATTTTGAAACTGAAAGTTTAGAGAGTAACCGTTAGGGGTAGAAACTCAGATTTGCGGGAAATAATTGCAGTTGACAAGCCTGCCACAGAGTAACGGTTGTGACTAAGGCCAGCACCCATCTTTCTAACAGGCTCCTTCTGCAGAGAAATGTGCTAAAAGCTCCATGCTTTCGAGAGGACTTTTGTGAATGGCAGAGGTACTCGGAACATGATAATGAAGGTTTTCTGAAGTCTGTTTTTATTCTACTTTACTTCAATGAAGCAAATTTCTGTTATGGGGAACAGTTCCCCTAATAACATGGGTTGTTTTAATAGACATATCACTTTAAAGCAAGCTTTTAACCATCTGTTACACCCTCTCTTATAATGTAAGATACAGCTGACTTGAAAAGATTATGTATGATCTTTGTTCGATGTAACATGTTTCAGATGGAGGAGGGATGGGAGAATCACGCTGCTGTTACATGGTACGGACCCAAGGAAAGTCTGCCGTTAAGGGGCCTGGCCTCGTCATCGTTGAATCACGTTGCTGTTTGGCTATTGATTTCAGTGAGAGCGGACAAGGTCATGCACAAAACTAATGAGCATTTGGTCTGGGTCAGGTGTACCAAAGGCAGTCCTACAGATACTGATAGCATAACCAAACGCTAATTATTCACAGTGGTTTATTGTAAACCTGACTTTCGCAGGTTGGAATTAACTGGTGATTTTGGTTAAGTCAGTGTGTTTGGGCTGATGCAAATTGCAGTGAGCTCAGTGAAGGTGATTTCAGAAGGCAGCAAATCCAAAATCTAGTACAACATACTGAGTCATATAAATGACTGCGTGATCATATAGAGCCTTGCATGGAGAAAGTCATGCTAGAAATAGTCCTAACAGAGCCCAAGAAAGGGCTGTAGAATCCACTTTTACACAAGAATAGAAGAATAATACCTTATCCATGTAAAGCAATGGGGTGGGTGTGTGTGTGTGTTTGGAATGTAAGTAGGCAGGATGTGATTATCTAGATTGGTATTTGGCCAGGCACTCCTACACTTGCAAAAACTACCATAGGGTGTTTAATGACTGCAAGTGCTCAGTATCCTTGGTTTTACCTCTTATATAAAGACAGCCTTTGTGATCATATACTTTATGCTGGTTCAATACTGAGTCAGCAGAAATACCAGTTCATACGGAAACTTGGAATTTCCTTGGAGGTCTTCCATGCAAATACTACAGACCCAATCCTACTCGCCTTGTGAAATCTATTGAGATTACAGCCATAAGTACTATGGTTCCAGATAATCATGTTTGCATATGTGGCTACAAACAATATGGGCTTTAGAATCTTTATAAATAATTTTCAAATGAAACCAATATACTTTTCTGTTGCATCTCAGTGACACAAAGGTTTTGTTGTTGTTGTTTAAGCAAGGAGATTATGCTTAGTTATTTTGAGGAAATCTAATGACAGACAGCCACTATTTGGCAATGTATTATTACGAAGTTTTATTGAAGTACCTACCATATGCTGCATCCAGCTTAGGTACCTGTTGTAAATTTTGGTTTACAAAAGCAGGGCTTTGAATTTGGTTTCTTATTTTCAGGTTCAAGTATGAAATCCAAAAGTGTGTTAATTAGGTGAAGTTTGTTGAGCTGTATACTTAAGGTTTTTATTGGTGCTTCATGGCTTTATAGTCCTAAAAAGAAAGAATGAATGGGAGTTCTTTTGGCCTGGTTATCAGATTTCAGGTTTAAAAAGAAGGTGACCCACCCTTTTCAGTAATTCATCGTGCAGGGTTCAGCTGTGGGTGCAAAAGCAGGTTACAACTGGTGAGTCATTGTGAACTTGAGGAGCCAACTGTGCCTTTAAGGACATTATATAACCTATTTTTTGGTTTCAGATTTCAAGTATGCCATCATTTCAGCGTTATTGAGATTTCAGAAGGGGTTTTTGTTGTTGTTGTTTTTTTAATCCCAGCAAATCTGACCTCAATCATAAAGTTCCATGGCTCCAAATAGCTGAGCTTTTCTAATATTTTATTTTGAGTGCCTCTGTTCAATACTTCATCACATAGATATGTGCTGTGGGCAGTGCCAAATACGGTGCCAGGGGTGTCCTCAATTATCTTCAGTGCTCACCAGGAGAGGGCTCTCTTCTGCATCCCGTACACAGGCAAAAGTCCCACTGAAAATAGTGCAAGTTTTGTCTTTAAAACTTGATTGAAACAAAGCCGGCTAAGTGCAAAGGAAAACCTGCATTTTTTCAGCTGTCTGTGCAGGCAAAGTGAGGTGTGCTTGATAATTTTAATTTGCATCCTGCAGTTATACCAGGATCTTTCCTTCCTGAGAGAGACCCACTCTGCTTCCAGCAAGATACAGTTCCTTCATGTTTCATGGAAGTTTCATGAAGTTTCCTTTAAGTAATATATAGAGCCTACACAGAGAAAGTGTTGGGACATACATTATTTTTGATGAACCGTGTGTTCCCTGTCACTGTGGGATACAAAAACTACGTCTGCACTGATCAGGGCCAACACGCAACAGACCTGTTAGCTTGCTTCTTGGCATGGCTTTTGCTCTCACCAGTTAGTGTTCTCCTAAAAAATGCCCTGGTGCAGTTCAGATTGTGGTATGGGCCAAGGACCATTCCTCCTGCTTTGTCTACTCCAGCAATCCTATGCTGAAGAATAGGGGAGTTAGAGTGAGCGTTTTAGCCTTACAGAAACACTGCTCTGGCAGATGGCCTCGGGGCAGAGGAGCAATCCCCCAGACCATTTCCTAGTGGAGCCGAAGCCTGAAAGTCCCTCTTAGACCTGTTCCAGAGACAACATTAGTGTCAGGTTTTTGGGGAGGTGGGAGATGTCAGGGCTGGCGTTACCTCACCTCCAGAGCCTCTGGCACTGGGGGAGGGCTGAGGGTGTGCCCCACATCCATCCATGTTTTTTCTGGCTGTAGAACCTTGTTTCAGATTTCATTTCATCACAAACAAAATAAAGAGCAATCCTTGGATGATTTATAAATATGTGAACATTTTAATCTGTTTCACTAAATATTAGTTCTGCTGCTTAGCGTAATTCCCTTGTATTTGCTTTTTAATCAGTTTCACATTAAATGTATTTTCCTCACTTTCTGATTACTTCTAGGAATTTCAGCCATCTTCTAACACTTCTCTCTGCTTATTTATATTAATTTACAACATTCTTCAACAGAATAACTTTGAGATGACCACCATACTATTTCTATAAATCTATTTAAAGCATCCTCAAATTCTGTGAGACACAAACCCCAGCATTTTGAAAGTAGTTTTTTGTTACATATATATATAGGTAGCATAAACCAAAGGCAAGATAAAGTCATTTTACTGTCACTGGTCAGAAATGATCTATGTCAAAGAGTAGTCATGTTTATTAGTCAACTATCAGACATGTTGAGGTTTCCAGTGAAACCAATGGCAAAGCATTCATCAGTGTCATTGTCAGCAACATTGAGCTTGTTATGCAATAAACTCAAATACAGATTCATGCCAGCAACTTTTTACTACACTGTAACTTCATATTGTTGCTGTATTGCACTATAATATAATAACATATTCAGTAAAAAATAATTGGCTATGAGCTTTTTCTCATCTTTTATAGAAGTAAAAATGTCATTGCCAAATGACCCTACAAATGACATTATGTATTACTATTACACTAAAAATAACTTTGTTTCTTCCAGAAGCATGATTGAATTTGATTCTCCTAGTTGTATAGTACTAAATGCAGCTCAGGCAATTTCACTCATTTATTTGCAGGTGGTGTGCAACAGAGGAAGGAAACACAGAAAAACTGTAAAATGAAAAGCAGAGGTTCCAAAAATTATGTCAAAGAATGTTTTTGAGAAAATCTGTTTTATTTCAAACTACAAGTTCCTTTCTTCTGTTAAAATGTTCTATTCAAAGACTTTAGACATTTCTGAACTTGTAAATTACAGTTCCAAATGTATATATAGATTTAAGCTGCTAGTTTAGTTGTAGCACTGTAAGTATGGTAATGGGCAGAAAGCCAGGCACAGCATTTAGGGACAATTATCCTTCGTTTTCAGAAAGTATTGTGATGTTGCCTTGTGTTGGGATATTCCTGAGCAGACTTTTGAGGTGTTAGTTTCTGTGAATACCTCATCCTGAATCTCAGAGATATCAATTAGAAATTAACTGTTTAGCTTACTTCAAGGATGTTTAAACAGCAATTGTAGAGGTCTGTTTTGTACATGACTGTGAGTTAATCCTGGGGGCAAACTCGTTATTAAATCATTCTTTATGCACTGAAATCTTAAGACATCCAGCAAGAGGCAAGCTTCTTCCATTCTGGCTGCGAAGTAATAAACATACTCTGAAAAAATCATTAATGTTAATGTCCTCACCATTCTTCCAATGAGCCCAGGATGCTTATGTAATATATTATTAGTTATTAATTTAGTTATTATATTTACATTTGGTTACTTATTAATGTTTACTCATACTGTATACATTCTGCTTGGAGGTCTTATTCCACTCTGTAAACACAGAGAGAGGTATGGTACCTGCTGCAGGAATCTTACCAGCTAGCCCCATGTAAACTGCACAAAAGAAATTAATAATATAATTTCCTCTGGCATAGTCATCCACTGGTTGAAGTCAATGGAAAGAAGCACTTCAGTTTTAGTATTAACTGGAACATACCTGGATGCATATCTATAGCTTTTGTGTGTACATTATTACTGTCATTACACATGACTGCATATATGATGGAACAGACTTTAAGTAGAGAAGCAGCTCGTCGTTTGATGTACTTTCTGAAACCACCAGCTCCCAATTATAAGCAAGCTAAGAAGGTGCTAGGGTGGAACTATTTAAGGCCATATAGCCTTATTTCAGCTAACTGAACAATGTTGGTACCTCAAGAGCTATGGGAGTTGCCTGGGCAGCAGTTAGATGATTTTCCTGAATCAGACAATTACAGATTACCTTCCTTCTCAGTTCCATTTTCGGGGGAGAAGAGCTCATCATACAGATTGCTGTGTGTGACTGAGTGTTGATGCAATGGTACATGCACATCTTTCTCTCCATTAGTTTGCATTTGGACAACAGCAGTTCTGGGCCAGGAAAAAGACATTTTTCACAACAGTCCTGAGTAGGTTAAAACAGGAGGCAGAGAAGGGTCATCAAGATAAATGTGATCTTCTGAACCTCTATCCTCTCTCATCTCTCTCCCATTATATTATTTTTTTCCTAGTATCAAATAGTTTATTTTTTTCTAAAGAACTAAAACCAAATGACATAGGTTTTACCGCAGCTCCTAAGTTGTTCTGAGACCTGAAAGTGGTTACTTCAGCTCTGGTTTCAGAGCATCTTTGCTATTACAGTGAAAAAGAGAAGGTACAGAAAAGCAACACAAGGGATGTGGGCCACAGATGAGAACAAAGCAGTTAATGTAACCCTCCACTCTTTGCCCTATGGTACACCTCCTCATTAAAAGACACACAAAGGTCTCTTCCTCTGCACCTTTTGCCTTAGTTGACTACACTTGGGATTGGCTGTGAAAGTGAGCACCTTATTAGCATTTGAATGACCTGTACTGCTATGTAAATGTAACTGAAGATTTAACTTCATGTCAAAAGAAAAAAAATATACATATCCTAAAAGGTGGCAGCCTGTGTTTCGTTTTCCCTGACCCATATCCTGTTCTGGGAAAACTTTTCTCCACTTCAGACTTAATAAAAGCATATACACATTCTGAGCTCTTTTTATATATATATATTTTTTTATTATTCACACTTTTGAAGCACAGAGAGGGACCAATTTAAAGGGCCTAAAATCTAGGGAGAGTTTTGCTCTGGAAACAATTATTTTTGTTGAGGACTATTGATGAGGTGATTACCTAAGAATTCAGTGGTAGGAAATTGAAGAGGAGGCAATTTCTGAGTTTTGAAAGATCATCAATAACAAGTGAAAACAAGTCAGGTTTCTCCACAGATTGTTTATACAAGAGTGGTTGTTGATAAATTAACTTCAGATTGGGTATTAGAGGTACATAGTGCACAAAGTGTAATAACAGTTTTACTGCTCAGAATTCGTGAAGACTGCATAATTTACAGGCAATTTACTCAGCCTTTGTAAACAAATAGTATAATCCTTATAGTGATCCTCATCCCTGTGTATCCTGTTAACATTTTTTTTTCATTTTTTAAAATCAATTTTCCTTAGGTTTTGTTTTTGTGAGCAGGCAACAACTTTGAAAATAACTTCACTCTATTATTGATGGAGTTTTATATGACCTACGTGAGGGGCGAGGGAAGAATTAATAAATTAATAGTTCCATATCTTGAGTAACATAAACCACGGTTATGATGCTCAGATATATGATATCATGGCTTTTCTCTAACAGTGTAGTAGTTAAAGTTTGATTTTACCATAGTTGGCACCAAGAGGAGATGCTGTGTTGGTTGTGTAAATATGCAGTTAGTTGTGCACAGTCAGAGATAAATTGACTGGTAAGGAGGGGGGTGGGCAGTGCTGGAGCTCTTCCTTGGCTCTGCCAGGTTCACTGTACCTTCTGCATGATGTGTCAGAGATGTTTTCCCACATTCCTTCCAGGTACCTTCACTTCTGAAGATGGATAGCAATGGCATTTATATCATAGTGCCAGGAGAAAAACAGGAATATTCTTTTATCAGATTTGTTTACACCTCCTTGAAAGTTTAAAAACCTTTTTGTCATGGTGAAAGAGTTTCAGGAGGAAAATATTAACAAAGGTCAAGTGAAGTAGTTTGCTCAGGTACCCAGGAACCTCCTTACTTGTCCTGGTTGATATCATGCATAGTGCTGTATATGAACAGTAGTATCAAACAAGATTTCTGAAAGGGAGAGGTACTGCTGAATTGATTAATGCTTTCTTTAAAAAACAGAAAGGTTTGAGGTGGAGGAAGCACAAAGTTTGTTTCCACAATTATTCTCAAGCACAACAATATGGAAAAGCAAAGCAATATTGCCCTAACATACAGCCAAGTGACAGCCAGGAAGGATGAGTGCAGCTAGTTCCCTATAGAGGCAGGAGATTTCCTCCATCAGAAAAAAAGAAACACAAAAAAAAGTTTCTCAGCCTGTATAGGTAGTAATGTGGCTTGTTCTTTGTAACCCTAATATCACTAATATTTGATGAAAATTAGAGTAAGAAAAAATAATCTCTCTAATTTTAAATCTGGGAAGTGCTTGGCAATTAAAATTCTTACAAATTTTAATGATGGAGAAACAGGCCTAAAGAACAGACTTAAATAAGATCATCATCAGAAGCAGGTTCTTGGTCTGAATACTTCTGACGTTCTGCAGTAGTTGCAGCCTGTATTATTATCTGCAGTAAATGCCCATACATTCTTGTAACAGGTGAGTTTGGTGACATTTATAATGTTGAGATATCAAAGTGTCAGTGTTGGCCGGTATTTTTTCCCCTTGTGGTCATGTTCTGTTTGAAGTGACTCAATATGTATGATATTGTATGGCAAATACCATATCTGTAGTTTGTACATGAATGCTTGAGGGATTTATTGCCCATGTTGTATTTAATTCTCTAAATTGAATATATATATTTTTACAGTTAAATTGAATTTTGAGGCAGTTTAGTAAGATTAATAGAAAGCCTAATAATACTTCACTTTAGGTAGAATTTCATTTAAGATTAAGACACCATTTTTTATGTCTTATTTTAGTCTCTTGAGAACTGCCAATTTTCTGTTGTGTTTCTCTGGATATTTTTACTTTTAATTCTGGCATCTTCCACTCCCATTTTAAAATAATTCCACTAGTATTGCCGTAATGCAGAAGTTGCATTTTATTAAAAGAATTCAAAGCCAGGTTGGGTGGGGCTTGGAGCAACCTGTTCTGGTGGGATGTGTCCCTGCCCATGCTGGGGAAGTTGGAACTAGGTGATCTTTAAGGTCCCTTCCAAGCCAAATCATTCTATGATTCTATGGTAATACTTAACAGTTTTTGGAGATTTCCCTGGCATTTTGTCATACATCAGTGTTGTAAATTTAGTCTTTTTAACGTTCATAATATTTCTAACACTGATTTACAGAAAACAAGACAATAAAGCATGAATGATTTTTTTCAGGGAACCGTACAAAGTCTGAGCTTGACAGACCTGGCAGAGGTACAGAGCTTTGGTTACCCAGGTACCTCATATTGTGAGGCTGTAAACAAATCCTCTGCCTTCAGAAGCAGGTGGTGAATGTTGTCAGTGAGACTTCTTCCATTGCCACAGGAATCCTAAGCTAGTATTTGTCCTAGTGCTTGAGCAAGTTGTAAATACTAAATATATGAAGAAACACACAAAACACATGTGCCAAAAGTCAAGAAAAGAGGAAGAAGAAAACCACAGATATGTAAAAGAAAAGAATCCTTCAAACATCTATAGATTTAGTGGTTATTTCATTCTATATGTTGACTATGGTTACACTACAATTACTGTAAGAGGAGGGTATGTTTGCAGCATTGGAAGTCTCTAATTTTTAAAAAAAACTTCCATCAACTGTAATACTGACTTCATGTCCTCATGGTGGTTATCATCTGACAATGTTATTCTGGAAACCAGAAACTGATTGCTACCCTCAGGTCCCATCTCGCCATGCCCAGTAGTAGCTGGAGGTGGGGAACCTGTGGGAAGAATACACTGCTGTCACTCAGCGGTGGTCTTTCTGGCTAATTAAAGAGGAGCACTGACAAGCTCTGAAAAGAATCCTGGCAGCCCCCATCAATTAGAACAATACAACATACTACCTGAGTCCCGAGGTAAGGTTTTAAAGGAAGAAAAAACAAAGGTGGGCAAGTAAGGTCCCCACAGGGATAATGTGATTATCACGCAGAGGCAGCTAAAGTGATGCTAAACACGATGCTGTCTTTCTCTACCTTCCTTATCAAAACTTCATATGTATCACAGAGATTTATACAACTCAAATTAACACTGCTGTGGGAAAACAATAGAGACTTCCAGTTTTATTCTTGCTTTGGGAAATAAAATGCCTATCAGTCCGGCATAAGGCTCTATTATACTGGGTGTTATATGACCATCTATTGAAAATGAAGAACTCTCCTGCAGAGCTTCACGTTTAAGGGTGTAGAAAAACAAACATGGACTAGTTAAAGTACTTCTCCAGGGTGAAACAATTCCTCAGTACCAGTAGCTGGAACAGAACCTATGCCTCCTGTAGAACCATATTGATGCTGTGGTATATCCTGCACGTTAAGTATGAGAAGTATAGTAAGTAGGAACTTTTATTTCCAAATTATTAGGTTATTTTTTCTAATTTTCAGAGTTACAGAATAAGCTGAATCCCCCCTCTTCCCAAATGCAAAATTATCTTCTGTTCTGTATTCCCTCTTGAAGTGTTAAGACTCTCCAGGCTTTCTTGCTGTTACAATTGCCATTAACTACTGGCATAAACACATTTAGACGATACTGCACTTAGGGTAGAAGAAAACAAGGACCATTTATGATATAAGAATTGCAGCTCTATAAAAATAAATAAAGTATCATCATGTTAGCAAGCAAAATGGATGGACACAATTATGTACCTTTTTTCTACAATTAGTGACTGTAGCCTTGTATAAATATGTATTAACTGATTTAACAAATCACAAGGCTAAAAAAAAATTGTAGTTTACATAGATGAACCAGCCAGCACTTCCTGGCTTGAAGTACACACGCCGCAGTATACTTCAGTGTTAAGAGAGGTAGTTTGCTTCTATGATAGATCTTAATTTCTGCTGAAAACATGTAACTGAAGAAAACACCACAAATGATAAAAAGCCTCTTCCTTATTCTTCTCACACACCTCCTTTGAGGTACCTACCATTTTTCAGTCATAGCAGAGACCAATGGCACAGCTCATAAAATGAGAAACTTGTCCATATATAAGAGGGGCCTCGTAAAACTTACGGCATTTGGCTCCCTTCATCTTGTATTTCAGTTTGAATGATGGAGGAAAGAGGGTAGAGTATTAAACCAAATAGTGGGAGTGAAAAATGTGATTACCCTGGGTTAATTTATGACTAGAGTTTGTTTGTTTGCTAGTTTTTCAAAGCACTGCCAACTTGCCTAAGAGGCCTGAATGATCAAGACAGCTTGTAAGTCAGTCTTGCACAAGAAACTGAAAGAACTGGTGAGAACTGGATCCTCAGCCTGACTGACAAGGTACATATTTGCCTTGGTTAACAGGAAGATTGTCTTCAGCATAATTTGCTCACACTTCTGGAACTGCAGCAAAATAACTTTACCACCCTGCTGGAAAGCTTGTCTAAATAGCTGCTTCTACTGAAAATCTTGGTTGGAGTCTTCAGTTACATTGTCCCTACCTCCTCATTGCTGCTGGTACCAGATTATTTTGTTTTCTCTAATACTGTTGTTGCTTCTGATTAAAAATTAATTTTGTATTCCAATCATCCTAAATTTGTTTCCTATATGTACAGTATTTAATATTCTGGTACATCTTCTAATCTTCTTATTGAAGCTGAGCTTTCTACCATTAAAGTTGCCTTAAACAGTCTCATTAAAAATGCTTTTAAAGCATTTCATGTGGTGAATTAGTAATTCGTAATTTCTTGAACACCAAAGGTTCAGGGCATTTTTCAGCCTCTGTAAAAGTCTTCATTTTGTTTTTATGAAATATAACAAAGATAATTTACTACTAGGGCTGTTCAGCCTTGTGCTTTCTTTCTCTTTCCATCTCCGCAACACATATTTTTATTTTTCTCTTCAACACAAAAAGCTGTTTGATTTCCATCCATGCACTGAAAAGTCTAACAGGAAAAAAAAATTGTTGTGCTTCTCCTTCTTTTTTCTTCTTTAATTTAAAGTCAGAGAATTAAAAAAAATGCAAATAGTAAAGTCACCATGAATTATTTAAATATGAATAAAAACAATTTTGTTCACTTACATTTCACTTTTATGTGAAAAGCATATGCCATGTTTAAACAACTGAGAACTTGAAAGTGTTACTTGCTCACTGTCAATAGTGTAAATAGCTGTAAATATATTCAGGTTTGCAGTCAGCAAAGAACTGTGGAAGCCTACAGAGCATATGCTAGCTAAAGTCTCCTGTTTGACTAACAGCATCTGGTATTGTTTTTATATCTATAAACTCATTATTAACTTAATGTTTTTGCCATTATTTCTCAGAAAAAAAAGATGAAACCATAGACAGAGGATTTCTTCAATAAGGCAAAATAATGGAGACAGTTTCTTTAAAATAATACTTGAAAACACAACATACCTTATACTGTGGCTCTTGGGGTGCTTTGATATTAAACTGTTTCTCAAACACTTCTGCAAGGTAGAAAAGAGTGATCCTTTTATTAGCTTGGGTATGAATATCAACAAAAAATACATGTGATTAAAGGCATGACTGTGCTAAGAACTTTTCTTAGATATCTTTCTTCACCCATTAAGTAATTTGCTAAAATGCTGCATAAGCAGTGCCCTCCCGGTGTTCAGCTCTCCTGAAATTAGATCGCTTTCATCTCATATGGCAGTGGTCCTTGCACTGGGGCTCAGCATCATACTTTCTGTCTCCTACAGCCCCAGGATGCAAGAAGAGTATTTCTGGCAGGAGTTTCAGCAAGATCAGGAGGTCTGAAAATGTCTGGTACCTTTCCTGGAATAAGGGACAGAGCTACTGCTCTGATAACCATACTGAGATGGTCAGTCATCTTTTGCCAGCTATTTGGAGAAGAGGGCACTTAAGATGTACAAAGCACCAGTGGGCTGTGTGTTTGGAAGATGAGCTGATCTTCTACCAAAACCCAGGCCAGACAGTTCGAAAGCTTAAGATACATTAGGTCTTTTTCTGTGAACCGTCCCTAGATTTCAATGGGTCTCCTTAGGCTGTCCTACAAAAGGATAGCAGAATCTGGCCAGGAGAGAATTTATTTTAAATCTCCACTTTATTCCTAAATTCTTTCCTTCTTGTAGAATGTTAACACCAAAGGACTACATCTGTATTAAAGGAAGCTTCATGCCATGATGGAGCTATGGAAACAAACTTCAAAGGAATTGTTGCATAGGTTCACCACTGATGGATTACTAGCAAGCAAGCAAGTCTGAAACTGCTATGAGTTGTGAAGGCAGATAGACTCCACGTTAGAAAACAACACTGAAGCCATGAAGACAAGTGCTAGGGACAACGTTTGGCATTTTCATTAGTATGTGCTTGCAGAGGGAGAATAGGATGTCCCAGCACAGAAGAGAAATCTTAGATACATTCCAGGGAACATTTATTTCTTAAATTTCCCAAATACTGGTGAAACCTGAGTTTATTCAAGAAACCAATACCTTAAATAGTGATTTTTTGTTTTCCACTATATATGATGCATAATACTGAGAAATTAAACAACAAAAAACAGAATCACTTATTGGCAATCATCTGAGGAAAGGAAGTAGTGTAACATAGCAGCTCTGGAAAAAGAAATTAAGAACCCACCACTGTACACATTTAGAAACACGGGATGGGAAGTCCTGGGCCATGTAAAAATTGAAGGCAGAAATCCCACTGACTTCTGTTGTATCAAAATTTCACACAGCAGGAACTTTGAGTAAGCAAAACTAAATTACCTATATGCTAGCTAGGCCAAGACACTGTAATTTACACTTGTGACAATGCCATGCCATTCATGCATCAGCGTTCGTATAATGCCAATTCAATATTTTATTTAATATAGATAGTTGTAGATCCTTCCTTGAATTATATGAATGGTGAAATCAAAGGCAAATGTGACTAAAGCCAGGGCTGTAACAAAACATCTGCATAAATAATTTTTGCAGTCTATGTTTCTGTAGGACAGAAATATGTTATATTCACACAAAGCTTAGCACACGTTTTGTGTTCTCCAAATAAATGCAGAACTGCAGTATACATGTGGCATTTGCATAATGCAAACTGAAGTGTTTCATCCTCTTAGCTGAGTGACACGTTTGTGATCTAAAGAATGAGAGACAACTTGAAGCCCATCATTATTGTGGGCTACCTTAAGTACAGGGTGTCTCAAAAAGATGGACTCAATTTCAATGGCAAGATGCCTTAAAATTGGGTCCATCTTTTTGAAGCACCCTGTATAATTCCATGCCAGGCAAAGTGGAAGAGGACCACTTACAAAACAAAACTCAGATCGATACATCAGTTTCAAAGGGGACTTCCACTTTAAAGAAGACCTCCTTCTTAAAAAAGACCTCCACTTTGCCTGACATGGAAGTGTACTTAAGATAGCCCATCATAATGACTGGTTTTGTAAGAAAAACAAGTGGTAAAAGTGGGAAACAGCTTAACCTAAAATCTTCCCTGAGGCAACTGTGAGTTTTGCCAATCCCATTCAAGGAAAAACTATTTAACACAGAGCTAGAAAAAATACAAGAGAATGAAAAGCTTTAGCTATAAAATTGTAGGTATCTTATTGTAGTGAATATTAAAGTATTGTAACATGCAAATATCTTAGCATTCATTAACAACCAAACTACTGAATCATAGCATATACTTGTTAAGTTGTACAGAAAACCACTATCTATATAAAAATCCACTCTATATAAAACAGCCTAAACCCACTGCTGTATAAATAAACATTAATGAAATATGTTTGCTATGAGTTTGTATACTACAACCAATAGGCAAGTGACAGAAGAATGGAACTAATGAAAATGTGTCAGTTAACTTCTTTTCACCTTCTACTTTTGCCACATTTTGCCTATATTTTATCTGCTTGCAGAGCAATACTGCAAATACTTTCCCATGAGAGTAAGTACAAATGACCAGGGTTTGCAGATCCTTTGGTTGTGAACTGTAGCAGCGGGTAGGCTTGGATTTGGATCCCACGAGCTACCATACAGGCTGCTGGCTCAGTATGTATCATAAAATCTGATGGCTTCCTCTTTCTTCCCCAGATCTCCCTATCCAGGGCTGCAGCATGTTTGCTACTCTAGCATAAATGTGTAGTGTAAGTGTGCACTGTACTAGCCTGTGAATTCATTAATAGCAATACGGAGCAAAAAATTAGGAAGAGGGGGTTTTAAAAATAAAATCACCATGAAGTACTTACCATCTATTAGAGACACACATGGTGAACATTCCGCTGTATTTCAATACCGGTGTTACATCTCAAGAACAATCACACTAATAGGAAACCCCGTTAAAATATTTTCCCACCACACAACCCTCCAGCCGGAGACTGTCTCAGGCAATGGTTTCAATTTTTAATCATGATATTCCTAGCAGTCCCATTGTTCTAAACTGGTCCCACAGATATCTAATTTTTAGTAGGATAACACACATTATTATAACATATCAGAATTTTTAACCAGAAAATTTCCCTCCGACTTTACAGACTTAAGGGTACTATGTCACCATATGTGTTTTGTTGCATTTTTCTGACTATTGTATTCTAGACCTAAACAAACTTTGTCACACCAGCCTTATCTATGACAGATTTCCACTGCCTGGGGGTGTTTATGGACAAGGAATAAGCAGTCTGGTTTAACTCATCAGAAAGTGAGCCTAATGAATAGACTTAAAGCCTCATCTGTTTACTAGTATTTTATTATTTGTTAAACTGGCTTGCGGTTGTTCTTACTATAGCAGTGCCATTCTCACCACTGTGCTTAGCTAATGGCCTATCAGCATTTCCATTAGAAACTCTTTTTGGGAAGTCAGTGACTTAGCTGTGAAAATTTACAACAATGGTGCTGACTGAGAATACTAGTTCCCAGATGTGGTTTGAATATTTTTATTAGATTTTTAATATGATTGCGTGTATGATTGTATGAATGATAGTGAGGAATGTTAATAGCCTTATAGAGCCAGATAGGCATTGTACAAGTTTCAGCTGCCTGTTGCTTCACTGGTGCACCTCAGGCTTCGCAGGCAACATCTCTTTTATTTCAATTGCCAGGTTCTTTTAAACAGCGAGGTGAGTTAAACCAAAAACCAGGGATCTACTATCCACTTGAAACTGGGCCCAAGTATGCTCACAAGGTTCATGAACATCATGACAGGCCAATTCAGACAGCGCTGCCAAATTTGCAACTGTTGGGGACTTCCTGATGTTTATTAGTCATATTCCAGTGTCATGCGGTGTGCAATATGAGCTGCTTCTTGCTGACTGCAAACTCCGAAGTGGCGTCATGAGCCCTCTGGGGAACACAGACATCATTCGTTTTATTAAGGACCTGGCTGGGACCCATCACATGTTCTGCCCACTTCTTATTTAAGAAGAAATATCTATGTGTGCTTTCCTTCCTTCTTTCTTTAAAAATTAATCATTGTAATCAGTTCCGTATACTTTAGTCCTACCATTGAAAAGAGAGCGTGTCAGGAAACTTCTTCAATGTTTATTGGAGTGGAAATGCTTAGGAAAATAGTACTGAACAGGAACCACAATGGTCCAGTCTGACTGGAGGGCTGTGCAGGCATATTAGAGCAAGTACATCACAAGCAAAGGCAGCCGCACTAACAGGAGTAGAACACTAAAACCCCTTTGATGTCCCTTCCATGAATTAATCTGCATCTACTGAACACTTCAATGCAACAAAATGGTTTTGAAAATGCAGGTTTTCATGAAGATGCTGGGAAAGCAGCTGTCCTAGGGATATCATGATGTTCTCCCCAAACATGCCCTGACATAATCCAAGCGTGATCTACCATGGGTCAGACACATGCCAAGTAACCTGCTACTACTGGGCAATGGCTGGGCAGTGTTTAGACCTGTGCTCTGCCTCTGCTTTGGGCAAATACAGCTATTGAGCTCCAGTGAGGGTGATGGCCCCTGAAAAAAGGAGCAATGGCTGCTTTCTGCTACAAAGCACATGGGACTGGCTCTCGAGAGGTTGGCTTTGCTGGCTTCTGCAGAGCACTCAAATCCTCTCCAGGTGGTACTTTGTGAGTTTACTCTCAGAAGAGGTTTCATGGAAAGAATCACCTCCACACCGGGTTTTGATATATTGTTAAAAATGGCTTAATCTGGTTTATACTGGTAGTTAAAATGTCTTTAGCACTGTCTATATTGCTTGCATAGTCAAAATCCATTGATAACAACATATGTCTGTCTTAGATGGCAGATTATACCTGAGAGCAGATAAAAATATGTCAGCATGCAGATAAAGAATTAATCTCCTCCTAAATTATTTTAAAAATATATTGCTCTAAAATGCACTATCTCAAACTTTTCATTAGTTTCAAAATTAGTTTTGAGCAAGCACAAGGCTGCATTCACCTTTCTTGCTTGAATTTGATATAACCTTCAGACTGAATATTCTAATTTACTTCTAGTATTTACAGGCATTGAAAGATAATCTAATGTTCTTATAGATGCTCAGACTATTCAATTGCTATGCACTTTAAGACAAAATACAAATAAGCACTGGAGTTAAATAGGAGGTAAAATTGATGTTTCATGCAGTACTTACTATGTCAATAAAGAACTAAAATTTTATAAATTTTTCCAATAAAAAACTTTCAAAATGAAATTTTGCTCTACATAACAGAAATTTCAGATTTGAGAAATCAAATGTTGTAGTAAGAATTAAACTACCTCATTTTAATAACAAAGAAACTTAAAAATTATGCTTGAAGAGACTCCATGAAGTCATCTAATCCAATCAGTGTAGATATACTTAAGTGCACATAGGGCCAGAAGGCTGCTGTTAAAAGGCTCAATCCATCTCCCCTTAAAGTCAATAGAAAGATTCATTTGAATGGGAGTTGAAATATGTTCTAGAGGTAGCTACTGTAAAGTGGTAAAGACTATCTATAAAATGCTGGTCATATTTTAATCATACACACCCATCTTTTAGGAGGGGCTACTTTGGAGAGTAAATGAATCCAGCAGGAAAGCCATTCATTCAGCTCTAAATACCTGCATGTAATATTTTGGTATGTGCTTTTTTATGACCTTCACATTTTTCCCTCTAGAAGGATTGTCTGAGCTGACTAAAGGAGTTAAAAAAACCATTTATGATGGTTTAGGATTTCATTGCTGAATGCAAAGATCATTCATTACTATTTTTTTTTTGTTCCTGGGTTAGAAAACAACATAAGCTCATTTAGAGTTCATACTCCAAGTTCTTTTTTTTCCTTAGGAAGATGTCCCTTCTGTGATATTTAACAGTTGTATTTTTATTATATATTTAATTGCTGTTGTGTAGATGTTTAAATATATTTTGTTAAGTTTCAATATGTGGCTTTTGCTGATGTGAGGACTACTAAATGAGTAGCTCATTTAGTTTCTCATTCAATTAGATAAACCATAGCTCAATGAAAGAGTGTTCCTGTAATCACACAGTGACACCTCAAACCTTTCTCCCTGGAAAACAGCAGCTTTAGTAGAGCCATTACTTAATGTGAGATGGCTGAGGCCTTACTCTGGTTCCAAGACCACAGCAATGGCTAAAGCCTAAGCACCAAGTAAGGTAACATCCGCTGACATGAGAAATAAATTCCACTTGGCGTTTCTTTAGGTACTTCTTATCACGTGAAGTTACATGAAAGGGAGGGGCTTTGGGAATTTGTGAATTGGTTTGGGAATTTGCCTTTCTCAAGATACATTTTGGTACTGAGTCTCATCTAGGCAGTGTGTCCCTACTACAGCACAGCCTTTCATCTTCTCCATGACCCTATTTCCCAAGTGCAAATAGGAAGCAAATCATAGCTAAAAGCCAGTCAAGAGTGTCAGGAAAGGGATTCTCCCATGCTGCTCTGTGACTACATGATACACAGGAGATTCAGAAAGTAGAAGCTGTTATATGGCCCAACAAAAGAAAAATGTGTATTGGCAGAAGATGACAGTAAAACATGGTCAGTTAAAAAAGCTGATTGAATAAGTAGATAATATAACTGCTGAATTAGACTTTTAACTTTATCTCTCAGAAGATGAGAGATGTTAAAGTGCCAGTCTTGCTTGCACATCTTTACTCTTTGAGGCAGCCACACAGGAGGAGTTGCAGCCTTGTCCTGAAAGCCTGGCGACCACTTGCCCTATGCGTGAGCATTGCGCAATACTCCAACAGCAAGCATTGGGAGCCCATGCGACTCATGGGCCCACATTTTGTAATCCCAGTTCACAAGCTATAAATAAGCATGTAATTGATCCCTCCTCATAGAACAAACTGGATGCCTTCTGGTGTCAGCTTTATGTTAGAAATAAGTTTTTCATTTTCTTTCCAAATATTCAAGGGAACTTGACCAATTTTAATTAGTTAGGGCAACATCATTTATTTCTTTAGGAATAAATGGAGAATGGTGCTTAAGAATGATTTCACAGGCTATTTTACATTATTTTTCTACTCTTTATTTTTTCTTATTCATAAAATTCAAGATATGAATTCCTGTTTAGTTTTGTCTTTTTGGACCTCCTGATTGCTTGCTTTTCAAATCTTGGAACTGTTTTGTTATCCTTGACTGCATACAAGGCATTTTCTGCAAGAGCCTTGGACTTTGGCATAGTCTGAACTAGTTGAAAACAGATCTTCTTCCAAGTACACAGCGGAAAACCCAACTGGTTTTTAGCATTTGTGGTTACTACTTACAGTATGCTTCATACTGTCAGTGTTTAGTGCCTGGGCGCTTTTACAAGGAGAAGTAAGTACTAGATACTTATTGCATCTAGTAGGGAAAAAAACGTAGGAAGAACAAATGGGTAACTTTTAAAGCCATTCAAGTTGAAACCCACATATTTTCAAATGAGGAATGTTTGTCACTGGAACAGATTCCCAAAGGAAATAATACCTGCACAATCTTCTTATATCTTTCTAAATAAGTGTGGATGCTGTTGTCAAAAACATTATTTTGGTTATGAATTATAACTACATGCAATTATACAATTTATGTCCTTCTGGGGTCATCATCCCTCATTGTCCCATTTAGATTTAGAGTCTATAAATCCTGCACAATTGTGATAACATGAGTAATAAAAATTTGGTGGTTTACTGACTGGTTAGATTCCGGTGAGAATAAAAACTTTGATACAGCTGAGGTTTTGGGGTTTGTTTTGTTTTATTGGAGGCACCACTTATTCACCTTGAATTTATTTAAATAAAATAAGTAGGTATTGGTTTTAATGCTTTTATGTAACTTATTCAGTTAGCATCTTTCCACAACTTTGAAAGTACCCTGAACATAATTTAGACCGAAAGGATAACCAGTTACTGGATGTAGGATGTACCTAGCAGAGTCTTTCTAAAGAAGAGGGGAGGCTTTATGCCTGGGTCTGTACCACCTGGGTTTTGGACATCCAATGCAATCATAGGAGAGTGCTGGTCAGGTTTTCAGTGTAAAATGAAGTTCTGAGCCCAAAGAGACTGCAATGATCAGATAATGTTCTAAGGAAGATTTTCATGGCATGTCTGAAGTTTAATCCCTAATGCAATATCTCTCAAAAGACAAGACATGCATAAAATAGGTAGGAAATGGAGTGGTGTTCTTCCTTTACTGGGAGCCTTTCCCCAGGGTACATGGGAATTCAGTACTGAGCCATGAGCAGAATCCACTCCATGCCTTAACAACAACCCTATTAAAGAGCATTATTATTACTCTTTCTGTTATTACAAACAATTATAGCAGGTCTGGAAAGAAAACTAAAGGAAAACAATCACATTTATCAGTCTGTTTTATTTTATCTATTTCAGAATAATTGTTACTACAATGTACAAACTCTGAACAGTACATAAAATGTTTTAATGATCAGGACAGAGGGTTACTAGCTAAAGAACAGTTAAGTCATTACCTCCTAAGTTGCCTGTTGTGCATTTACATCTGGAGGGAAATTGTACTCTAAAGGCTAAGCCTGCAAAGGACTCTTTGGAAACACTAGGCAGTGCTCTGCCTAATCTCAGGCTTCCTAGGGACAAAGCCAAAAAAGCAACTTTGGCCTTGTAATTCTTTCCATGGCAGTGCCTGTAAGTCAGGCACCTCGCTCCAGAAGTGCAACGTGCCCAGCTGTCTCAATGCCTGGAGGAATTCACAGCAGCCGGGACCAGGGCGAGCCTTGAGGACATGGTGTATCTTAGGTGTCAGTACTTTCTAGGGCACAGATGCCTTACACTAGCTGTAGGGCAGCAGTATTCGTAGTCTCCTCTCCTGCAGTGAGGTGTTTATGTATCTTTTTTTCTTTTTTGACAGCCAAGTATTGGTTGTTTCATCCTTCCTGAAGACTTCATAGAAGGAGCTGGTAGTACTCCTTATGTTTCACGAATCCCAAACCTAGCAATATACCGGGAAGAGTCAGGAGCAAGAAGTTTGCCCTCAGAGCCGTGCTTGCGTAAGAGCTTCTTGCTCACATCTATCGCTCTTACTGGTGAGGTGCCCTCAAAGGCTTTGCACAGTCACACTGGGAGGCTGCCCATAGTAGAATCTGCAGACTTGACAAAACAGATATACAAGGAAGATCCGCAATGTGTGATATTTAGTGTACTAGAAACTTCTCAGAGATTTAAGAATGTGTATTAGGCTTTCTGAAATGGGATAGTTTGAGGCTAAAGTAAAAATACAAGGGTGAAGTGAGAGTCGCTGATACCACATTTACATTGAGTGGACCCAGGCAGCTGTGGGGAGGGGAGAAGAGAAGAGGACAAGTACCTAGAACTCGACGCAGAAACACCTTTATGAAACTTCACTATCTTGCTCCTTAACCCAACTGCAAAAATTATAGGTAAAATAAATTGGAATAACTAAAGAGAAATTTCAGTAAGTACAGGCTTAGAGCTGATAACTATCATGCATCTCATTCCTTCTTTGTTATTAGTCACTCAATGTTTTGAGCACTCCCCAGTCTGGGTTCAGTATTTTCCTCTGCATTCTCGGGAAAATGTTATAACAATCAAACTGGAGGCTATACGGGGAGAGAAAAATAGATATTTTCATTTACTGTTCTAAAGAAAGAGAATATGTGAGTACAATCAGACATGATGGCAGGCCACCTGAGATAAGGAAGGAAGCCCTGGATTCCAGTCTTAGTGCTAGTGATGACTTCATTTGAAAGACTGGAGCTGTTTCAATAGGAGGGAATTAGATATTCTGGGACAGCCAATAGCCTTGTCATCTGAGATAGACAGATAAAGGATAGAACTGAAGCTGCATAAATATTTTAACCACTACTAACCTCTTGGGTGGCCATAGTTGTGCTGGACTTGAATATTTAAGGGTATTCAAAAACTGGCTATCAGAGCAAAGTTCATTTGAGAGATCAATGAGGCAACTATTAATTTGCAAATCCCACTGAGCTTCAAAAATAAGTTACCAAATTGCTTAGTCCTGTAAAAAAAGGAAGATTTCTGTGCATATCCAACAGCAGACTTTTGACTGTTTAGAAATTTTAAAATAAAACATTTAAATGCAATTAGGCAAAAACTGAGAGGTAGATTGAGAATCTCTGTGGCAGGCTGAGGTCCTGGAGGGTGCAGTTAGACATATATTCCTCCATGGATACAGTTGTAGCTCTAAAGTTGCTCTGTGGCACTACCTGTGAATTTCTCACATCCATACATAGATCTGAAAGCTGGACATGTTTAGATCTGAGTTTTTCACTGAAAAAAGAGTGTAAGTTCCAAGATCTCCCCTACCCATTCCAAATAAAATGTGGATAGATTTAAACGTATTTAATTCTGATTTAATAAATATTTAGCCAGGATTACCATTCTGGCCATCAAAAAACCTGGATTCAAACAAATAAAATGACAAGGTTCCTTTAGAAACCCTAAATTAAGAAAAAATTATAACAAGAAATGAGATCTTTTAATTGCCTCTTTGTTTTTGAGGGCTTTTTTCTCCAGCACTTAGTGCCTACTTAGTTTACAATGTCTTCTTGATGAAGAAAGAGGAGCTGGAAACTCACATTATTGATTAAAAAATAAGAGATCTCCTCAAATTTGCATGATTTTAGGGCTTAGAGTCCCTGGAATAACTCTCTGAATATGGTACAAACAGTCACACAGACCTGTAGTGTATCGATCTCCTAAGGGTTAAGGCAGGCAATTTTTTTCTCAAGGGAAAGCAAAAGGGTGCTATGAATGCAGGTAAAATTGCCATTGCTGTTCTGGGGAATCACAGAGAAGGCTTTCTCCTGATGCCAGTGACAGAAGAAATCCCCCTGGAGCAGGCGAGAAGGCAGGCACACTTTTCTTCCTTTCTTGGACACTGGGCCAGCCGAGCTGTCTGTGTACACAGGCAGTGTGATTCCCAGGGCAGGGAATGGCACAGAACTGCATGTCCTCTCTTACTTAAGCGAGTTGATCTTTGGGTTAGGAATATGTGCCCTAGGAAACTGGTTAAGCTTCTTCCTTACCCATATCGAGGTACTGCACTACCCCAAATCAGACAAAACCTGTAGGGTACAAGCTGGCCTTGAGTGTTGTATTACAAATAACACAACAATATTCCTTCAGAAGGGACATTCTCCTTTTGTTAACCATCTAATTCCTTCTGCTACTAGTGGGAGCAGCTAAAGAGAGAGGATAAATCTCATAAAATGGTGACTACATCAGGATGAATATGCTTAGTTTGGGGTGTGGGAAGAATACAGTTTGCGTTTTCTCTCTTCAAGGACCATAAGCAGTTGAAGGAGACAGTGTTATTTCCCAGGGCCATCAGAATTGAATCCAAAAGTCCAGCAGTGTGAACTTGTCTCACTACCAGCTCCAGAGATTTTTTAGCTTAATGTCTCTAAAAGCCTGAGAGGGAAAATACTCCTGCTGTTACTGCTGTTACAAATTATCAGTGATGAGAAGGCAGAAACTAAGCCATACTGGAAGTTGTAAGCATTATGCTTTTTCACCTGTAGTAAAAAAATTCAATGGTTTTTAAGTTTCAGGTAAGAATGAGAAATTTAAAAAAAAAATATTTTTTTTTTATCCCACAGAAAACTATTCAGAGGAATGGAAACCTTCCATAGCCTCATAGAATCATAGGAACACACCATTTCAGTACAACATTTTGGGGATCTTTCTAGTCCAAAACTTGATTTCTTAATCAAAACTAAAGAGAAACTGAGTGAAGTGATGGGAAGAGAAAGTGATAGAAACCTCAGAATAGCAAAGAGCAACTTAGTCAGACACTGACTTGGACAGAGAAAGACACTGACTAAAGGCACTGCTCCACTTAGAATTTACTTATTACATAAACCTAGATGGTTCTGGAGGGAGAGATTTCTCATGGAATAAGTAGTGGCCTATTCTTTAGGGATGTTCACTTTCAGATAGAGAGAATGTCATAAAAGGAACTGAATTTGTCTCACATATGCATCTTGAGGATCCAAAACAGTACACTGCTGTGATGCATCGCTTTTGACTGGCTTTCCCTGTACCTGATTTTATGAATAGAGTTTCAAAAAATCTTGATTTCATGGTGGGGACATTTGTGAAAACTTGACAAGTTTCATGGGACAAGCAGTGTGTTTCCTGCCCAACTCCACAGCAGGTGTTCATTCTTTAAACTGGGAATTTGTTGCAATGTGATAGTCTGCAGTATGACATTCTTTTTCTAATACTAAAATCAAAGTTTTCCCCACAAAAAAAACCCCAAAACAGCATAAGTGAGCCTTATCAAATACTATGACTGTCATAATTATGATTGTCAGGATCCTCAAAATTAATTACAACTTCAAGCTGTGACAAAGCCTAAAATAGTAAGAGCTGCTAGTGATCCAAAAATCACTCACAGCATGTCCAAGCTAGTATTTGGCAGAGGGCATATGCAACTTAAAAAAAGAACATAACCCTTTAGGCCCATGCAAGCAATTAAGCTCTTTGTGGAAATGTCAGGCCAAAAGTACGAAAAGACTTTTCAATTGTTTACATACAATTTTCCTCTAATTAGTGAGAGCTGATTTTATTTCCCCCTCTTTATTTTTCAAATAAGACCAGATGGGCTTAAGTTCAGAGGGCAGCCATTCTGTTCAAAAACTAAAAAAAGAAAAAAAAAGGTGATTCTTGCCAAGTCAGACCCCATGATTCTTACAGCGAGGGGTGTACAAGTAAATGCCAGTCAGCTTAGCAGCATTGAAAGATACGTAAGGAACTTAGCCTGGGAGCTCTGCTGACGACGTAAAACAAGAAGACATTTCCAGAAGTGTCTGTCAAACAAAGTATAAAAATAATCAGAGACTGATGGCACAAGTTACTGACACTCTAGCTGATGTACAACTGGATGAAATTCAACAGCACTTTGGTAACTTTAATTTCATTGTTGCAGTGCTTCTTGCTAATGTTCTAAATGCAGTGATCAGTGAGGTAAAAAATGTAGGATATGGTCTAGTTTTATCTGACCTACCACAAAATGCTAATGGGAAGGATTTTTCTTTCATTGCACAAACTGTTAAATCCCTGCTGTCGTGTTAACTTGTGCTGTCTTTGCCATCTCTCTATTGCTCTACCTTTTATCTGAGAGACAATGACTGATTCCCCTGTCTCCATCCACTCTTCCTGCTCCTCTGGGCCTACAGCATCGTGCTTTAAGTCTTGAACGTGATGACCCCAGCACTGCCTAACTGCAAAATGGGTCAGTAGAATGCAAGGCAAATGTCACCTAGCTAATAATCAAGACTGCACATCTTTGCTCCTGGAGTCCTGCCTCAGCCTGGATTCATTAGGAGAATGCTAAGCCAATCCCTTGACTTTCTGTGCTTCAGTGTGTAAATTGAGAGCAGTATTTATCCATAGCATTAGAGGATGAGGAATCTGCGCTAAATGGTGGTTGTTTGAAATCCTTGGATAAGAAAGTGCTCATATAAGTGCTAAGACAGACAGTCTGTTAAAAGAGGGAATAAGTAACATGAAATGCAGTGATTTTGTTTTCTTATTTTCTTTTATTCTCAATGTCTTTCAAACATCTTGTAGTCCTGCTAAAAAAGTCCAAATGTAGGAACTTATTTAGATTTTTTTGGTTATAAGTATGTATCCTCAGAGGTTATTATATTAGTTTGAGCTCTTTTTAGAATTTACACAAGTTATCTTTGTTCACTTTGCTTCTGCTTTCCCTTGCATCTGTGGTCTGTCTTATCTATTTGTATTGGGAGTTCTTTGCAGCAAGGACTGTTGTACAGTGTCTGTGGTACCAAATGAGTCAGTCTTATTTTGGCCCTGTTGGCTCTGCCATAACACATAGTGCTAAAAATTAACCAATTTAGTGTTTAAATTTACAGCTACAGTCTGATGGAACCTTACAGTCTGGGGACAAGTGATATCCTTTTGCACTGGCAGAGCCTGCAGAAAATTGTTCCTCTCAGTAGGTCAAAGCAAGAAAAAAAAAGTGAGGGAATGTGTGTGATGTCAGTGCTGCTGCAATATAAAGCTGAGACAGAAGCATGCATCTCCAAGAAACAAGTAATAAATGAACAATGAGAACACCAAAGTAGATCCCACTGGATCTCTGTGTTAATTGCACTCTGTGAGCGTAACTGCTAAGTTCTACCTTTCTCTTCATCTCCCATAGAAGCTTGTTCCCTGCTCCCTTTTCTTCACATCATGTTACTTGCTGTATCTTTATATTTAAGAGTAAGCAACATTGCTGAATATTAAAAGCAATCCAGAACATACATACCAATATTTGGTTGGTGACACAAGAGGAGGCAAATAGAGAGTTCTTGTTCATTTCACTACTAAAATCGCAAAAAGATGGGATCATCAGGATTCTCCATGTAACATGTCAGCTGGGGATGGGCTGTGTTTCAAGACATCCTATGAGGGTTGGAGTCTCAGAATGATGAATCATTTAATCCTCTGAGGGACTAACCACAAAAATATTCAGCATTCACACAGGCATGGGTGATGATTTGTTCTCAGAGGTTATTAATTTACCCTAAAAATCCAAAGAAATGCAAGTTCATAATAGTCATGAGAAGCTGGCCAGTTGAAGAAGCAAACTGGTGGTTGTCCTGAAAGAATGGATGGTAGGGCTGTGTTGAAATAGCACAGAGTAAAAACCTGACTTTTCTTGTGGCAGGTGGATAGAGCTGTGAATGCAAATATCAGTCTGGAGAGTTTCTTCATTCGTGCTTATATTTAAAACGTAGTAATATAAAAGGTACAATTTGTGATTCATTCCACTAACTTCAGCATAGTTTGGGTCTGCTCTGGAAAACATATCTCAGCAAAGACTTAGAAGGTATTAAAACACTGGCTGTTGAATATCTCCACTCTGCCTGATGAGGCTCAAGAATAGGGAAGAAAAAGACTCTTCAGTCTACCCTTCTCCTCGGTTTGTCTGCACAGCCTTCAAAGGAAGGGTGCCCAAAACAAGATCTTTTCACACATACTGATGATATGCAACTGGATGGCAATGACTTCCGCTTATTAGTACCAGCCTGTCCTGGGGCTGATCCAGCAAGCCCGAAGCAGAAAGTTCTGTATCCATTACTAAAACCCTGAACAGACCAACTCATTTGACTTCTCATTGTATAGACTATAAATAACTTCATTCCAGACATCACCAGGTGGTGAAGGCCACCACAGAGGAGATTGTGCTTTCCTCAAAGCCTGTATACAAGTGTTTGCTTTCAACTTGTACATCTAGTAGTTTACCTTGAAGGCCACCTGCCAGAGGTGGTGTTTTGATGACATGCCAATGGATGCTGGCAGTTTTTTGACTAGGGAACTGTGTCTCCCTCAAGCTTTGGAGGGAAACAATGACATACCCTCCGAAGGATTAGGGAAGCCAGGGGGGCTAAGCAGTAGCACACAAGTGCCAAGGAGCTGACTTTGATATATTGGTTAGGACTCCACAGGAATTCCAAGGTCAAATCCCATGGATCCTGACACTGTCACACAGAGGAAGCTTTCCCTCTGGCTTCCTCAGTGCTCTCAATCTCTTTTGAAGAGGCAACAAGGTTGTTGGGCTGCCCTCGGCTCCTGGCCAGCACCTGCAAGCTGAGCCCTGGGCTGGAGGTGATGAACCACAAAAGGTTTACTAAAGCTGCTGCCAGCGTAACTAACATTTTCTTCACTCTGAACTTTCCTATAAGAGCAGTGGTCTCACTGCTTAGTGCGTTTGTTTATTGATGCCTCCTCTAGCTAGTGGGTTCTATCTTCAGCGTGGCCCATGCTCCTGCATATGGCAGCTATACCAGTTTGTCTATTTTGCACTGCTTGTAGCATTCCCTGTAGCCATGGTTAAGGCAATGGATGTTGATGGGGGCACATCTCCTAAAGCCATCTTTCCCATTTGCAAAACTTGCAGTCTTCCTGAGACACATTTATCTGCAATTTCCTTTGTAACAGGCTTACTTCAAACTCGCCGTTATGGAGATTAATGCCTTGTGCCCTCAGCATGCTGCAGAGTGGTTTAGGACACTGCTTGCTTTGTTGAAAGCGAGAACTAGACTGACATTGGCTTTTACTTTGTGTTATCTTCATGAAGAAATGGAAATAAATGTTATCATAGTGGCTTGGATCATTTACCTGAACACATCATTCCTGTGGAAGCTACATAGCTGCCCAGTAGAGAGTGATTCAGGAGACTGTATTTTAAGGTTAGTAATGGCTAAATTACAGCAGTGGTCGACAGTTGTGTCTGCTTTCTATCCCAGTAGTGAGGCACCTAGAGGACATGACCAAGATTAGAAGATGGGAAAAAAATATGGAAAATTAATATAAACATACATTTAAAAATATATTGCAGCATTAGCAGAGCAATTCCTGCTTAGGAAGGCTTTAAACAGTTATCAACAATTCTTTAGAAAACAGCCACAGTTTACATGTGCAGCCAGTTGCTTTCTAATTGCTACAGCAGGCTACCACTGGGAAGAACAAAGGAAATATTTAGCACATCGTAAATTCTTCTGCAGCCCTGCCGAGTGGCTGGAGTTCAGATTACACGTTTATAACTAACATTTGAGAGCAATTTCTCCTCCACTTTGAGAAAGTGGGTGGGGAAGCTGTTTGACACTTTCTTCAAATGTCTGAAGTAATGTGTGTCTAAAAGAAACATGGATTCAAAATTTTCTTCCAGTTGTGTTTTGATTCAGGCTTGCAATGTACTCTAATGTTTTGAAATGCTCAGAAAAACTTCGTTAAAAAAGAACAGATGTATGTGCCTTTCTTGTTGCTGTTATTATAACTGTTAGATTCCATCTTTCCTGCTATTAGGGATGATTTGCTGAAATCTTGCAAGCTGATCAAGTGTTTGCTCCCACCTATGCTAAGGATCTTGCAAATGCTACAGGGGAGTGTGCTGGTAACTGGATGGAAGGTATGAGTCTCCCTGAGTCGGTACTTAATTTTGTCCATGTCTTCTGAATGAGGTGTTGAGGCTCTGACAATTGTAAGGATTTAATGATCTAGCAGAAAATATGCTGATGCCCTGGCCAACTCAAGGCCCTCTTTCGTTTCAGTTCTAGGTGAGTTCAGATGTTGCTCAAGTTTCTCTTAACTTCACAAGGATAAAATATTCTCCATTAAATGTTCTTAATGAGAAAGCAATATCACTGTCTACTCAGCAGCTGCCAGTAATGTGCAAGAGATGTAAGCAAAGGAATCTTCTGTGTTACGGTTATTCAGTTTGTAAGCAATTTCAGTGTTAACTCATAATTTTAATGAACTTATTTTTAAAGAAAATAATGTCTTAGAACTTAAATCACATTAGATACTTGTCTACATCTGCTTTGGCAATACTCCAGTATGTCAGCCATAATTGCAGCTACAAATGGGGCAAGGATGGCTGCTAGCTTCCCTCACCAATAAAATTCAAAATGCAGCACACTTGGAGCTGAAAAATTGAGACTCTCAAGTGCCTGCAGGCAAATTAGAAAAGAAAGTAGAAAAACTAGAGATTAAGTATAGTTTAAAAAAAACACTTTTCAATGCTCTTGATGGTATTGAATCTGCATCCTTTGTTACACATATATTTTTACATTGCAGCTCTGACGAAAAATTCAGCAAATATTCATTTATTCTATCTAAACAGCTTAGTATTGATGAGTCAGAGACACTGCCAGGATCTCTTTGAAAGAGGAGCAATACGTTTGTCTGTCAAAGGTCCTCCATCTCCAAGCATATAGCTCTAAAATAATGATGTATTTACAAAGCCTACTCTCAGTCCCTTGTATAACAGTTTTCTGGGGGTGTGTTCTTACATGATAAGAGCAGCTGACAGTCTAATCATACTGAAATATATATATGGAAGATATAGAAATGCAAGGAAACCAGTGCATCTGTAATGGAGTGAACAAGCATGAAAGATGATGTTGCAGATGTTGCTAGAAAAACATAGGATGAAATCATAGTTCCTGCCAGATAGTTTACCTTAACTTCTGTGTTATCTGATCGTAGTGGGTTTAGCTATAAAATGTCACACTAATGCATTAGCTTAGATTGAACTATTTATCCAACTTTCTTCAAAGTGAAAATCATTAAATGTATCCTTTTTAAAAAAATATTTAACAGTCACAAAATTCTGAAGTCTGTTAATTGCATTAAAATAATGTTGTGTTCAAATTGTTCCTTGTCAGCTCTTTAAAACTAAAATAGGGACAGCTAATGGAAAACAGTCCAGAGAACAAAGAAAAAGTAAGACTTACTATTCTCCACTAACAACAATGTTCAACAATTGTTCTAAATCCTAAAAAAAAGAAGTTATTAGATAGTATAAGCCCTGCCCTTAATTTCAAGAAATCACAGTGTCCCACTTCTGAAAGACATTTGTTTCTGCGATAGACATCTATGATGACCAGAGCAAAGAGCTGCATACAACCAGAGCAAAACGCTAGGTGATACCAGGACCGATCCACATTGTCAGGAACTTGGGTCTCTAACTAAAAGCAGCCCCTGGTTTAGTATGGTCTGGCACCACCACTATTACTCCATAAAACATAAGTAAAATTAGGTAAACTTTTAAAAATAGTTTAGTGTCAGGAGATATAGCAAGCCTGCATCATTAGAGGAAAAATCCCAGCACACGGCCATTACTGGGAGATTTAAATGCTTGAAGCAGCAATACAATGGAATGGCTGAGGTGCTCCATAGATGTCTGTTTCTATTTATGTCTTTCTTTCATCAGCTTCGAACTCTCCACCCCCACACACATTACTCCACTTCCACTGAATAAATGGAATATTTCACCCATGAATAACAATGTTCTTTCACTAATCTAAAAGTGCCACACAATGCCTTCACACCTGCAGCATTTATAAATTGCAGGTCCTGTGCTCATGAAAGAGCTTAATAAGCACACTTCACAGGTGAGACGGCTGTAGGTTAAAAGCAAAATGTTCTGCTAAAAACTGCTGGATTTTACCATTACAAAGTGTGTGGGTTCCCCAGCCTTGCACTCCTACAGCCCATGGTCACAGCAAAACTATTTCCGTGGCAGTAAAGCTATCTAGAGAGCATATTGTAAATGCATTTACTCTTATAGTTTGTTGCCAGTTTGGTAATCCATGCTTATAAGAAATTGTGGAAGTGTTTTTAAAGGTTACGTAAATATGCAGACTAGAGAACTGGACATAGAGGGACTGCCCCCACCTTCTGACATTAAATTAAATGGCAGATGGATGAGACCTTGTAACATGAATATGAATGGTACTTCAGCAATTGATATTATTGCCACTCTTTTCCCATTCATTCTTTATCCGAACTTCTTCCTTGTTTCTCCTCACTATTTACTTGTTGTGAAGCACTTGGGTCTCTGCTGGGAGACCCAGTCCTGCAAATATTTCATGTATGTGAAATATGTGTTTTTAGTGTGTTATCATCGTGGTAACTACTTGCCTGAGTAAGGCAAGCAAGTTGAGACTGTGCTGATGACCTGCTTTTGCTGGTCTTATCAGTCCTACCATTTTCATCTGAATTTCACATAAAACAAAGTATGAGTCTTATGTAAAACAAGATAACATTGGCTCCTTTCCTTACGTTCAAGGGCTGACACAGGACAGTAGTAGCAGAGACACTCAAAGGCTCTTGAATCTCTTAATTTTGTTTCTCAGATTACCCTAAATTTCTTCTTTGTCTATTCTAGCCTTTGCAGCTGTGGTAGGATTTTGCAGTGTTGTGAGGCGTAAGGGTGAGGGGTGAGGAGTCTTAAAGAGGAAAAGATGCAGCTGGATTGAGAGATCTCAAGCCCTCTTGAGGACTCTGTGTCCATGTAAAAGACCATCTCCCACTACAAATTGGATGTGGGGCCTGATGGGGTAAAACTGAACAGGGAAAGCAGCAGTTGCCCATGCACACATGACATATATGGGCTATGGATTTAGATCCATAACGATACAATATATAAGTCTGTAAAATGTACATTGCATTTGGAAAATAATTGCCTAATATCCTTAGTTTTTAAATATTATGCTACATCTCAGCTGGGAAGATACAACCTTGTCATGGTGAACCACAAGGGCCATGCATAGTGAATGTCTAAACTGAGACAGAGCCTTAAGATGTGAGGAATTTGGATTCCAAATCAGGAAGCATCTTAAATAGCAATATAGTAAGAAAGATGAGACCTGCTGATGCGTTGATGGAAAGCAGTGAAAAAGCAGTGTTTTTGCTTTATGCTACTGTTGGTTTGCCTCTTGGCACACTATCCCAGCTAACCATTGTATGCACCAGCAGCCCTTGAATTTTTTCCTCCCAGAAGACATTGTACAAAGCCAATGATGGACATAAACCAGTCAGCCAGTGCACAAAGAGGTGAAGCACAGCCCAGAGAGAGTCACAAAAGGCTTGTTCAGGAAGGGAGTTTACTTTCCACTGGGCTCTACCAGGGCTTGTGAAGGTACATCTGCTGATGAGAATCTGGGAAAGTCTCACAGCTAGTTAGCGGGTCAGATGTTTTCGTGTCACGCGAGACTTTTGGAAGCATCAGATACTAAGTGATCATATAACTTCCAGAAGCCTAAAGTCACCACTGTCTGCATGTCAGCTCCCTGTTCTGTTGCCATTCCTCCAAAACAAAGTTCATATTCAATGCTTTGAGTCTTGGCATAATACAGATTCCCAAACCACATTTATCCCATGACCAGTGATGAGTGCGCAGTTCTATTGTTAGAAACAAACCACTTCAAAATACCAAAACATACATTTTACACATAATTTCAACTCTCTTTTGTGTGGACAACAAAATATTTTTTTCCCTACTTTCTTTTTGTAATTTTTTAAGATCTCCACAGTGAGATCTTGTGTAGTTTTTATCTTACAGAAGAGTACATTTTACACAAGTGTGTTTTGACATCAGTTCTTTCTCTTACCAGGCCTAGGAGTTCTGGGTGCAATGTGCTCTCTGAATTAGTTATGATGTCACTGACACCCAAAACCAGGCATTTTTCTGTCCTGGTTTAGGTGTCAATGATGTCATAATCTTCTGCGGTGGAAACAAACCCCTAAAATTTAAGTCTGGGTATGTAAATTGAAGAGTAGCTGTTTTGGTTTTTTTTTTAATATTCTGCTTTAAAATGTAATATTAGTCTAGACAAAGATTCTGTTAATGATTTAGAATCACAAATGTTCTGTGTACAGGAGAGTTGCTGTTAAGTTTTAAGAGAAAAGAAAAAATAATATTTAAGGTTATAAAACACTTTTACATACCTGAAAACAAGAACTACTCCTGAAGGAAATAGAAGCATAGGTAGTTGTAGAAAATGCTAACTAACTGCTTCATAGGGCAGACTGATCAGATTTGCTTTATTCAAGTTTATCAAGGAAATATCAACAAAAATCACCTGAAAATTTTTGAAATTTAAAACTGTGACCTATGAAACAAGTGGAGCTATGGCAAAACAAAATGTGTGAAAAGTTTTATCTCCTGAAAGTTGTGTTTCCAAAATACACTCAGCTTAAGCTTAACCCAACCTCTCATCTTGATATAAGTCATTATAATAGCTTTGGAAAAATCCTAAACTGATTTTAAAAAATCATCATATTAACAATGATGCTAACTTGTCACATTTATGGCATAGATTAAAGCTATTTATTTGGCATGCTTTCTTTAAAGATTTTTTATGAAAAACTTAATTCATCTTCAGTTCATCTGCCTGCAGGGCACAATCTAGTATTCATTGATCCCAATAAAGAAAACAAAACCAAAATAGCTAGATGATGCCAGTTCAAGACAAGACCACCTCTGAAGTACTTGTTGCCAATGGAGCAAGTAGCCCCCATCAGAATCAGGATTTTAGAATTGAAAAGCAGCTGGTTTCATCTGGGGCAGCAAAACTGTAAAATCCAATCACTTTTTCATTTTCAGATGACCTAAACAGGACTACAGTAGTTTAAGTACAAAAACGTTGGCTTCCTTTTCATGTGACAGGACTATTATGTCTGCTTTGATCACAGATTTCTGAAAGTGTTTTTACGGACATTAAAGGCAACTCCATAATTTTCAGTAGAATACGCAGTGAATTAGGTAGTGTCCCCACATGGATGCTGCTGTTCTGTTTCTCTTGATTCCTGTGCTCACACTGCCAATTTATCCAAGAATAGTTTAATGTAGCATACATACATATGCCTCTCTCACAGTGGAAGCCAACAACCTGGTAAAGAGTCAAGATAGGATGTGGGAAACAACAGTTAAAATCCAGTGAGATAAAGCCAGGAACTGAACCTTGGTCACAGATTTCTTTGGTCGGTGCTCAGACCACAGTGTTACGCTATAAAGGGTACATAAGAATGATGGGAGTCCTCCTCCAGTTATTCTAAAGAAGTGCGGAAAGTGCTACTACATTTTACTGTTGACTGTTCTTTACTGCTGTGCTTTAGGGGTGACTTTCTGTAATGAACCCCTCAAGGAATTTAGCAGAGAGTTCCTGAATGCCAGGCAGGCTTAAGTGTGAAGGTGGAAGTGACCGGCTCAGTTTTGCTTATGAAAGCAAATTTATGAAAGCAATTATGAAAGCAATTTCAAAGCTTAAATGAAATTGAAAAACACTTAAAAAAAAGCCTAAATTTAAAAAAAGCTTAAACATTTTCTGCATATAAACAGAAAAAGTGCTTAGGTATCTTTCAAGTTACCAGTTATGATACTTCAAGGATTAACTCTAAAGGGAGTTTTCAGAATCCTAGTATTGCATGCAGTTACCTACATTTTTGCCTAAGTCTCTCTTTAAGGCCCCAAGTCCTTGTGTGGATGAGCACAGATCAAGACACCACTAATGAGTGAACACAAACCTAATTTTTGACAGTACTTATTTTAACTTGGTGCAAAGTGACACCTACTGTCCCTCTATATTTGTATTATTATCTGGAATTTATTTGCTTTTGTTTAACAGTAAAATGTACATTTGTGTAGAAGCATCTTGAAAATCAAAAATAAAGACAAGACCATCTCAAAAACATCTGTGTACATTGGCTGTTAGTATTAACATCACTCATAGATATTCTCACAGCAACTTCATACCTTAAAGGTTCTAGAAGTTGATTGATTGTTCCTAAATGACTACATAATTTTAGTTGATTAACCACACATAATTTTTTGCCAATATGTTTGGCTACCCTTTAGAATTTAGTACATTGCTGGCCATATTACAGAAACAGATTTTTTTAAGGATTGAAATCAGATTTGGCAGTAAAGGGTTCAGTTGCATATTCATAAGTGATATTAAAATTTCATTTGACATAAAAGGAAACTCTTTGCAATGGAAAAATAAGAGCCTGGATTCTTTTTAAAATGACATCTCCACTTGCAACTTTTTTTAAAAAACCCCAAACTTTAACATAAGCCCTCTCAGGGACAGTGCTTGCTGAAATTTCTGGTATTTTCCCCATTTGTTTGAGATCATTTTCCTAGGAATGAAGTAACATCCTGTCTTTTTAAATGCAACAAAATATCTGTTTGAAATGTCTTCTCGTTAAAAGGTCTTTTGTCCTTTTCTTTGGCTTTTTCAGTTTTTAACGAGTTGTTTATGTATCTCAATGGTTTGAAAAGACAAATGTATTTTATGTAATCTTCCATGTAAGCTTTTTTCATTTCACTTATAAATTGCTTTTCCATATTTTAAGATGCAGTTATGTTCTCATGGAAAAATAATCCAAAAATTGTGAGCAGTTATTTGTTGCCCACCATGAACTTCCAGATAAAGCAGGTATAAATTGCAATAGGTAATAAAATTCCAACTTATAAACAAGCCACAATTTTATTGTAGAAATAGCAATTAAAACTGTGTTGTTCTGTTTTATTTTTAGTATAAGACTGTAATATATGAGTTTCATTAGGTAACAGTTAAATAGTTAACAGCATGCTCTGTTTTGCTCAAAGGGCAACTCCAGGTACTGGAGTTAGAGACCCCAAGCTGTCTGGAGATAAAATGATGAACGGCCTCCTTATAGCAAAGGGCTTCCAGAGCCTACCGGGAAAGGCTGTAACCTGTATGTTTTAAACTTGTAAGGAACAGTGAAAGGCAGAGATGCCAAAGCTGTGAACCTTGTAACCGAATAACAATCATTTAAGCCCATATGCCAGGCTGTATCTTGTAGATTTCTGCTTCCTGAAGCACAAACTTGACCGAATGGTGTCCCATTTTTTCATCTCTATAAACTTTTCCTCAGTTTACTGTCAGATACACTTTTAACTCTTACAGATTTGGACACAGTTCAAGAACAGAGCCTTAACTACATCTTGAGCCTCAGTTTGCAAGAAAACAGAAGACAAAACAACTGTTCTGGTGGTTTAAACAGATGTGCAAATGGGTACTTTGAGTGTTGATTTGGGATACCAATAAATGTGAAAGTTGTTTGACCTGTGGCAGAGGTCCCAAATCTGACTAAAATCACCAGTGTTACTTGATTTTTTTTACTGAAACAAGTGTTTCACATCAGAGAAAGATCTGCATTGTTATGACTTGATATGGAAGTGGTATCCATCCATATCCTATGTATACACTTAAAAAAAAGAATGTATACATACTCCCAAAGTCTGGTGTCTGTGAAGCTCCCAAAGCAAAGCACAAAGGAAACCAAGGACCGACTTGATGTTTGTGTTCTACCTGGTGACTGTGGTTAGAAGTTGTGAGCCGTTGCTGACTCTTTCTCTGTTCGAGACCTGCTCTAGTTTACATTATTGTTTTTAAATTGGGTGCAGTGAAATAACTCAGCCATATCTGACAGTGCTTCTGTCTGCATATGGCTCAAGTACTGCTTGGGTTTCATCGTCATCCTGTACGTGGACGTGTGTGTCATCAGGCAGACCAAAAGTCATGGCTTCTAAGATGGTAGAGTTGGTGTGGCATTTACCATAAAGTAGCAGGAAAAAAGGGGAAGGGAAGGGAAGGGAAGGGAAGGGAAGGGAAAAAGAAATAAAAAAGACAAAAAAATGCAAAAGATAGTTTGGATTATCTAATTGGGGGCTGGATTTATCCTAATGTTACTTTAAATAAATATAAACTGATATCATTTGCTGAAAACACTTCTCAAGTATCCCATTGTGTTGATTTCAATACAGTCATATGAAGGGGCTGAATTTCTTCCAGTATACTACTGTATCCGGTACACAGAAACAGAACTAATCTACACAGAAATAAATTATGGAATTATAGAAACATTCTTTTTTTATTTAGTGAAATTGTTTTCAGTTAGAACAACTCTCTTGTGCTCATGTTTTTTGGAAATAATCCTAAATTTTCAAGCCATCACCTAGCCTTAAGGAAGCTGTTGACAAAAAGAGCCAGGCGGTGAACTATACGATAGTGAGATAAGTTCTAATATCACTGCCACATTGTAAAAGTATCTAATGAAAAGATCACATAGTATGGAATAAAGAGACCTCTTTGATTCTTTGGCATGTGTATTAAAAGACATATTCGTATGCTATAAAATGCTACTTGAAATACCTTGTACAGTTCTACTCTTTAAACATATAAAACACTTTATTGTTCAGAGTATGCTGACCACATATGACATGTCACATAGATATTATTAAATTAACAAAATGCTATGGTTTTAATGTGTACCTACTGTATTATTTTCATTGACGAGGAGACACAGAGGTCAAATTCTGCTCTTGACTATTCAGTTTTTCTGTCATCATCAATGTGTTAGTATATCCTGAAGAAGATCTTGGTTCTCTGTGTACTAGTGTTAATAAAAAACGTTCATGAAATTTCAAGTAAGATAAAATAAAGTGTAATGATCATGATCTTTTCTTTATTTCTATTGTAATTATGAGAAATGGACAAATTTAATAGAAACAGTTCTGTAGAAAAGCAGTTTACAACTTCATGATGGAATTTTCAGTTTTCCTCACTCAAGTTTAAAGTCATCTTATAAAGAAAAATGTGTGTTTGAATCCTATTATATGACTTTTATTCACTGAGATGGTCCCTAGGGCTTATCCTGCATGATCAGTATGGATCTGGGGGGAGGAAACCCACCTGGAGGAAACTGGGCCAGCTCTCCTAGCAGAGGTTGGAGCTCTGGAATATAGCAAGGCCATACATTATGTTCACATGCCTTAACTGAAATTTAGTTCCAGAAGGCTGTCATATGTGTGAGGAGTGAAGCAGAAATACAGCTTCCTTTACTGGTCATGTCTTCACAACCATGACAGATGGTAACAAGTTTCTCAGCTTTGAATTCTGGTTGTCCAGATGTGATCCTACTCTTGTCTTCAAGCCACGCAGTCACGACAGTGTGGCATGGTGCCTGAACTGATAAGCTCTGCCACAGCATTTGGCCCATAGTAAGAGGATAAAATATAGAAGTGATGCAGAATTGGAAAGGGTAACTGCTTTTCTTTTTACTCACCCACCACTGCAGAAGTACCTGAACTGTTATGGCTTTCTTGTGAGAAAATATGAATTGTTTGCACTTTTTATAAAAAAAAATATCTTAATAACAGAGTCAAAGTTTTGAGTTGGAGATTTTTTTGGATGATAGGGTTGTTGCCTCTGAAGGTCTGAGGAACAAAGATGAAAAAGCATCAAACCATGGCCTCTAGGAGTTTTGAGGACAGAATTTGAAGGGTTATTGCACTCAAAATGTGAATTATGCTGTAAAATTTAGTGAATCTATTACTACTTAAAACACAGAAGATTCAGGATCACATTCTTTATAGACCACTAGAGCTATAGAATCGAGTAAGGATATGTTATTGACTGCTATACTTGGTCACATGCTAATTGGACTATGTATATTTTAAAGCCCATTTATAGTTTAATTTATGACCAATTGCACTACTTGTATGGTATTTAAAGGTGTCACAGACAGTTTGGATGTAATCCAAAAAGCAAGCAATGTTTTCTTCTTTCTTTGAAAACCAAGCAATGCACTTTTCTTTCAGTGATGAAAGATCCTGGCTCAGCAGGCTGAGCTGCCTTGCAAAATGTATATATGTCTGAAACATAAGAAGCTTGCACTGACAAAAGAAAAGCCAAAACTGGAATAAAGAAAAGGCAGCTAGCTTGATGACAAGCTGGCATGTTCAAATTTGAGGCTCAAATTCAATGTGAATCACAACCATGTGAATTTTACTCTGTTTCAGAACTGAAACAAAGCTCAGATCTTGCAAACAGAATTAGTCTGACTCAATTTACATGTGTGTAGACCTGTTCCAGTCCACGGGATTGCTTGCTCATGTGTAGAGCTATGTGTAGACTGGGTTATCCAGTTAATGCCCTGAGAAAACTTTCTGATATTTTGGTTTTTCTTTATAATGAGTTACCATCATCTTTTGGAAAGGCTACCAACAGGAAGGATATAATGAAAAATAGTTCCTAAGAGAATGAAGAATGGGTAGATTCTTCAGCAACACTAGCAGGACTATGTTTACAATGCTTAAAAAATGCACAATTGTTTCTAAAGATTGGAGAGAAGGCTTTCAGTAGAAACAGGGCATCCGTGGTTTCAATGTCCTACTGCGCTGGGAGTTGAGGGAAGCGGGGGCAAGGAGAGGGAGAGGTAGGAACAGATTGTAATAATAAAGTCACACAATAGTATTACACATGGAGTTTAACCTTAAATAAAGATTGCCCAAATTCCTACCCCCAAATGCTTAGCCTGGTGTTTGTTACACTTCCAAGTGCAAAGGCAAAGCCACAAACATTTATCATGATTGTCAGTAAGGCCCCCTTCTGCACCTCTCCCATGCTTTCCACTCCTTTCCCTGCTTTTCAGAGCTGTCAACATCCGTGCTTGTTCAAGCCTCCATTTCTGGTCATTAGTGCGTTACGGGATTGTTTTACATGGCTTACCTAAGAAGAAGCAGCTTGATTTGAGTAGGCAGAGAAGGGTTTTTAGTAGTTGGGAATAGTCCGAGCCCTGGCAGCATTCAATGTATCCTCTCTGAGGCTTGCACCCTTTGAATTAGCCCAGCACACACTAAGCCCTTCACAACCTCTGCCAAGCACTGCCACTGGGAAATGCCACTACCTAGCAGCTAGCACTGTGCTGCGGTGCACATAAGCTGCAGAAGTTGCTCTGCACTGAAGTCAGAGGTCCCTTTTTGTCCTGAGGAATGTGAGAAAATTCCCTTATCTCTTAGCAAATTCTTAATATGAGTATTCTGTATTTATGTCTTCTTACTGTGTTCTTTATATTTTTTCTTGGGATTCAGTCACTTTTCTTTGTCTTATTTTATCCCTCTTACAGATTATAAAGTTTTGCTCAGTTACCATTCTTATGTTTTCCTACATTTTCTCATATACTTGAATATGTAGTACCACTCTCCCAGAGTCTATCAGCAGGGGGAGTGCTTTAGGAATAAAATTATTAATCCTTATAATTTTTAACCCAAATACCAGGCATTTACATTTGTAATTACCTTTAGAGTGTCTGAAAATGCTGCAGTGGGGGAGGTGGAAATTTATGTCATGTGGGCATAAGCGAGGTGGGAGTAGCTCTGGAGGGAAAGGGGGGGTCTGTGGAAAGGATTTTAGTAGTATCCAGGGATGATGAGGGCTCACTTGATTGCTGTGAAATCAAATGCAAAAGAAACCCAACAGTGAAGGTCCATTTGACCTCTCCATTATTTCTGAGGAGTGCTTCATGCCAGACTGGGGTGGCAACTTCCTCCAGTTCCCTTTCCCCTAAACAACAGTCATGAGGACGGATGTTTTGCCGAGGCTACCCATGTGCAGGGTAATCTTGTGGAAACTTGAGCTCCCCATGGTGCCAGATGCTGGCCCAAAACTCGTCCAGGGCCACCCTGTCCCACCTCACTGCTCGTGCCCCAGCAGAGGCACTACATGAGCCCAGCCAAAACCAGGTCTCCAATGTGATGAAGCTCAGCCTAACACTTGCTGGCTGAAGCTTCTGTCAGCAGCACCATGCAGAGGGGTTTAAGGTTGTCCTGAACTTTTTGAAACAAATACCACAAATATTTAGGGGACCTTCTTGTCTTTCCTGGAACAGTATAGTAAATGCCACAGTGGTGGCATCATGTATTTCAGTTTCCAGCTCCAGCAGCTCAAGAAAATGCAGTGTTGGTGCTGCTTTCAGGCTGAGTTCTTTGCAGCACCTGTGAATGAATGAAGGAGCTAGTTAATACTTTGATTGTGATTTTTGTGGTGGAGCCTTTTAAGATTATAAAGGCCTAATGACATGACAGTCTTCAGCCAGTGTCAAACTGAACTCCATTCACAACTAGACATGAAGGAATTTCTTTATTTTTTTTTAAACTTAGCAGCCTCCCTGAGGAATCTACATCACAAATCTATTTTTAATTATGGTGATTACTAATAGATGCTTGCACTCCCAGTTCTTGTATTTGCCACTCTTGGTATTTCATAGCTTTAATTTATACTGCTTCACTGCCATTTGCTTTGTTTGCAATTCCACAAATAGAAAATGCACCTTCACCTTCCTGTGTGCTTTGTGTTGTCACGGCACAATAGCAGCCATTGTCCTCATTTTGAAGAAGGTCTGGTGCAGAAATTGGCTATAAGAGTAGCCAGTATTTCAGAGATTGAAATGGATATCACGTCGTTTCACAAAGACAGCTAAATGAGATATCCTAGTATTATTTAAGTAATTTTTTGTAGCTATCAATGACTTACCTGTTTAAAATTCAGACACTCACTCCTGACTCCTGTTGTGGTTTCTTTTCAATAACTGACATTAGATTATATGATGATAGGTACTTTTATATTTGATATTCATTGCAAATTTTTTAATAATCAAACTGTGTAGAAGCTATTCCACATATACAAACATGTGCCTTAAGTATTAACAATTTAATTGTATTCTGCACTGCGGCTCATCTTTCTATAATATTTTTAAATGCACTGTAGGCTCTTAATTATCTTCAATAGCCCTTTAAACTATGCAGATAAGCTATGAGACCTGTATGTGGAACCTCCAGCTCTGATTGTGACATGTAGTGTGGTCTTACAGAAAAGCAAGCTGGTAGTTATTGTGATACAGATTAAATTCTCTATTTGTCAGGGAGGACTCAAAGGTATCCATGCATTTGTACTTCTTCCATGCTAGTGCTATACAGCAGGGAAAGTTTCACTATCATTTCCCTTCCCACACCGGGAATTTGTAGGTGTTATCTCCTGCCTACCTTCCTGCGATCTCAGTGAAGAAAGAACATTCAAAATGTCAGAGACAGCTCAAACTCCCAGAGAAGATTGCCAACCCACCAGTGAAGTTTGGTTCAGATCAAATGGAATCACTTTATACAGATCTATCTATAACCAAACTTTCCCAGATGCAGTAAAATGATACCATGATGCTTCTGATCTTATGAAGAAGAAGACTTATGCCATTTTGCATGCAGATTTATGGAGGGCAGTTAGTGAGGCTTCCCTATAGTTTCTATTTATACAGATAAATCATATGCTCGTTCTGGAGCCTGGTCCTTAATCCCTTCCAGGGACTACTTGTATTGAGAGGACTAAAATGAGACCTCCTCCAGAGCAAGACCTTGAGGTATAACGGGCTTAATAATCAGGAATAAGGTGGGATGAGTGAAATAAATTTTTGTATCTTGCTTCACCTTCCTTCCCTCTGAATCTAACCCAAAGTTATGTCTTTGTGTTCATATCACTCTCTGAAGAAAATGCACAATGAGACAGAAAACACAGTGTCTCCTCTGCAGCATTTCTAGCCTTGCAAAATGTGAATTCCTAGAGGGACAACTCTGGTAGCAGTATCAACGCACACTGGCACTGGCATGACATAAAGACATACACATTTAAAAAGTTTTTAGAAATCGTTCTGTCTGAGTCTCTGTTGCCTATTTGCTTTCTGGCTTCTTTTTATCATGTTTGGATTTTGCTCCTAATGCCACATTTATTCTGCTCCATATTTTCCCTGATGTCCCACCCTGCTCTAGAGTATCAGTCCTTTCTAAGCTAAAAATGAATATTCTGATCACATGGAAACAAAGAGAGTGGTGTCCCAAATTGGTGAAGGAAAGCCTGAATTTTTCATGTAACATTCAAAAATGTCTCAGTCTTCTGTTTCAATGTTGATACCATTGAAAGCTAATGATAAAAAAAAAAAAAAGACAAAGGTGTTTATTCAAGAAGACCAAACTTCCTCCTCTCTTATGCAGGGGAGCCAATGTAAGGTTGCCAGCCTTAGTGATAACAACATAACAGTAATTATCTGTGTGGAAGCTGCATAGAAATATTGAAGTGATTTTGAAATCAGCTATACCTCTAGTGAAGTTTTGCAAGATGAAGTCAGGGAATTAACTGACTGAATGTTCAGAAGCCAAATCTAGCCTAAATTGCATAGGGAGGTTGCTGCTCATGCAGCCAGTCTAGCAAAATAGGAGTAGCAATCATGTCTGGAAAGCCTGGGACCACAGTCTCTGGTGTACATCTGTCTGTTGGTCATGTATCAGAGTTAGTTTTACACAAACAAGCCTGGTGATTTTCATTACCCTGCAGGAGTATTGAATATTATCAGTTTAAACATGGTTTTATGGTTCATAAGTACTCTTCACACTGCTCGTAAGGGCCCCCCAGGGCCTAACAAAGATCATTGCTTGTTTTAAAGGAATCTCATAAAAGTAGATTGATCATTCTGATCACATAGACAGATGTGTGCTGTCCGAATGCTCCCTATCCCTGCAGATCCACAGTGTGAGCTTGAGGAGTTCAATATGAACCTCACTGATCACCACAGTGTCAGTTCAGGTCACATCGCCACAGATTGAACGAGACGTTCCTGCGTTAGACATGTGATGGAGTCCTGTCATGCTCTGAAGTACAAAAGAGTCACGCTGTTCTGCAACAGTGGAGGCAGAAAGCTAACCCTGAAAGACATCATGCCTTTTAGGGCAGCAGTGATGGAGCCTCAACATCTCCAAGGGTGAGGCCCTTTATCCCTGTTTGTTTTGGCCCCGTAACTGAAAGAATCAAATTAGCAGCTCCTTTACAATTTTCAGCTTTCATTTTTAACTTCTGCCATTTAGAAATGCATGCAGTTTTCAAAGCAAATCACACCAGGGTTCTGGAAATCAGATGCTATGTGTTTAGGCATCAAGTAGTCCAGAGGACTCTATTTAAGTGGAGTCCACTCATGTATTTTTCCCTTTTTCCTATAATTCCACTGAGTACCTGATCTGAAACCCATTTGTTTTCCCTTCCCACAGTCTTCACAGATAAAAAATTGCCACTGTCAGAACTGCTGAATCCCTGTCACCTCCTCCAACTCTTCACTGCAAGAACCTCCCCAGCTGAGATCGTTGATTCACCAACTACAAAAACCTTCTGTTAGCAATCTTCTTACAAGGCCTCCAGGTTTGTCTTTGCCTGCCTGCCAAACCTGATGCCACTCATACCCCTAAGCATACAGTTCCCCTCTCAGCTATAAACTACCCAGGCATACTCTTTTCTTCCCTATTGCCAGCTCTTCAGTCCTTCTTTCCCGGTGTGAACAGAACTGTGCTTTCCTCCTTGCTCTCTATTTGACCACATGAATCTGATAGATGCTAGTCTTTTCAGAGACCTAAGCAGATTTCTATAGCCATCAGTTGTTTCTCTACTATCCTTACCAGCAGCTCTCATTTTAACCTTCATCTTCCAGTGATCCCCAAAAGAAGTGGTTATGCACGGCTGGTGACAAGTGGACATTACTTGGTGTTTTAAAATAATCTCAGACAGTATTATTCTCTGAAGCATCTCTTCCCTTTTCAGGCATTCTGCTTACTTTTGTAAGGCTGGTTTTGAGCTAAGGTGTGTACAAGACAGTTCCTTTATTATTTGCTGTAATATTTTATAAGGATTTGTTATGCGGCTTGGAAAGTAGTGACAGTAAATCCTTTTTAATACACCAAGGCCACTGCAAGGAATGCTCTGCTCGTTGTTAGGCAGACACCTGGGCTGAACTCAACAAGGCATTTGGCTAAAAATGCTCACTACTAACACATCTGCTTTATCAATCTATTGTGGAGGGAAGGAGGGGGAAGAAATAGTAGGAGAGACAAATCATAAAAAACCCCAACACCTCAAATTATTATTTTAAATTATTTGTGTTGATGTGAATGTAGAAGAAGATTAGTTGACTTTCTGGAATCATAGCACCAAAATGACAGTGATGTATGAGACGAAAAATGCTTTCTAAAACACAGAGATGCTCTATTTCTTCTTCAGCTGCAGTGCTGTGTGCAACAGAGAGACACCCAAGATTTGACTTACAAAGCTGAGCCAGAAAGTACTTTATTTTTATTCTTTCACTGCTCTGTTCATAAGCAGGCGATAGAGTATTTTTTCCAACCTGGACCCTATTTAAAAACAGACAGAGCTGGTTTTAGACTTGCATGTCTAAAGAAAAAATGTAGTGCTCTTAAACATAAAGAATTCCTTTCAAAAACATCAAAAAAAGAAGTTTTAAATCCACATGATTAAAAAACACTCAAAGGGCACTGCTAGAAACTGCTGTTTTTTCTGACTTGAAGACAAAATACATCTTAAAGGCAAACTTGAGTAAACTATTTTGACTTACATAAATGCAAAGAAAAGAGAAGCATTTGCCATGTGCCATCTTAGTCCTGAGAGTAACACTGGTTTTGTTCTATTCACATTTTATAAGACGCTCTCTGTATGATGCTGTTTGTTGCCAAGGACAGAGATTTGGTCTCCTGAGAGCCCATGTGATGGGAAGTATATAGCGTATAGTGAAGTAGACAAGGATGTCAATGGGAGATCTTCAAATCTGTAATGCTTGATATTCCACTTTGCACATGAGAACATTTTGGCAGCTACGAAATCTGATGACAGCTGTTGCTGATCAAATCTCCTAGCATCTTTCTCTTAACACGCTCACCTGCAAGACAGACTTGATAAGGCAATGTCTTAGGAAGCTCATTAGAACTTGCTTTCGAGCCTGTTGAAGCTAGGTGGGTTTCCACAAGCTTTGGATCAGCCTGTTCACTGGATAGAAAGGGTTCTTTCATACATGCGTATTTTTATGGTTGGTGTCAGGTTTTAACGTTGGGCCAGCAATTAAACAAATGACAGATGCTCTCTCTTACCCCCCTCCCTTCCCAGAAAGGGAAAGGAGAAAGAATAAGGGAGACAGACTTATGGGTTAGAAACTAAACGGCATAGCTTTAATGAAACAGTAATGATGGAAAAGAAAATAATGAAATATATACAAATACATACAAATACTTACAAAACCAGTATTGTACTTCCCTCCCATAATGTTCATGTAACCCCTGAGGCTAATACAAGATACAAAGTGACACTCAGTCTAGATAGCAACTGTGATCTGTGCGCTTATAGCAGTGAGGGCTGAGGGCCAACACTGCGAGCACAACAGCTCCAGCGAGAAACTCGGCGAGTAGGTCTCAGCCATGGGACAACCAAGGAGATGGACGGACCTCCCAGGAAGGCAGCCATAGATGAAGATGGACTTGACGCCATGATCCCTCAGATTTATACCAAGTATGATGCTTATGGGATGGAATACTTCATTTGCTCAATTTTGGGTCACCTGTCTGATCTGCTCCTCCCTGCAGGAGTGAAGATGTGACCCCCCTTGACCTCTCTTTGTGGCCTTGTTCTGCATACCATTCTCCAGCTGTAACTATAAACATCGAGCATTAACAGTCCTAAAGGCAGACACTGAAAAACATGCAGTTAATTTCATCAAGTGCAGTTACTTAGAAGAGACTTAACTGAAAAGTAAAATTACTGAAAGAAAAATAAATTCTATCCTGACTCAAACCAGGACAGGTTGGTCAAGATCTTGATGTGACTACTTAATCTCATGGTGATAGATGACATGCCTATGTTGGTTCCTCTGGACACCTCCAGCTCTGATGACAGCTCATTTTCCCATTTGTCCCAGCAGTAGACTGGGAGAAGAAATTAATTACTCCTACAAATCCTTAGGCAACTTTGTATCAAAAATTAATTTGGGACAGAATCTCTTTCCTTTTTGTCACTTCGATGCCTGTTTAAGTATCTCAGAACATGATTTTTAAGATTTATTGTACTCATTGGTGTTGCTTTTTTGAATCTGTATCAAACACTAAAACAAGTATCAATCTATGATTGAAGCTTCAAGGTTGTGTAATTGGTATAATAATTTCTAATTTATTTGCTTGTCATTCTTTGGAGAAGAAACCATTTGGGGGTAGGAAAAATAAATGTCTAATTGGCAAATAGAATAAACTCTTTAAAGAAGATGGTTTTGAGTCAGAACTTCTCTGGAATAAAATACAGTTCTACCATTTACAAGACTTTTAATTATAGATCTGGCTCATTTCTCCCCATTAAATAATATAAAAGAGTTAACAATGCAGAGGCAATGACATAAGCTTGGAGAGCATGGGGGTTTGCTTGCAGCAAAGTGTTTGTGGCTGAGCCTATCAGGAGCAGCCTATAATGGTTTCTTACAAAGAGGTGGCAAGACATCAATGGGAGTTGTGCTGAGTGGTACTAAAACTCTGTCCATGTAGGCAAAAGATCTGCTTGTTAGCTCAAGTTCAAGGCACTGGAAATCTGGAAATGAAAAAAGACTGACCTTAAATTTACATCAACCTATAGATGCTTTGCAAGTAGGATGACATATGCCCTGCTCTTCTAGGTGCTCTTCTTCTTTAGGAAGAAGTTCTTTACTGTGAGGGTGGTGAGACACCACTCAGAGAAGCTGTGGATGCCCCCTGCCTGGAAGTGTTCAAGACCAGGTTGGATGGGGCTTTGGACAACCTGGTCTGGTGGGAGGTGTCCCTGCCCATGGCAGAGGGGTTGGAACCAGATGATTTTTAAGGTCTCTTCCAACTCAAACCATTCTATGATTCTATGATTCTATGTGTGTGTGTAGCCTTTGACACTATCTTTCTTTCATTTATCTGTTTGTAGGAGGAATTTACAAGGATTTTCTTGATTTCAGAACACATAGATGGTGCTCTCCTAGTATCTGTTCCTATAACACAGCCCTCTCTCTATCTTTTTATATCTCTATCTCTTGTCAAATACATATATGTATATATGTATATGTATATGCAGATATATGTCATATATATTTGCAGAGAAAGAGTGAGACAGGGAGGTAGAACAGAGATTTTAATCAGGACTACTTTTTAATTACCGCATATGTTTTCTGCATTCAAAAGACAAAACAGATCAATTTCATGAGGAGTTTCCTAACTAGAAATTGTATTATGTGAAATAAAAAGGAGGAACATCAGGATTGTCCTTTTATTCAATCATAGAAGAATTTAGTCAGCAGAAGTTTTAAGTAGTAATTTGCACAATTATTTCCAAACACTGTGGCTGAGACCTGACCAGCTGCTTTGGAGTATGCAGTCCTGCACAAATTATTACACGAATTATTAATTCCCAACAGGTTTGAGACTCTGTCCATAAATAAGGTCACACCACCTTGGATTTCTGACTCCAAATGCTCATGAAATGTGGTACTAACACTTCAGAGGAAGACTTAGGCATCTTTTAATGCTAACTGTAAAATAAGTGACGCACCTGAGATATTTCTTGCTAACTTGAACAAATGCTAGTAGCTAGATTATATCCTGAAGTGTAAAGGATTTCTCCTTTATAAAAGTTTTTTCTCATCTAATGTAACTGTGTGAATTAAGTATGCTCTTCTCACTCAGTTGAATATTTCCCTTTTGAAGTCTTTAATTTTTTACTTGTTCTGTTCAAAAACATTATGATTAACATTATGTTTCATTCAGGTCTTCACTTCAAAGATAACATACTTTCACTTAATATTTGTGTTCCCACAGAACTATTTTTGTGACAGTTTTGGGGGAGAAAACACTATTTTCACTGTTTGATCTCAATGTTTCATTTGTCACGTTGTGGAAAACCTGATCTTTTAAAATATATTCATCCAATTTTCTCTAAGAAAGACTTCTAGGTGAAATACCTAAAAGTTGGTGCTTTGTGATTTCTTCATTTGATTCTTCTCAGTGAAGGAAATGTTAGAGGCAAAGAAAGTGTGTTTCACCACATGCTCTTTTACCATAAACACTGTATTGTTTTATGAGGTATCCATCAGAGTCACAGGGAAACAGCATCATCTTTACTCCCACTGAACAGAAAGAAAACTTTCTTTGTTAGTGCTGGAAGAATCAGCCCTTTTCTCCTTTGGCACCTTTTAATTTCACAGCATGTCTCCTTGTGTCATACCATCTTGAGAATAGAAATATAGGTTTTTCTGATTTACTTCTCTTCTGTGTTCATTATATTGCAAATCTTTAGTGTGATTCTTCTTGAACAGTCATAAACTTTAGCCTCGTGTTGTGCAAAACAGTTTCCGTATCTGTACTTACCTTTGTTTGCCATTTATAATCAATGTTTACTTGTTAAATCCTTTTTGAAGTGGTATTCCCAATACTGACCATGATTTTTTAAAGGTTTTAGGACTTTAATGACTATGCCAAAGGTAAAAGTATGAGTGGAAGCTTGCATACATGGAAGATGCAAGAGTTATTTGAAAATATGCCCCACAAGAGAAGCTCAGGTGGATGGAATGGCTTTCCAGGATCTGGAATTTACTGCTTCAGAGATGAGAAACCAGTTGCATGCAGATGTTAGACTGTTTCAATTTCAAAAGCAATTTTTGAAAATAAGGCCCTTAACAATGTTAATTAATTATATATAAACCTTGAAACTATATTAGTGGTAGGAATGTGAACACTACTCACACAACTTGGTGAGGCTGCATCTAGAGTACTGTGTCCAGTTCTGGGCTCCTCAGTTCAAGAAGGACAGGGAGCTGATTGAAAAAGTCCAGCACAGAGCCACAAAGATGATGAAGGGAGTGGAACATCTCCCTTATGAGGAGAGGCTGAGGGAGCTGGGTCTCTTTAGCTTGGAGAAGAGGAGGCTGAGGGGTGACCTCATCCATGTTTACAAATATGTAAAGGATGAGAGTCAGGAGGATGGAGACAGGCTCTTCTCAGTGATGTCCAGTGATAGGACAAGGGGGAATGGGTGCAAGTTGGAATATAGGAGATTCTGGGTGAACATAAGGAAGAACTTTTTCACTGTAAGAGTGACAGGGCACTGGAACAGGCTGCCCAGAGAGGTTGTGGAGTCTCCTTCTCCGGAGACATTCAAAACCCGACTGGATGCATTCCCGTGTGACCTGCTCTAGGTTGTCCTGCTCTGGCAGGGGGGGTGGACTAGATGATCTTTCAAGGTCCCTTCTAAGTCCTGACATTCTGTGTGATTCTGTAACTTACTTAACAGGATTATAACATTAATATTCTTTTTGTGCTGTTGAACTATCATTGCACTTTAAGAGAGGTGATATGTTTTCAAAAGCCACTGGAAACAGGCAAGTCAAAATAAGCATTGAGGTACTTAACACTGAGGGAATAGTGTCTAGAAAGACTAAAAGAGATAACATTTCCTTCATAAATTAATTGCATAACTGTATAGTTTTTAAGCTCTCATCACTATTTCCTTTTATCTCTTGGATTTAAAGGAGCTGTTGATACTGAATGGATCTGAAGTATAAAGGAGAAACCAGGAGGTGAACAGGTGCAAATGGCAATCAGCATAACCTTCACCAATTCCCTTTTTCACCAGTTTGCAAAAACATTAGAAACATGTCGTAAAATTCCCATGCTGAGATGTTGTATTGGCACAGTTCACTGTCTAACACTTTTAAACCACAGCAAATCCAATAGGTTACTACATACTGACACTTTTCATTAGCAAAACCCATCTGATCCTATCCAATGGATATTCTAAAAATTGCTAAACCACTTTTATACCCATCAAAGGGGATAAGAGGTGCTCTGCTCATAAGGTTCATATGTGCAATGCTGCATGTTCAGCTAATGGTCTTCACATGGTAATAAAAAAGCAAGGATAAAGCTGGATATTTAGAGGTACTAAAAATCATATTTTCTAATCTGCTTCGACCTTTTTGCATCAAATGGTTAATAGTATATGGAACAAGGGAGAGAGATGGCATTACAACCATAACAATCATTACCGATTTTAGTTGAAAACAGGTCATATGTCACCAAGCTTGTTTCTACCTATTCAAGTACTTACCCTTTAGAGACTACCTTTTTGTCACTCCTTGAGTCTTATCTTCAGGAAATGCTAATTAGCTTACCTTTACATAGACTTTCCTTTTAGCAGAATCACTGGGGAACTCTTTCTCCTGTTGCAATTACTGTCATTTCTACTGGTTTTCAGATTTTAGTAGCTTGGTCACAGAGCTGAGAGCAAAATTGTGGCCCACATACTGTGAAGTCCTGAAGGGTGTGTAGTTTAGCCTGATAGAATGATTATAGCATGGACATCAGTCCAATGTCTAGCCTTGAAATGTTTTCCAGCCTTGGTTTGCACAGGGATGCATGGAATATATTTCAGCTCCTCTGTGAAACAGGCTGTTCCCATAGCAATGCAAGCCCCTTTTCACTGCTGTCCACACAGATCTAAATGAGAGCATTCATTCTTTCTGCACCCAGGGGCTAGCTCAGTATGTAATTCCGGTACAATATAGAAACAAGAACATTAGCCTATGATGATATGGTGATGATCATAATAATTGTTATTTTCTTTAATCGTAACTACACTTTTCCAAAATCAAACAAGATATGATTCACTATGTATCCCTGGCTAAGCTGTGGATATTACAGGGCCATTTTAAGAGCATGCAGATGAGTATGAGTTCCATGGTTTGTTTTTTTTGTTTGTTTTTTTTTGTTGTTTTTTTCCTACAGCTTAATATCTCAGTGTTAATACAGACTTATTTCCCTATGCTGTCTTTTGTCCTGCCAGCCTTCTTTGGGAATGGCTCGTATGTCTCCAGACTGGCCAGTCTATTCCTGACCCACAAACAGGTGTTTCAAGAACCTCCAAATACTTGTAGTTCCCATTAAAGTACTGTGAATGGCACATGTGAACAATCATGCAGCCCTTGCCACTTTTTAGGCAGTTCTTCCATGATAAGAAAAATTTCATAAGTTCTCATTCCTTTGAATGATTTAATCACTGAAGATTTCATTTTTTAAAATTCACCTCCAGTGAGTGTCATATATCAACATAATGGATAGTTTACAAAAAAAGAGATGAGCATATTTGTGGTTGTATGGCCTGACCAAAACTATTTGGAAATGATATAATTTTTTTTCTGGCTTTGAGTTTCTTTTATTAAGCAGTGATAAGTGTGTTCATAGTATATCTATGAATATAATCTTAATTTTCATTGCCTCTGTGAGAATAACTTTGTTGATTTATCATCAGTCTTAATACATGTGGACTTTAAAAATGTGTCCTCCAAATCTAGGAAGGGGATTTGGAAGGGGGTCTGGAAGAAACACTACAACTTCTTCTAGACTGCAAAATCCTCAGTGAACTGAGAAGTCAAAACTGTTTCTGCCTACACCCAGTTCCTCTTGTGGCAAGGCAACAGCAAAATCAGATCAGACAATGATCTTCTAAAAAAAAATCCCTTATTTCATGTTGTCTGACTGAGAGGAATTCTATATAAAGATATGCTTGGTTGCAGAATCTAAAACTTCAGATTTCAGATTATTTTGTCTTAATAATAATAGCAATAATAATAATCTTTCAAATTGAGTATTGACTGAACCTATTTGTCCTCACAGGTTTAAAGCTTTAGGGCATGCATAATGTTACAGACTGGGACCGACCAGTAGGGCATTTAGCATTTGCCTAGCTTTAAACCCATGAGTAGCAATTCTGATTTTGAAATTACTCAAGCTTAAAAAAAAAAATCAAAGACTTCAGCTGTGAGACTATTTTACTGTCTTTATTGAAATCTATTGAATTAGGAGGATCATGAATATATTGTGTGAAATCGCAGTCCCAGAGAGCTTATTGACTTTGATGTTATCTGGGTTTTTATCTACTGCTTTCTAAGTAGAGTCTGAGTCTTTTCATTACGTAGGTGATATACATTAACATGTATCTATACAATATAATGAGTCCTTACACCAGCTGCCTGTGAAACAAACCCCTTGTATTCTTTCCTTTAAGTCATTTAAGACTTTTATAAAGACATTATAAACATATTATCCAGTCTTGAAACTGGGGAGTAAGGGTATAAATTTGAAAGTTTAAAGTTGGTGCAGCTATATTACATTATGGATTTCCACCAAATCTTTTCTTTATATTGAGTGCAGAGACGTGATTTGTGCAAAAAAACAGAACCACTGAGCTTATTTAATGGCGTTCATTTGTCTCTCACCATGTTGAAGTAGTATGTATAGATTACTTAAGTTTAGCTCATCAGAAAGATTTAGTAATAGCAGAGATTTGTTGATATAATGTGTTGGGGACCCAGGCAAGGCGATGTGTCCGGGATCCAGGCGAAGCTAGGCGATGTAATCCCAAGCTGGCAGCAAGCTGCCCCGGAGCGCTGGGTGCGCAGAGAGCACAGAGCCAGCCTCCTTTCCCAGCACTCGATGTTCTTGCTGGTATTGTAGGTTGAGTATTTTCTCAGCTTCCAACTCACAGAGCACATCCTGCTCCTTCCCCCGGTGCTCAGGCACTGAAGGTCCTCTGGTGCCTCGAGCCCTGCCTTTTAAGGTCCACCCCCATGTTAGGCATTTAGCTTTATTATCATCAAACAATTAGCACCCAAATGTGATGACCAGGAGGGCTGCTCTGTCAATCAACAATCAGGTAGCCCTCTGGTCATCCTCTACAATAATGTAGATTCAGGTACTGTATGAATTGATGACAGGGCCTTTTTATAAAAATGGCACTTTGCTCACCTTAAAATATACATCTTGGAACAGTTGTTAAGAAAAAAATGGCTCCATATGTGTGTGTGTTCAAAATTATTGTTAGAAGTAGTTTTTTTTCCTCCTTAATGTTAGGGTTCCATACTGCATCAGGTGAGAAGCAGACACTGATGATAAAGTGTTATTCCATGGGTGTGTGCAGGAAAGTACCATAATAGTACAAAAAGAACCCAGAAAGTCTTAAAACATAGTTACATGGAAAAGAGAGGAGAATACACACCATATTATTCTCTTCTCTGCTTTAATGCTGTGTTTCTTAACTTCTGAATGAAAGCAACTGGACTGTATGTTAACAGGCACACAGCTGTAAGCCCCACAAGAGCTTTAAAATAGGCTGCATCAGAGCAACTTTATTTTGGGAGGTTATGGGATAAGTCAGAACCTGATCTCCATTACAGCTGAATTCCAGAGATATGATCTATTTCAACGAGGGCTCAGAGAAGCCATATTATTGGAAGTGGGTGAAAATCCACCTGGATTTGGCACTTCAGATATGCCTAATCAGAATTCTTTAAAAGCTGTAATGATTTTTAGAGGGCTACAGATAGACACCAATACTGTAATGATTCTGTAATGTCTGTTTCTGGAAACTGCATATGAATTCTCACAAGATTACTGTATTATTTACATTTCAGAAAGAAAATTAAGAAAATCCAGAGGAAAACAGGAAAGATTGCATTAAATTGCTGGATTTCTGCTCTGGTAAATGATAAGCAAGAACATATAGATAATCATAGTGGAGGATCATCATTAGCAAAAGTTTGTCTTGCCAGACTGGAATTTGGAAAACAATTCAACCTCTATTTCCACCCTGGACCTTCTATATGACTGGTTTTCTTAAGTCAGTCATCAGGACTCAGATCCATCTCACCTAACTCTACCATCTAGAAGGGGAATTTCTGCTCTAAGCTAGGTGCTTAGGCTCTGTCCTTCACCATGTTACAGCTAGAAGATATTCCACTCCTCTTTCTAGATTCAGCATGGACTATATCTCCTCTAGCTGTATGTCTCTGATAGTCTATTCTGTATAGGTGCTAATTTTCTCACGGGCTCCTTCCAAGACAAACTGAGCACGAATGGAGAGAGTGCTTTGCCTCAGGATCCACCCCACGCAAAAGGTATGGGCCACACCAGCAACCTCTGCTATTTTTGTAGAGACATGATTACAGAAGAGCCTAGGTCTCTGTATTAGACTAAATACCTAATTTTGTGAAAGCTGATATGAGATGTGATGAATTCTAACACTGGATGTCTACATGCTTCTCACACTGTAAAATAGGAATAACAATAATCTTTCATCTGTCTCAAATTATTAGCAGTTGACTCAGTTAAGTGCTCTGGTGTTAGAAATGTGCAGTGCTGTGCAACCACATCAATACCAAGTAAATAAAATTTTACATAGCTTTCATCTGAATCACACAATAACAGGATGGTTGAGGTTGGAAGGCACCTCAGGAGGTCATCTGGTCCAACCCTCCTGCTCCAGCAGGGCCACCTACAGCTGGTTGCCCAGCACTGTGTCCGTATTAGTTTTGAATATCTGAGATACACTGATACTGATTTTCCTACTACTGATTAAACACAGTTGTTCACTTAATATTTATTTTAAGTTACCAAGACTTTTTTTTTATATTAAAAAAAGGTACAGAAACTTTAGATGAGAATATTCCTTTTCTTGGGGGGGTGGGGGTGGGGGCTGGGAATGGATTTTATTTGTTAAACATAGCAAGCAGATAATAGATCTGGATGTAGATAACAGCCTTGAAGTCAATGATGACATTGCTTTGTTAGCTCCTTCATTAGTCCTTAAAAGCTCTTTTTATCTGTCACAATTTCCTTCATACGAGCAGCCTTTTGTTGATGTTTCCTTGTTGCAGTGCAATGGATAAGCCTTTCTCTGACAGTTTTTTGAGGATAGCTTCAAAATGGCTCAGAGAGGAAAAAGGGCTAGGAGGTTTAAGCCAAATTGATGCTGTAGTTTATTGGCATACTCCTGGGTGCGCTCCCAGCGCGCTGGCTGCTGGCTTGATTGAACGCAGTACAAACCGTTCCCCACAGCGTGTTACAGCACTGAGGAAGGTGTCTGAGTCACTATGTTAATTAAATGCCACTGTGGAAAGTTTTGTGCCTCTGGTTACTTAAATGACAAACAGAGGGAAACCTATTTTACGCATTTTATGAGATGAGCAGAAACCTCATTAGCAAAACTCTGATTTCCCATGTTTTCCCAAGAAAGTTGATGGGTGAGGGATGCATTGAAAAACTGTCAGTTTTACTTTGAGGAGAAGAAGATCATAGTTTTGTGTATGTAGTTCAGTATCTAACAGACAGCTACAAATTTTTATTCCCCTGGAATCTACCTAATCTGGGAATCTGAAGTTACTCACGTAGCTCTTTCCAAGTGGCTCATTCCTGCGAACAGAGAACAAATGCAACGTTTCTTGCAGGGTGGGAAAAAAACAAACAAACGAACAATCAGGAAAGAATGGGGGGTGTGGGTGTGTGTGAAAGGGAAGCGGCATACCCGCACCACCACTGCTTTGCTGCACTCCCAAGATTCAGATTCCAGTTTGTCCGGAGATGAAATTGATAGCTCTGTGGGAGGAATGTGGGAATAATGGGCTACGGACACTATGAATGAATTATGCACTGCAGACACGGAGCTCCTCAGTGCATCACCGTCCGAAACTTTATTTTTATGTGGCACATATTTAGAAAACTGAGGAGCGCCCTGGAAAGTTGGGACAGCTGGTGAGCGTGTGCGGGGTGTCGGGGGAATGCCGGGGCTCTGCCAGCAGCCTCCAGCCAAGCAGGTCTCCAACACGTCTGCCAGCCCACCGCCCCGGGAGCAGCCCCCTGCAGCCGCTGCTGGGGCCGGACAGATGCTATGAAAGGGCTGGCCTTAAGTGCCTTTTGCAGGATATTAAACCAGCATCTTAACTGGTAAAAAAAATGAATTGTCACTGACATTATGTCGGCCCGCTTGGAGCCTTCTCTACTACTTTGCTCAGTCTGGTAACTATTACGTACAAGAGATCAATATTCTCCTCAGCGCTGGAATTTAAGTAATGATTTCCAATAAAATCTATTTCAGACTGTTTGGCTAGAGGACAGAGACAAGCCACAAAACATAATGCACTTAAAGCCTTTAAAGCCTTTATTTTCTCTCCTTTCTTCCCTTTCTTTCCTCTTCCTTCCTTTTTTTTTCTTTCTTTTTTAAAGACTTGAATAATGGAAGCAAGATCTAGTGATAAGACACATGCACGCACACAAAAAGGAGGCATTTTGGTCTTGACCAATCTGCTTAGCTAATGGCTGTAAACTGACACTCGTAATGAAATAAAAACGTCTTGGTACAAGTGCATGGCTGCGCAATTGCTACCAACACCCACTCCAGCGGCCTCAGTGATGGATGCTGCGGAACACGCCTTTCCACATCACTTTTTTTCACTTATTGCTGTTTTGCAGCAAATAAGAGATACGTTTCCACTACGAAATTAAGTAAATACATCATGATTTTTTGCTGCAGAAGTCTGATGTTTTTAGAGGTGGTGAACAGCTCCAGCTCCCAGTAACTGTAATCGATGCTCCAGGTGCTCAGCACTTCTGAAAATCGGGTTTCTAGTACAGTTCCACTTCTTTTTTTCCTACTTGAAAGCTTTTTTTTTCCCCTTTCTTTTGTTTTTTTGATAAAGAATCTGAAGGGTGTAAGAAGATGACTGGTACTTGAGGAATTAAATTTCTGATCTATTATCTGTTAGTGAAGGAAATAATTTACAGAGGTGAGATAGATAGAGACGTACACATATATCTTCCAAGTTGTCATAGTTTCATACTTTGCCTTTGGCCTCACTGTACTTCGTTTGTATCCCACAGTGCAGACTTCAGACAGAGGAAAGACCCTGTCCAAGTGTGCTAAGCCTGTATACTGTGGTTAAAATGGTTTCCCCTGGATCTCTCTCACAGCTTGCAGTTGTCTGAATTCAATCAGTGGCAGTTCTCTCCACATGTCTAGCCATCAATCTTCTCCTGCTCCTGGATGAGTGTGTCACAGCATGGTGCATGTTCCAGTTAAAAAATAGACTGCACCGCAGCTCTCCCTCCTCAGTCATTGATAAATATTCCTTTGATATTTTTATTTAAAAAGAAAGAAAACAGATTATGATGTATGTTTCTAAAAAAAAAAAAAGAGGAAAAAACCCCAACAAACCAGAAACCCCAAAGCACACCAAAGCCCTGGAGGCTGTAGGAACAGCAGGAAGCAGGGATGGAGTTTGTGGTTATGTGTTTATGATGAAGCTATTGCTTGGTAGGTTACAGTTTGTGTAAGATTTGAGGATTTCAATCTTTATTGCTTTCCACCCTGCATTCCTCCAGCAATAAAAGTTCTCTGGACATTGTGTGAGTCCCCAGTGTTCATCTACTTCACACCTCTTCCTTCCCCCATAGTGGGTAAGAACTGCTAGTTGAAAACAGAGTTAATCAACTGGAAGGGGTTTTGTACAAAAACTAAGCCAAACGTGTCATAGTCCCTTACTCCACCTCTAGACCTTCTGGAAATGGAAATAAATGGTTGTTTCTCTGCTTTAATTCTTCTTTTAGATTACAGACCGGTCTGCCAGTGTCCTAGACCAGCATTCGTTGGCATAGCTGAGGTACCTTCCCAGGAACATCCAGAAGTTGCCCAATACAAAGGACAGAGTGACCTGTCTCCACATAGGTGTTCTTACCCAAAGTAAACCCATCTTCTGAAAAGACTGAAGCTACAGAGGGTCTGCATAATAACTCTACTTCTGACAAAGCACTTTTCCATGGCAGAGCTCAAAACACTATATAGCAGAAAGTCAGATTATTATTCTTGTTTTATAAATTGAAAACTCAGATACAAGGAGGAAAAGCAAATTGTGCCAGGAGGCAAGTGACTCCTTTCTCTCAAGTGTCAGGGTTGTATTTAGAAAGCGCTCTACTTAATATCTCACCCAGTAATGAGCCTTTACTGTTCAGATTAAAGCTGTTGAGATTCAGCAGTGAAAGAAAGATTTCATAAAGAAGTTTGAGTCAGTCATGCTTGAGCCTGTTTTTCAAATATGGTTTAAAAGTCCATTTCATTTCTCATGATGATAATTCTAATGTAGAAAGAAGGTGAAAGGGGAAAGCAGTCAGCTGGGAAATAATCACATTTAAGAAAGGCAAATAAAAACTAACCACTTGTGACATAGTTATTTCTTAAGCTAAAATTAATCTCTTGCTGTTATGCTGACATGTCTCTTTTCAATCAGTGATCTGCAGTGAAATCAATTGATTCTAAAGTCACATATTTTTAAGAGCCCTTCTCCATCATATTGACTAAAGGCCCTAGATCTGGAAAACTCATCCACAACCACACAATTCACTTTCTTATGGAAAGCCATGGTGAAAGCTGTAGAAAATACTGACTGTTAAAGCAGTTTACATGAATAATTAACTTCAGGATGAAAAAATTGCCACCAACACTGTTAATAAGAAATAGTTTTTATGGTCTATTTTACTTTTCATTGTATATTTTGTTGACTTATTCTTTTACACTGGGCACTAGTCAATTTTATTTCTAGGCAAAACAGTGTAGCATATGTTATTCTCTCTTCCTCCACTCTGGTGGCAATGCATCTCAAAAAAGTAAATATAAATAATAAATAATGATTCAAAGGGCACATTTCTAGCATAGAGTTGTTGCTCAGTAGGATTAAGTTCTTTAAAAGGGTATAGAAGATACAAAGTAGTTGCAAATTACAGCAAAATTGAGTTATGAGTAATGATGAAGACATACCAGTACTGCCCAGAAATCTGGGTTTGTTAGTAAGTTGACCTCACCTGTATCACTGCTAAATGCCACAAGATTTTTAATTAAGACTTTTCATTAAGAATGAAAAATATGGATTAGTTTTACAGAATGGTCAACTGTCCTTAGACACAAAATAACTCAGAAAAGGATTTAGTGGTTTTGCTGTACAAACAGACAACCAAGTTCTCCCAGGACAACACAGAGGCTGAGCCAGCAAACACAGCAACACAGAGCCTGAGCCTGGCTGTATGTACAGGAGAAGGCTATCAGGTAGAAGCAAATGAGTTTTACTACTGCGGATTACTGACAACTAGTAAGATCATTACTGGGATGTCTCTGTCCACATTTAAGCAGGATGTTGGCAATTTGGAAAATTTTCAGAAAAGAGCTACAAACACAACTTCAGTAGCAGAAATGAGAGAAAAAAAGCATCTTAATGTAGTCACTAAGAAGTGCAGATTAAGAAGTGCTATAAGGATGGCCTGAGGATACTTCTGTAGGAAGAACACAGGAGGACCTGACTTTTTAACTTAACAGAAAAAGCTATCATGGATGGAAGCTGAATCTCAGAAAACTCAGATTAGCATTCAAGCACACCACTCTTTTCAATGAAGGATCCTAACTGCTTTAAAACAAAACCCAATTTATCTAGGAATACAATAGATTCTCTCTCCTGTTAAGTCTCTAAATCAAAGTGGTCTGTCTTTCTGAAGGTACAGTTACAGTTCAGGCAGCACCAGTGGATTTCATATTGGGAACACTTGGCAAAATTCTTTGGCCCTGTGTTATCAAGGAGGTCAGGCTACATGATTATTATCATTCTTCCTAGCCTTAAACACTATCAATCTGTGAAACAGGGACTTAACATTAAGTCTTATTCTAAATCATTTTACATTCATTTGATGTCAGTGGAGCCATTTAACATGGTTACAGTTAAGCATGTGCTCAAGTGCTTTGCTGAGTAGAGGGGGATTTGTCCTTTTATAACTGACCACATGCCAAAGTATTTTTTTGAAATGGTGCTACAGGTCTTTGTAAGTTATGAAAGGTGCAAATCAGAAAATCCCTCACATTATTTTTTTTTCATAGTTTTGAGTTCAGAAGCTGCTCTTTTGCTTACACCTTTTTTCCCCTTACATAAATCATTGTGTACTGTGCAAAAGAGCTGCCAAATGGCACTGCCTCTTCCTGGCCTAAATTCCTGCTGTAGAACTTAAGGACAAGCCTGAGTCCTATGTGAATCAGCAGAAGTCATTCCAGATACATTCGAGGGTTATAGGGACAGGTCATTTCTGTGACAGTGGTAAGAGATTCACCTTCTGGGAAGCAAGACACTGCTTCAGGAGACAAGGTCAGCTCTGCCTACCTAATTGAACAAGGTATTAATAAAGCTACAATTTTTATTAGTGTAAACTGGAAGAGATTAAATCAAATCAAATTGGTGCTACATGCTGTGATTGTAGAGGACTTTTCCATCAGAAATAGTAGTTAGCGTTTCACATACTAAATTGATAGTGTTACAATATCCTCATTCATACAGGTTGATTCTTCACTGTAGCAGCTCAAAAGGAATTCAGAGGATGCAAAATTATATTTAATATAAGGACTTCCTGGCATAAAGAAATTAAAATACTCAGGTTTCCCTTTTCAGCATATATTGTGTTTTTTCCACTTTAGTAGCTGTATTTTTATGCAACATTTATTTAATTTAAGCCTAGTAAAAAAAGCCTCACCTCATGTATTCTCTTTTAAAGTTGATGAAACTCGCAACTTCTATGATAAATCTTGTTGTGCTTCTTTAAATGGTAGTTCACTTTTTTAAAAAATTTGGTGAGGTGTATTAGTCAAGTCCTGAATTTAATGTAAAAACCAAATAAATCACCAGTGAAAAGCAATCAAGGATTTGGTACTGAAAAGACTTACTATACCACAAAAATTAAATACAGCCTGTGAAATACAGCAGGAAGTGCTTATAAAGTTCATTATCACTTTTCATATTTTCAGCAATTTCAAAAGCCAAAGAGAATGAATGTATTTATATTTTATATCAATCTTTCAATTTTCTTTACTGTTTCTGCCAGGCAACTTGTTCTGTAAGGCTGAACGGTAGGGGCATTCCTATTAATTTAGATATTCATCTCAGCTACAGCATGCAACGTTGATTCCTTGTTAGGTTGTTAAAGTGAGTATTTGCAACTTTGATTTACATCTTGCAAATTGGCTTATTTATGACAGCTTTGCCCTAAAATGTCTAGTTAGCAAAGTTCAGCAAAAGTTAAAATGACTTAAGCCTCATGTTAGATCATACATGCTATACAGTGCTGACTTTCACTTCTGGAAAGGTTGGTACCATATTTACAACACAAACCACAAAGAAATGCAAGCCAGAATTCAGCCCCAGTTAAAGTAACCCACAAATATCTCATTAAATCATTCAACATACGATACCAAAACCTGAAAATCTGGCTATACGCTTGCATTTTCCAGCTCCCTGCACAATTTTAGCTCTGAAATGGTTTTCCACCACATGAAGTGATGGCACATTGTGTCTTTGATATCCAGGTCAAACAGATCCCCAAAAAATGTAAGAGCAGGGCATAACTAGAGTCAAGTACTGCTCAGTAAACACTAAAAATAATGGCTTCTTTAGAACTAATATCACCTCACTGATCTGACACAGCCCCACAAACAACTGAAAGAGGACAGTGAAAGTTGGAATCTGGAAAACTAGAAATTCCTGAAGAGAAAAAGTCTTATGCCAGCTTCACCGTTAAAGGGAACATAATCAGCTGTAATTATATTAGGATTTTCATTCAGCGCCAGGCTGACATTTAAGTCCTGTGGCTGTCTTGTGCTGGGCTTCACCTCAGAGATGCTGAATGAGTAGTCTCCTCAACGCTCTCCCATCCTGAAAGGAATGAAAAGAAGAAAGGAAAGAATATTTTATATGCCAAACCACCTGCCTGGAGACACAAAGTAAGATTTTGCTGTCTTGGATAACTGCATATAACTGTGTTTTTTCACCTGAGTGTTTCATTTCAGACCTGGCCATGGGAGAAAATTCCATATTGCCTTGCTGCTTTTCTTCAGTTGACAATAATAATAAAAATAAAATTTGAAAATGTTCCCTCGTTATGGACTTTATGTCATTATAGAACCAGGCTAAATTACCTGAGTCAGAGGACTCTGGCCTTAAAATTACACATGTAAAGAAAGGAAGACTGGATCATTGCATCAAGTGCTTACCAATGACTTGTTAGACCTAAATTACTTTCCTAACCCAACCAGTGTGTAATTTCTTACAGGTCTAGTGAGAATAATTACATGGTGACCAACATAGAGCTGTCTCTTGCAGGATATCCTATAGGTGAGATGGAAAGTGCATGACCTTGCATAGTGGATGCCTAGAAGGAGGCAAAATGATTTACATGAGCTTTCCTCCTGCCACTAGATCTCCAACAGCTGATTTAATTTTTCCATCTTAGCTTTTTTAAGCATATAACATAATTCAGCCTTTTTTCTTATCAGATTATTTCCCTATTTCAGCCAGTCTTTTTACTGTGGCCTGCAGATGTATCTCAGCACAGAAGGCCACAAAACTGTCTCTTGTTGTATCAGATGCTTTCTCCATGTACATTCACCTGACATTTTTGCTCCTTGGGTTATGCATAGTGCAAGAACGTGGGAGTGCACAGTGCCTTTTTTCTGAAGAGAATGGTTCTTCTTTGGCATATTTTGCAAGTTACCAAGCTACTGGGTGTACATTCCAAGTAAGTCTGAATGTTAGAGCTACTACATCTAAAGGGCCACATTAAAGAGATCCAAAATCAGCCCAGTCTTTTTATATAAAGAGCAGTAAAAGCTCTCCAACTTAACCTAATAAATTACTGTTATAAAAACAGTTTTATGCAATGTGCAGAAGTCTAAGAAAAACTGTTTAAATGGTTATATAGAAGAGAGATTTGCAAATCTGTGAATATAAGTTAGTGTTATGCATTTTTCAAGTAAAGGGAAAAAAAAAGGGGAGCTAAAAATTGCTGAAATAAAATGCAGAATAATGGAGCCTCAGTTTCACTTTCATCCAGTTAATTACCTTGAAAATGAAAAGGCTGTTCTACAGAGTTCCTTATAAAAGTTAGATTAATTTAATTTTGGAAGTCGATTACTAAGAATCAAGTGCTGCGCCTGCACTTTCCATGACTAGCTGATGGAGACGAGAACAGACAATGATTGAGCAGAGCTCTCACGTGTAGTTCACCATATACCCAAAATTTTAACTCTGTTGCAGTGAATGGGGTTTTGCCTATTGACTTCAGTGAGGTCAGAATTTCAACCATGTTTATCTTAAAAAACTCTAAATCAAATTTGTGAGAAAAGTAATCTAAGTAATTGTCACAAAAAATGATGTTTCGGAGGGCTGAATTTATTTGCAAATCAAGTTTTAATTCCATTAATAGTTATGGCTGAAAAATAGGGTTTGGTAAAAATTTGTAAAGCATTCAATCTGATTCAAAACCCGTTTTTGTCTGCACAGAATAAATGAAAATTTACCTGAAATCAAACAGTGGGCTTACCGATCTGAAGATGAGATGTTTCACTTTGATTTGTGAAATCTTTGTGTTTACACAAATGGTTCTTTATTTAATTTCCCTGTTTGTCATTTCCCAAAAATTTTCTGTTTCAGTTTGACACTAATTGGAAACCTCCTTTTCTTTTTGAAGGGAAGACTGAGAATCCCATTTTTCACAGAGCTTCATACAACTCATATATGATAACTCCTATGCACCTGGAAATAATTTTTTTCAGCTTGCTGTTGAAAGTTAAAAAAACCTGACTCCCGAAGTTAGAAATTTGGTTAGGAAAACACAAAGTATTCAGTAGTAAACCCATGAAATAACAATAATAAGGAAGTTAAAAGTTAATAGGTATATGACTTAAGCCTGAATATGCACGGTAAGTCACAGTGAAGAGGTGACCTTTTATGCCTAGGTACTATAACATGCTCTTGCAAATGCAACATCATGCCTAAAACACCAGAGTGTGCTTACCTACCCCTTTTGAAAAGGGACACCTTTTCAAAATATCCTAAAACCAACCTCCACCTTGTGCTCCAAACATTTCTGTAAACACCTTTTTTTTCTGTATTGTTATTTTTGCGCCTAATTTTCAGCCACTTTTTAAAAAAATGAGATGCACAGCCTATAGCAGACCCTTTCTGTAACTCAGCATGCAGGGCTCAGCACAGCAGCATTTCTGTGTCTGACTGGCACCTTGGCCAGGGTGCAATGCAAATATTAAACAATATTAAGTGGCTGGGTTAGCTGTGATTGCTGTGATTATCCTGTGATCTAGACACCTTCTCATTGTCAAAACATTTCAAAAAATTTCCATTCTTCTTGGTGCTAAGCATACTTTAAACACCTGCTGTGCCTATTACCTTCTATCAGAAATTATATTTGTAGGTATCAATCAAGCTTGTGCAGGCCACCAGATATAAAAATACTGTACATTGTTGTCTTGTTTTTCCTTCTCTGATGGAAAACAGCTTTAGTCTCCCAAATGTTTCCTGATCATTGTCCCATCTCCTGAGCAATGGTACACCTTCTATGAGGAGACCCGAAGTGTCCAGTTTAGTGGAGGAAATGGAGCTAGCACCTCATACAGTCTTCGAACACTGGAACTAATTTGGATTTCTCTCCTCATTCATACACTCAGTCTTCTCCCCCCACTCTGCTCCACCTGTTTTCCTTTTCTGCTGAAGTCATACAATGAACTGATGACTGAAGATTTTCCTATCCACAATCTTTGCAATTTCTTTCCAAGTCAGGGCACAGCACGATAGCTGCACTTAACTGTATTTTGATTTTTGGCCTAAATTTAGCACGGTACCACTCTGTGCAATCCACTGAAGTGAGTGAGATTACACAAAGAGGAATTCAGTACACTATTACAAAGACTTTAACTTATTTTTCCAGCTCACTATGAGAATTAATTGCCTAGAAGACTCATTGTATTTGTAGTATCTGGCAACTTTAACTCTACCTTCCCTGCCCTGCCTTTCCCAAGCTCATTCATGCCCTTCCCCATATTTAATCTAGTTACCTCCAGGCAGTGTCTCCCTGCTGGGCATCTCACTGCACTTAACAGCTGGGAATCCTCCTCTTTGTCATTCCCTACGCCCGGCTAATAACTACCAGGGTATCCTTAAAATACCTATCCAAGTCACTGGCCACTGTGAAAACCCAAGGTGTCTCCTGTATCCCAAGCAGCAATTTCTCAAAACACAATGCTCTTCTCCCTCTAATGACCAAAGCAGTTTCTGGCTTATGCATCACATTGTAGGCACCTAAACCTCTCAATAGGAGAATCCTAGCAGGGCCAGGAAGCCCCAGTGTGCATGGAGTCTCACACAGACAGAAAACCTGGTGGGGAACATAGCAAGAGAGTGCTTTGCACCAAAGGACATACAGTATAGTCTCTAGAAGGGAAAAAAACCCCAGCAAACCCAAAGACGACAAAAGCAAGACAATGGCTGAGAAGAGAGATTAAAATACAGGTTGGTGACATATCCCAGAGGGCAATGACAGAGCCAAGTTTCCTGAGGTCAAAGTTCTTATTTCTCCACCCAAACTGCAGATATCAATGATCAAGATTCAGTTGCATGTGGCCAGAGAAGTTCGTGTAACAATCAAACCAAAAAACTCACTAGCCAAGTGCTTTACAGCTGAATTTCTGTTTGGCTGGCAGCGAGCTGGGGCAGTGCCCCACACATTGCTCAGGAGAAAGGTAAGTGTTGACGATGGGCTGAACACAGAAAATGCCACATCTGTTTTTTGCCATGGGGAGCCTGCTGCATCTGTGGTTTTGCCACCGGCTCCTCAGAGTGAACACATTCACTAAAATATTCCCCTGAGCAGCAGCTGCAAGAGGATCACTTAAAATTGCATAAAGCATTAATCTGAACTCTGAGACAAGTTTGGTACCGCACAGTTGGACATAATCCAAAGTGTCCCATGTAGTAAAGAGAAAAGGGGAGGGAAGAAGAGAAAGAAAGAAAGAAAGAAAGGAAAAAAGAGAAAAGACAGTCTTGTCAGTGGTTTTAAGCTGCCACTTTTTTTTTTTTTTTAAATGGAAAAATTGTTACAAATGGGTTCTTCAACATATGTTATTAATTTCACTGTACTGGCTTCTTGCCAGTTAAGCATCAGTCCTGGCTTCTTTGCTTTCAGTTTTAACTAGCAAAACTCATGAGGTCATTAACAAAAATGGACACAAATTTTCCTTTTTTTTTTGCACACAACTGTTATGGAGCAACTGACTCTTCTGAAGGCTTTTATTTAATAAAACTTCAGATCCTTTTTTTTTTTTTAATAGGGAGATGTGCTCCTCAGCAAAACCTGGTGTTTCTAGTATAAACAAAGCAACATGTGAAAGACTTCAAACACATTTACTGGTACTGGCAAGAGTAACAAAATCAGAAACTTTAAAAAACACTCATAAATGTTAAGTAACATTTCATAAAGCTACACTGCTATTTACTTTGCTCAATGTGTATACGTGCGAGAAACCAAAGCAGTACTGAAAAATAACAATGAAAGAAAATGTGGTTTGATAAAAATATCTACATATGGAAATGTTGATCGAAAGTTACTAATGTTTGATTTGGCTTTCAAAGAAATGCAAAATCCGCTTGAAGAAAGAATGCTGTTTCATGGATTTCTGTGCAAAGCAGCATCTCCCACATTGCAAGAGCCACGGTGAGCCCTTAATCCAGCGAACACACTCGCTGTAGGTGCAGTCAGGAAACACAGGCTCCTTTGAAGAAAGAACTGGTTTATTTTGTAAGTGGAAACTGGTGTCATTCACCCCAAGGAGTAGAAAGAGAGCTTTGGAGCTGCCATGAAAATAGTGCTGCTGTACTGTTGAACCCCAAATGCCTGCTGTCCCCATACGCTGTCTGCTTTCTGGCCAGCCCATGATGGCCAAGCACATTGCAAAGTCCTCTGCAACTGCTGCTCACAGTATCCATCTCCAGGATTAAGCTGAAAGCTGTGCTCTGTAACCTAGCAAATGAGAGGAGAAAAAGGCTCCCCAAAAGGCTTGACCCTGGTGTACCTCCTGCTTCCTATCTGCCACGTACACATAGACTTTGATGGACAGTGAGCACTGGATGAGACCTAGCAGATGAAGTCAGCACCAAAGTTTAGAAGACTTTATGTATTGTACCTATCTACTTCACTATCCTGTAAAGAAACTGTCTTTTAGGAAAGGGGTTATTAGTATATATGACAAAATAAGCACTAAATAAAAAAATAATAACTACATCTTCACAGAACTATCATTATGCACAAATAAGAAGTCTGGAGAAATGCGTGCTCTTATTACTTTTATTCTTGTCCTGAATTCTTCCCCTTCTCTCCTGTTGTTTGGTACACACTCCTATTACACCACGTCTAAAATCAGATTGCAGGATCAGGCTTTCCTGTGAAATATTTAGCACTACTTTCTTCGGGCGAGACCAGGAATTCTACAGGAAAGGCCTTTTCTTCACTACATTTTATGTCTTAGTCTGATCCCGCTGTTGCCAAATGAAGGAATTTCTTTTTCTTGGCTTCAAAGAATATTGGGCTGGGCCATGCGGCCAGAGACCACAACATGGCATACTTCTTAGATAAAGGAAAATGTATGTGTGTGTGTATAAATAGCTGATCTGCCTGCTAGAGCAGATGAAATCATGCTCAGGGATTTCTTTTCTAATTAAAAAATTATGATTGAAATGGAAACAAAGTCCTTCTCCTATGCCTGAGCAGCCCTGAAAATTATACCAGAGAGATACAAGAATACATCTTACTCTAAAGATGCAAATGCCATAGCAGACAGATAAGTATATGCAAATGTAATCTAATATTCAGGGCTCTGTCACACACAGCTATGCATGTATACACACAAATGTATGCACACTTTCCAAGAATGTCTCTGGTAGTATAGGCTTAGAAAATACAATTTGGCTAGATAAAGGCTACTTAACTGTCTATCTCTTCCAACAAAATATTTTTCAGCTTCACTCTAGTTACATTAAGGTGTATTATTTGGTGGAGGAGGATGAATGAGAAATTGAAACTGTCTCCTAAGCATTTATGGAACTTCAACTCAATCCATATTAGCTCAAAGACTTCTCTATGCCTTAAATTAAGTGACTGTGTTCCATACATATGTATAAAATGTAACTTTTCCCCTCCCCTCAGATGGTTTGTAAACAGGTACTTTAAAGTATAATGGGACATTTTTAATAGATCCCTATCCTTCCATGGTCTGTTCAATTTCTGGTTTCATTTCTTTCCCCCTCGGGAATATTGCTGGTCCTGAATGTCCCTTCAAAAGTATCTGGCTTCTAGATTTCCTCAGCTGATCATGGCAACAACAGGCCACAGTAACTGGTGAACCTAAACCTGGAAAAAGGTGATGTTCTTTCACTTGAGTTTTGATTGTCTCAAAATGCATCCATGAGATGACAGGTGTTTAGGTAAGGTTCAAATTTATATTCGTTGGTCAGGATTTAAGTCACATAACTTTAGACATGTGACAGTTGGCTGGCTAAGCCTGTGCCTACATCAGCATTTTGGTTGCTGGCATCAGCATGGTTTTGAATCCTCTGAGCATCGCCCCTTACTGCATGTTTGTTCGGTTTGCAGAGCAGTTTCAGTGGGTTGAAGCTGGATTCCTCTAGAGGGAAATGAGACCAGAAGCTCTGCTTCCAAGACTGAATGCTTTCCAGCCCCTATGGGGACATAAGGTTGCTAACCCCATACTGGTCCTTTGGACAGCTTTGAACCACAAGCATGAGCTCAAGCAACCCCCTAACATCCCCTCCCCTTTCCCCCCACCCTCACTGCATGCACTGCCAATGTTATGGCCTGAGCACAAAAGCTGCTTTGGTCTCCTGATCTGTTCCTGTTGCACTGAGTTACTTGCTAATGCTGACACAGCCCAGCTCTCAACTGGCTGCCTGAAACCTCTTTTATGGTCAGACTGCTGGCGTGTGATGCACAGAAGGAACCATGTTGCAGCCCTGCATGGCAGGAGGGGACAAGACCCTCAGAGGACCCTATGCTCAGGATCTCATCCTGGGACCCCACCCACAACTGTGATTCAAGCTCTGGGCAGGACTTGTATTGCTGAATGCACCTGGGAACAAGAAAGGACTTACCAGTTTCCAGCATTGTAAAGGATCTGCCCATTCCTGATGCTTCCTGAAAACTTTACCCTTGTAAGCCTCAGAGGGAATACTGCACTTTTCAAGTTCCTTGCAGATCTCTATGTTTTACTCAAAAAAGGAAAAAAAAGTCCCTCAAATAAATGAACATTTCATCTAATTAAGGACATGCAGAATGTAATGGCATCAATAGAACTTATTTCATAGAAGCTATATAGAAGCTACTCTATACAGATACCATCATAACATACACAATAAAATTCCTTGTTTCTTTTACTTTTAAGGTTAACTGCTATGTTTTTAGTAGAAGAAGGTAATCTTATAGTTTAATTTATTCTATGACTAGCTGTGTTTTGTTTGAGAACCTTTATCCATTTTCTGGAGCTCCAAGAACTCACCGTAACAGTTGTCAAATATGTAAATGTTGCAGCAATTACACTTTCATTGCCCATGAAAATGGCCTTGTAAGGTTTTCAATGGATGAAATTCTGTGGTGCTGAAAATATTTTTTAAAATCCATGAAAATATTTTTTTGTTATCTCTTTCTGTAGAATAGGTTAATACACCCTCTAAACTTTAAAGTTGGATATAAAAAGTTATGATATATTTGATTATTTTATCAAAACATTCCTTTTCTGATCTCAGAGGAAGACTGAAGCCAATCAGAAACACATCAATGATTTTGTCATCTGTCAAAAATTTATTAGATAACGTATTTCACAAAGAAATTCTATTTGTCACATATGCTTGACTAATCTATCAAACAGGTATGACTTCAAAGGATACATAGGTGCAATGATGCATTCATACAGAACAAGTGGCAGGACTGAGAGGTAAAACTTGTGTATTTAAAGAAAGTGGCATAAATGTACTACAGAAAGGAGAAATATCTACATAGATGGCAAAAGGTGAAGTCAACTGAATTTGTATTCTGTCTATGCATTCTGACTACAAATTTTTCAATAAGTATGCCACTCTTTCAAGACCTTCTGAGGAATGTGCTGATTTTAAAAACAGTTTGTTTCCAAAGTGAATGGCAAGATACATGTGCTTTTGAGTTTTACCACAAAAAAAAATCTTTGATTTTACACTCTATTTATTGTAATATAAAGATTAATATCTGAAATAAAAGGAATTGAAAACTACAGTTTCCTTGACCTGAAGGCTTTTTTAAGAGCTTGGTTTACAGAATATATTTTTGTTCTCAATTTGACTTGAATAAAAATTAATTTAATTATATTCAAATTTTGAAGAAGACTTTAATGACAGGTTCAGTTACGAAGGCATTGAAGCACTTCTATTTGAATAATGTGTTTCCTTCATCCCCAGGTGATGCATTGTTATCAAGCCAAATAAGAAAACATTGGGTAAGTGATAGTATTTAATTTCTGACTGCAATACACAACACACGTGACAATTACTTTCTTCTCTGTTATGGGAGGGTTACATCCTATGACACACACTTTTAAATTGCACGTGGTACTACATAAACATAATATCAGATATGATAAAGTGGCCTAATCATTAAATCATGCATTGTACCTGGGACAATATTTACATGCTTGAAAATGAAATTCTTTCTGTTCACCTTGACACTTGGTCTCTTGTAGTTTTTAATACTTTCCTGTTGAAATGCTGTCTATCGTATTTTGAACTCTACCTCATTTAATCTAGGGTGCTGAGCACTGAGAAGTGCATGATCCTTCCACTTTGGGACACCTAGGATGAAAAGCAGAAAAGCAAATTACTCTTGCCCCAACAAGAAGCACATTAGTGTGGACAACACAATATGTCATTTGCCCATGCAGAAGATGGATCGTGGCAAGGACTTTGAGATATAGTAGCTTAACCTCTTGGGCTAACAGCATAGCTTTCATGAATCTTGACATTAGGCTTTCTGGTCTGAGGAGGAACTAATTTCAAACTTCCCTGCTGTTCAACCTAACTAGAAGACTTCATATGCCTCCTGCTCCTGCAGACACCCCTGGTTTTTAGGTCTCTTGGATAACTTTCATTGGCATGGTATGCTGTAAATGGTAACCTCATTTCAATGCTGGAGGCTTGATGCCTGTCCCTGGGGAAAATACCCTGACTCATCTTGGCCAGGGTTTAAACACACAGCTTTTGGACAGGATATTGATTAGATTAAAGCTTTCATTTACCTAACTGCCCCAACTACTGTGTTGAAACCTTAGGACATCAGCTTAGTTTACTAGACACAGCACCTCTATGGACTTTTATTTCACTGCTGTTTTATGGTAGGGTATTGTCTTGTACAGTTCTCCTTATCTACACTTTTAATGGGTGTTTATAGTTTGTGGCAAGCAAATAAATAAAACACCCTTTTAGAATTATAAAACTGAAATGTAATACATATAAACCAATCAAGGCAATCCTACAATCTGACAATGATTAACCACTGCAGCAGCAAAGCAAAGCTGTTTGCATGCATTAGAATTAAAAAAAACAACAACAAAACCATTCCTTTTTCATAAGTTAGTAACCAAAACTACTAAATTTACCATGTGTAAGATTGAGTTGATTGTCAACAATCAAATAGATTTCATCTGCATGAACTTTGAAGTGATTTTATGTGGACTGTGCAGTGTACGCGTGCACCTCTGAGGCCCTTCGTCAGGAACATGTTGCCAACTTGCCTGGGTGCGCTGCCTGTGCGTTCGTTCAGCTTTGCCTGGAATGCTGTGGTTTTGGAGTCCAGATGTATATGTCAGTGGTGGTTTTGGGATTATTAATTTTTTTTTTAAATGAATGGGGCTCATGGAAAGCAAAATATATATTGGGAGCTTGAATGTAAAAACACAGCTAGGAGATTCTGAAATACAGCAAGATCATTAAAATAAGAATAACTTTTCTAATTCAAGTTCTCTTAAATGACTGCCTGAATACTTTCTATCTGAAAATGATTTATCAACAATGAGATCTTTCACAAAACTGTGCAAATTACCATGAAAACTTGTTGAGAAAACAACTGGGTCAGTTCTGCTAATTTCAGCATTAAAATGACTCATCGACAGGATTGTTCAAAAGCTGCTATGGTCCAGCATCAAACAAAACCAGAATCAGGATGGAGCATGTTATCCAGAATTTTATTTTCAAGTAAATATCACATTCAGTGGAATAGAAGCAGCTGAATAATAAATGTACACACAGGTCAACATACCAAGCTATTTACTTCAGAACATTTCAACCTTCAAAACTTTTCCACTTGTGCTCAGTAATTCTGACTTAGCTACATCCTTAGTTATGTGCAAACCCTCAGATGTGTTATGGAAGATTTAAATGTATTTTCTGCTCCTATGGCTATTAACACTGTTCTGCTTTCTGGTTATGGTGAGTCCTGTCTTTGCAGATCGAAGATTTTCAAAGAATATTAGTCATGATGTTTCTGGGTCTCATCAGAGGCAGAAAGTTCTGGAAAAATCAAAATGTGTCATTAAGCACTTTCCAGCTCTGTTTAACATGTGTCAGGAGCGTGGTTAGCCACCAGACTTTGCACTGAGCTTCAGAATATCCTCAGGTTTGTCTGGCATCATTACAGGCAGCGCAGACACCAGCAAGGGGGAGAGCATCAGTCCATGGGAACAGTGCAGCAACTCCTCACTAGACCATGGCATGGAAAGATGTGTTCTCTGATGTGCAGAGCACTTTCCATTAGCAACTTGAAAAACTTGTAATTTCTTCTTACTATCTACACCAATTTTTTTCAAACCAAATTTATGTACATATCTTTCATAAAATAAAAAATTCAGCACTCCTGTGTTCTCAGGTGCATTCCCCAAAGTGTATGGTCTCCTGCCCTTGTGCCTCTTGAGTCCTTACTAACAGTGTGGTCTATCTCTCACGTGTGCTCTTTCCCTATGCACTGTTTTTTCCTTGACAACATCTGCCTCTGCTCTCTTTATACATTTTCTCCCACTAGACAAAGCTAAGAGCAGCAGAGGGTCGGGCTGGCTTGGTAATCACAAAGCTGGGACTCATCAGCAGCTTGATCCCACTGAGTTCCCTCAGCTCCAAGTCCATGAGTGGTCTAGAGAAGCCATACCCTGTGGCACAGAAAGTTTGAGGAAACAGCAGTGAGACAAATGTCTTTGTAGGGATGGATGGTCACACTCTCTCTTGGAGAAAAAGGAGCTAGAAAAAGGAGAAAAAAAGCTATCCCTGCTCGCAACACTGTGGGATTTTCCATGTGTTTGTTGGTGGGGATGCCACCTCTGCTAGGTATAATCTTGTGATAAAGCAGTTTGCACTTGCAACGTGCACAAATTTGCTTGGGTGACCTAATCAGTCTTTCTTTGGGACTTTGGTTTCAATGCATTTAACTTCTGAGCCATTTAAATTGCAAAATGAGTGAGACTGTCCAGGCTGCCAGCTGTATGTGTTATTAAGCAGCACATGTCATTGTTCAAAGGACCCTGGAGTGGAAAATTATATTTGTCATATTTATGTGTGGGACAACAGATAAGGTAAATTACTTACTGTTTCTTGAGTTTAAAAGCCTAGAATATTTACCAAATGTGATTATGTTGAAACCAAAAGTGACAAATGAACAGTCTTTAACAAGAACCTTGATCTTGGAGAACATCCATTGTTTTCATAAAGTTTTGGATGCACAACAGAGAAATAAATAAACCCACATACATACACATACACAAATATATATATATGAAGATATATATATATCACCATAGAATTTCCTATATAGGGAATATATTGAATGGCAATGTGAGGAATAGGCCAGTGAGGAATAAAGTATGGTGGCAATTGTTTTTGATAGCAAATGGTTTTCCCGTCTTCCCACTCTGGCTTCCCAGCTTTGCTGTTCTAAAGGCACAGGACTTGATCATCAGTTTTTATTTAATGCTTACATCACTAAGCTTCCACTCTGGAGAATGTCTACAAGTATCTTTACTAATGAGTGACAAGGACATTAACTACTCCATTCTGGGTTTTTTTTGCTATATAAACATGTAGAGGATCAGATACAGTCAGGAAGTTTAGTAGCAGATTTCAAAAAATTCAATTCCCATCAGTCTGGCATTAAGTTATTCCCCAAAATGAGCATCCTCCCCACTTTCTGACGGTATTGTTTGGTGCTCACAAAGAGCTTTTACAGTTGGTTTCTGAAGGCTGGAGCAGTGACTTCAAACAAGCTTTTCTTCCTTTCAGGGTTTCATTGCTCTCATGCAGCTGTTGTTTTAGCCTCTTGTAGAAATAGATTTAAAAAATAGTCACTTCCTTACATATAACTGTTCACAGCATCTGGAATGACAGGGTGGGCACATTACAGTAAATGGTGTTTAGAAATAAATGTTGTGAAAACAAAGAAAGCCACATAAGACAACACTGACAAAACCATACAAATATGTGGCTTATCTATTTTGACTATTTGCTTTCTTTACATTTTGGAGATTTTCACAGAAAGCATGTGGCCCTCACTTCCAGACTCAGAGTATGTAGCTTTAGTATTCTCCAAATGGAGAGTGTAGTCTGAAAAACTGTGAATATAATTAGATATGGAATACTTTTAACAGCTGGAGGGATTTCACACTTACAGCCCAATTTACAAAACTTTGGGCTTGGCACTGTTTCAACACTAGCACTGGAAGTAATAATTTCCCTGGCATTTTTTTGGCTCCTGAAATTATTTATGCCTGTACATACATCATTTTAAAATCACACACACACAAAAAGAATACTTCTACCTGGTTAGTGATAAATGAGCAACTTCAGAAGCAGTGTCAGAAATAAGTCAGAAAAAAGTGATCCCACACAAGGCTCATGCTTAGAAATTACAGCTAATTTCTCTCCCTGTTTATAAAACGTCTTGTGGAAATTTCCTGTGTCACTTAAAGTGTTTCAGATGCTTTTCTGATACTATAATTGAGTAAATTTTTTATGAGAATTACAAGGAAAAAATATTAGCAAGTAGCCAGTACATCAAATATGGTAGCTAGGAAAGTAGATTTATCAAATAGGTGAATCGGATACCATTTCTGAGATGAGATCAATAAATGATAAATGAGAACAATAAAAACATGAGGAACAGATGATTATAGTTATCATTTTCATGTCTTTGCTTGGCTGTGCTTTAATAGCAGAATAAGAAGTCTCTATAGACTATTTTGTAAGCTGCAATCCCAGTCATTCTTGCTCTTCCAGCTCCTGTGCATGATTTCCTTCCATATTTGAGGCTCTAGAAGCTACAAAAGTCACCTTATCAGAGTATGCTAAATAACAGTGTTTCTTTCAAAGGACTAGTGTTATAGCTCTCACTAAAACAATAACTTACTGAATTCGGCTAGTGACTGTGTAGCATCCACTACTATTAAGGTTGTATTAGAAGAAAATATATTTAATTCATAGAATCATAGAATTGTTATGGTTGGAAGGGACCTCCAGGGTCATCAAGTCCAACCTTTATCCCACCATATTCCTAACCATTAGGCCATTAGACCATGGCCTAGTTCTTCAGTAGTCCGTAGATCACTAATACTGATAAAGAAAAATTAGAATAAGCCAATGACTTTGTGACAATAACCAAAATAGTGCTTTTCACATCATGTGCCATTCCTGGAAAAATACATCATGTAAGGTCCTGACAGTGGTGCATATTTACATTGTGTATTACATAGATAAATAGTTCCAAAAGAGTTTTTACACAAAGATACAAATGTATGCTCTACTTGCAGGCAGTGAATGGGGAAGGTAATCATATTCTTCTGTGGTTTGAAGAATAGATTCATGGCTGCAGACTTCTAGGTTGCAGAGCTAGTCTCCTCTTGAAGGATGTGGAATAAGCACTCAAAAAGAGGGACTTCTTGTGTTGTACAACCTCCTGCAGGAATGTGGTTGTGCACTCGGGATCAGTCTCATGGAAGTGACTCAATGAATGGATTAATTAATTAATTTAGAGTGTTCTGGTTTTTTTTAACTTCATTTCCTACCTGTCTTACACTGCTGGTATCTCTGTCTACTATTTAGAGGAAGAGGGGCTCGCTTGCTCCATTCATTAGGGTCTAGTCTGGACCCTGTGGGATGCAGGTCTTTACCAAATTTGACTGTAACAGGCATGGATTTGCTGACTCAGACAGCTACTGCAAGGAACCAGCATTGCTGAAGGTCATTTAATGCCACACACCAAATAATCATCCCATTGTGAAACCTCTGGCTTCACAAAGCCTATGTGAACTTCTCAGTAGTGATGAGGTGCTGGGAGAATTGAGATGCCTTCAGTAGTACCCCAGGATGCACACTGTCTGGGCTTTGTTTATCTTTTCAGAGAATGCTGACCTCTCTTCTACCTTTCAGCCATGATGGAGTTTCATGAAGCTACTGCTTTATGAATAAAATTAGTTTTTCCCCAAAAGGCACAAGTATACTTCTACTCCTCCCACCATTCCATCCTTCTGGAAACAGCTTTTAAATTTTGCAAAACTGAATGCTGTAGTGAAAAAAACCGACTATCCCAATACTTCCCTTTGTACTGCCAAAACATCTACCTCTGCCTTTAATCACCATGAGGGCTTATCCCAAACTCCAGTTAATTACAGCAACAAATATGGGCTGTAAGCATTAATCAATAACTCAAGCAGACAGTAAGGAAGACATAAAGACAAATTCCTTGTTGATCCACATGTTCAATATATAGCACGTATGTTAAGAATTACATCTTAACACTGTGGCATATTTTAAAAATAAAAGCCAATTTGGGTAGTCTGGAAAGAGCTGTATTTGAATACACATTGATAGCAGGTCAACTAAAGAAAAGTTATTACCGAGAAAATCTATAAAGGGTAATTTGGGTAAAATAGATACAGGTGTGATAATTTAATTCATTTGTACCCAGTTCTATAAATATGAAAAAATTACTGAGGTCATATAACTCTATGCCTGTCACATTTGGCTTATTGAAACATTCATGCATATGATCCAAAGTCCTCTAAAATCAATCTCTCCTGAACCTCTGGATCACTTGCATAAAATCAAACACACAGATAAAACTTTACCAAATTGGGCTGTAAATAACTATGCTTCCTGCTCCACCCTATATCTAATAGCTTTAATCTTTTTCTGTGGACATCATCTTAAAAAGATACTTTTATCAATTCCAACAAGTGGTTGAAAAGGAGCCTCCAAAGACAGTAATCCTTCTCTGGCAGCTTGAAGTCAGAGGTCTCCTGACCTGCATCCTCACTGGAGTCTGCCATCTCCAGGTACTAACCCTGACCATGCCCATGTACCCTTGGTATAGAAAATCAGGGCAGCTTTTCCAAGTTTTCCCATCGCCTAACATGCACACCCTTGTAAACCCCACTTCTCCCTTTCTGTTTTTATTTTAGCACCTGTGAGGGGAGAGGCGAAATACAAGATATTCATGTGCCAAACAAAAGATGGATTGGGTGACAACTGACAATTGTCTCCACTTCGGAGGACACGTCAAGAACTGACGAGATCAAATGCCAGGAGGAAATATGGTTGTAATATTAATAAACACCTGTCTGGTATTACTGTACCTGCTGGACTTCTCCCAGCAAGATAATTAATCACCTAAACCTGGCAAAACAATCTCCTAAGCCCCATCACCGTGTGCATTACAAGGTCAGTCTGAACCTGCTCCCAAACCCATGCTGGAGACCCAATAAACTCCAGATGTAGGCTTTTGAGTCAAGGAGAGCTGGCAGTTCCCGTCCCTCTTTGAGAGCTGGATCAAAAGGAAAGTGCACTGAAGGGCACAAGATTTTGAGGGCCCAGCTGCCACCCTGCCCTCTGCAGCATCGTGGAAGCAGTGCATGGAGTCAGGAAGGTGCCTGGCACCCGGCACTGGAAGGACTCATCCCCTCGTTTGTGTGCATTATAGTCTGAGCTGGCTAGAGTGCTAAAACTCACTGGAAGTACCATTGGAACTCTCCAGTTCCTCAGAGAAACTCTGAGGGATTATTTTAAACACATTATTTTGAAGGATCAAGGCCCAACATGCCCGTCCAGTTTCTTCTGGTGTAAAGAGGCCACTCTGGATTTGGCTGTGGCCTGCATGATAACCTAGCACTGCCAAAACAAGCTGCCCTCTCATCTCACTGTAGGGACAAACCCTGATTTGGTTACATAAATAATACTGGCTCATTGGAAGCCATCCAGCCACTAAACCTCTGGGTTCAGAATTTAAGCCTGAGATCAGGATGCGGCCTAATGTTTGTGGAGTGGAGATTATCCCACATCTGTCAACCGTGGTACGCCAGTATCTGCCGAGCACCTGGCGGGGGACACAGTCAGATCCATCTTGTAGATCCAGTGCAACAATTCCTATATTCCCTTCTCTTACTCAAGTGTCAGGACATCATCAAATATGCACTGGCCCCTAATTGGATAACATGCGCAGCAGCCCCAGCTGAAGACAGTGAGAGTAACTGTGCCCTCCTCCTGCAGCTCACATGCAGGACTGCTGCTGCTGGAGGTGCAAAGCCTTGGTCCAAGTTTTGCCACCCAAATATGTGTGCCCAGGAAAGGGTGTGTGCATGGAGTGTAAACAGCTTTTTGCATTTGCCTGGTGTCCAGTCATTATCTCTTGAGAAATGGCAAGAAAAAGCATCTGCAGGAACTGAAACTTGTAAAGGATGTAGGTTAAGATCCAAAGGGAAAACTCTCATAGTTTTACCAGTTCCCAGATTTTATCCATTACCTCCATACCGTCTATTTCACTCAATCAAATGCTCTGTTAGCCCTTCCTCCTTCAGTTACACACAGGAGTAGTGCAGCAGCCCCACAGCAGAATATTCTTTAACAAAGCACCAGTGTCCTTTGTCTCCCTGTAGACGCTAAGCAATTTTGTTTTACTTGTGCATGTGGTCTTCCAGCCTTCTTTCTGCAGGTTCAAGCCTACAATAACTAACTCCCCTTCATCTGCATTATAGTAGGCTGCAGCTATTGTAATAAAATAGCTGTGATCTTCAGCAACTGCAATAGAACATTGTCTTGAGATCAATTTCCTTTTACAATAAAGCTTTGGCCTTGCCTCAGCATTTATGAAGTGGTGGGAGGCCGTTATCCATTGAAATTATCTCTTTCATATACTATACCATAAAAATATGGCCCTCTATGTGTAGTGTTATGAAGGTATTTGGCTGACTGACTGACTTTAACCACCCAAGAAGAGTAATAAGTTTAGTAATCCTCTGGAAATGCATAGCCTGGAGTGTGTTATTGCAGCTAGTACACAGTACACTCTACAAAAGCAAATCACAAAAACAATTAGATTTGTGCATTTACAATCCTTGATTAATACAGCCTTGGCATAAATCACAGAGTTTAAAAAATACACTGCTGGATTAGCAAACCACAGTGTAATAGTGTGGCTTGCAATGTCATTTTGCTGAGATATTTACGATACCAGCAAAATCAACAACAGTCTTAAGCAGGTTGCTGTTGTTACAGGGTGCTGTGAATAGACCGTGCATCTAAATTTTTAGTGTGTAACGTTCAAATGCAACCAGGTTATAACCTGGAAAGATATCTCAGGACAGATCTTGGACTGGTGTCTGAGGACTATCTGCCCAGCGAGCTCTAAAACTGCACTTGGAGAAAAAATTTTTACCAATGAGCCATAGGTGTATTCTGGTGCCAGTAATAGACAGAGGAGATCTTTTTTGTTTTTGTTTTTCTTTTTCTTTTTTTTTTTTTGTTTGTTTGTTTTGTTTTGTTTTTGGTTTTTTTTTAATAGTATATAGCTTAGATAAATTTGCTTGTTGTGGAATAACTGTATTGTGTTCACTGGTCTTCCTCATCCAGTCTAAAGAGACAGGGAAAAATATCTTCAAGCATGTAGCTTCACAGAAATGGTGTAAGATACAGAGCCAGGTCAAAGTCCTAGCAGGCTTCACAGTACGTACTCTGACTTCTTTGAAGTTTGACCGTGGTTCTCATCACTGCATGGTCAACTCAACAACTGGGACATTATTAATCAGGGAAGCTTTTCTGCACAGTGTTACTGTTAATTCTCCTTCACACTGCTGCTCCCGTTGCCCACAACAGTTATCTTCATTGTATCCCTGCATCTCTACAGAAGTGTCAGCAGGAGAGCAGACTGAAGGTCTTTCTGGACCCACAATTAAACATAATGATGGCAAACTGGAGGGGGTAAATTCTCCTTGAGGCCATCATACCTAGAGACCAAACATTAGCAAAGATATTGATGGAAGGAGTAGGTATCTTTCAAAACAATAGTACTACTTTTATTATATATAGCTTACGTAATGCAAACAGCAATGTTCCATATCAACAATCTTAAGGCTGTGAGAAGACAGCAGGAAGGGGACAGGGGGTGGGGAGCAGAAGTATTGTATGCTGATTTCAGAGTGCTTTGTAAATACTTTAGAACATTTTAAGACACAGTTGATCAAAAAAATCAGAGAGCTTATCCTGATCAAGTCACCAAATATTCAGTAGTCAGAAGGCTAGTGTATCAGGAGCTGCTGCTTGCAACATCAGCAGTGTGAACAAAAACCATTGCTGGAAGAAATGATCAGAGGAAAAAGCACAAGTGGATATTTGGAAGCTAATAATTTATCTGGTTGAATAAGCAGCTCACGATGCCAGCAAATCTGAGGCTACATCATCCAGTTTATATATAGCCTTTAAAACTGTCCAGATCATTTACTGTTACAAATCTGCACCTACTGTGTTTAAGATCAGTCACAGCTTTTGACTCATGTTTTTGAGAGCAAACAAATGTTTTTCTCTGTTGAAGGTGAGCTAGACAGTGACTATGTGAGGTAAGATACTGGCTTTGTTTCCACAGTTATGGACTTCAGCCAGAGAAGGAAGGATTATCCCTACCAATACAGCATGGAACTTTGAGGTGGTCTATCAGACCATGGAACAGAAGAAAATGTAATCCAAACTCTAAATGCTAAAGCGAGGTAACTAGCATCGCCTGACTTTGACAGTGTCTGAGCAGGGGTTCTGCAGGAGATAACCTTTTCAAGCCTATGCCAAACTGTTCTTTCTTCACAGTTTATGCTTCAGGTACTGGAAATGAACATCTGAATTTTGGCCTGCAGTTTGAGGTAAACAATGCACTTTCCTCCCTTTTTTTGCATTTGCCAGAGCAAAGAACCATGAGGAAGAGTTCAAATCTTTTTGTGTGTGTACACTTTGAGGCCAGCCCCACAGCCAGAGTAAATCAACATCGTTCTCTCAGAGTTGCATTGCTTTGCTCTGCTCTGATGATGAACCAGTCCAACGAGAATAAGAGTAGAATAAAAATAGAGACCCCTGATTGCCAGAAACAAAAGAAAGTTAGAGTAAAAAAAGCCCAGCAAATAGAAAGTATTGCTCATGAAGTTTGTGTTTTTTCTCAGTACTTGTTACAGGAGAAGCCCTGCAGGTCAGGTTTCAGTAGAGAAGCTGCAGCATGGGATCAATTAACCTAGTACTGTATTTTGGGAGTAGTTTGTCAATGGATTTTTTTACAAAACAGCCTGACAGCTATTTTATATTCCACTCATTTCACTGAATCTGCATAGAATGGCAGTTGTGAAGCCATTTCTCTTTCTTTCAATCCCTTGGCTTCATTACACTGGTTAGGAAGCTGATGACTGTAATGTGTCAGTGTAATCCAAAGTGAGCACTTGATACCTGCTGAAGAAGGTACTCTTCATATAATTTGATAATCTCAACATTTTTGTTTCTGGACAATTTTATTATGTGAAAACCGTCTGCCTTGTAATAGGTATGGTCAGCTGAACTGCACATGGGCAGGATGCTCTATGTGGTGCCTGAACCCCAGTGCAGAGCTGATGGAGATGCTCTCTCTCCATTCTTCACACACAGTTGTGCCTGAGGCTGTGTTAAGAGACCAGTTCAGATAAGAATGGAATACAGCCATTTCCCATAATGTAACACAGAAAGATCCTCCAAAACAGTTTTTTTTCCTCCCTTTTTTATAGAAACTTGGCCAGGCTGCTTTAGCCAGCTTCCATTTGCAGAGTTTTTTATCTTAATGACAGGCCCCAGAGTAACTTCAGCTGTCTCAGCAGCATTGCCTCAGGAATTGTGAAAGGAGCTTCCAAATTTCGTGGAGACTTAGACCACAAGTCCCTCAGAAGCATGGGCTCTGGCAGTATTCCAAAGAGTTATAGCACATCTCTGGCTACACAATTGGGGAATTTCAGGGCTCAGATAGACTGCGTACAGAGGACTGGATATCATGATCAAAGACATGGTGGCCCCTGAGCTGCCCCTGTGTGGGGCAGCAGTTGTTCGACTGGGGTGTTTAACACCCCATGGACCCAAAGGGGGTGGGAGCATTCTCCATTCTAAAGAAGGTGTGTAAAACTAAACAGGGCTGTTCATACAGGTTGTAATCATTGTGATATTCTTCAGAGCCATTCACCAAGAACTGTGCTACAAACAAACCTGGAGTGCGCGCACTGCTACAAAGTCTTACTTTGTCCACTGCCACTGTACAGAAGTATCTTCTCTTGACCTTTGATGGTAGATATATCCCATTTTGCTTATCAGCTTTGAGCCAACTTGAGAGCTGTGGTCAGATAAGCTTTAGATGAGGTTGATAAGTTTATCTGGTTCTTTCAGAACCTGAAGAGATACTATTACTGTACACTAATGATGTGCATCTACAAACACCTCATTATGTCTATAAATTAATGAGTTTTCATTTACTTGTTCATGTAAAGGAAAAATCTCAGATAATAATTATTGAAATCAAGTTTCAGGATTTGACTACCAAGTACTGGTACTTGCTAAAAAAAGTAAATGAAACAATTGATTCTGAGGACATAAACTTTCATTGAGGGGCACTGCAGTGGCCAGATGTAGGCACTTCCCTGCTAAAGGAAGAATAAATTTCAGATAAGCTTTTATTACACATGAGGCAAATGGCTTTACTTTCTCTGTTTAGCACAAATACTCTAAGCTTGCCTTTGTACCAAATTGCTACCACTCTCTTGGCAGCAATATTAAAGAGGTCCCCTTGTTTTGTTGGATATTAATACCAGGCTGCGCTCTGAAATGTGATTTTAAAAATAGAAAGAAACTTAATTGTTGCTGGGAAATTTTAATTGAAGTTGATTAAAGGAAGCAACAATATACATTGACTACTAAACCTCACTTCTAAAGTGTGACTTGTTAGGGACTCCCCCAAATCATTACACGGTCCCTCTAAACATTCCATGTTTTTAATTTGAAATTCATTACATGTTTGTGTGTCTGATTTTTGGGGAGTTTTCTGAAAAGTTTTATAGTCACAGCTGCACTAGTTATGGATAGGTTTATAGTGCCTTGCCCATCAACTGGCCCACATGTCCAGTCCAGTTTGTTTGATACCCTACCTTTCACAAGCGTTCAACAGTTCTGGAGGTGTTCTTATAAAGCTGCCAGTAAATGTACCAGCTGGACTCATTTATGTACATGAGCAGCCTCATTCCGGCTGGCTTACAAAGACCCGGTGGCAGTAAATCTGTGGTCAGTCCATATATGTACTCTAAAGTATTTTTTTACACTTCTGAAAAGAAAATAATAAAATATTGCTAAGCTTTTTAGTAAGTTATATGTGGTCTTCAGAAGAACTTGAATACTCTGTGGTGAACTAACAACCTTCTGAGAGTCCCATTTTCTTCGCAGTAAATCCTTTATGTTGTGCAGTTAAAGCTGTTAGAAAAGTCTGCTCTCTTAGAAGCATGCTGATGGACAGAATTTTTGTAGAAAATCATGTGAACAAATTGCTCATTATTTTCTTTTGTGACTGTTGCAGGTGCAACACGAATAAAGGACTTCTTGAAGGCTGCAAACACCTCCTTCGTGTTGCCTGGGGTTGTTTGGTGGTAAACAGGACTGTTCTAAAATGTTCAGATCAGTGGTAGAATGAGAATGTGCAGGGAAACCACCACAAATAATGCGTGCAACAGTAACCTCAACAAAAATCAGTACAGGTGAAAGGACTTCCAAAGGAAGGAAGGGGAAAAAAAAAGGAAAAGAAATAATAATAAGAAATGTGTTTTTCGGCATCTCCAGATTTACTGTGAAAGAGATCCTCAGTGTAATGAGAGAGGATGTCAAGAAAGGGAACTCCTTCTCCCTGACGACACTGGCTTGTCTACCAGCATCATGTTACTCAGAAGAGACTCCTCTCTTTCCCATCCTTTTTCTGGATCTCCTTGCAGCTTTCCTGTGGTGTGTGTGAGTGTCTCTGTGCTGACAACAGTTAGTACAATGTTTTATTAATATTTACCAATAGAAATTCCAGTCAATCCCACCTGAGAAGCTTCATGCTATGAGGGAATTTATCTCAGCACTTCTAGTAAGAGCAAGGTCTCCATGATTTCTTTTTCTTTAGGATAATGGGAGCTTTCAGATAACCATGTATTCTATTGCTATAACTCACTGGTGCTTTTTGCCAGAGATAGTTTTCAAATTATTTGACAGTATGTCTACTGAACACAAGTTACAACTTCATGGCACAAGTTGATTTTACTGCTTTGTGTTTTACCCCAGGAATACTTATGGCACGTGAGCTGTCTCCTCTGTTAACATGTAGACAAGTCTCTGCACCTTTTTCTATTGAGATAAGTAAATGGGTTCAAACTTCAGCAAGGAATATATCTGTGATCTTATCAGGTTAGCTATCATGGTTATCCTTTTCCAGCCATAGTTTTGTTGCAATAAAAATATACTAATACACATTATTGGTATCTGTGCTCTATTGCAGTCCTAAGACACTTTTCCCCTCTAACAGTGCACCTTGCTTTCTTCCTCCTTAGTCTAGAACTTGTTTTGATGGTTACCACCAAATAAAAATAAAATTACTACAATCTGCATATGGTACACAGAAAAACAAGAAACATTAAGAAATAAAACTCAGAATTTCCTAAGACAAACTAATACTCACTTTGATTTGAGGATGTATTTTTGTCATTGTTAAAATGTATTTGCTGCAAGCAGCTGTCCTGTGTTCTGGGAGCCCTTTCCAATGCTTCAAATTTCATAGCAATTAACAGTTGCAGAGAACAGTCAAAATACAGTGCTGTTGACCTGTATGATTGTAAGTCTTTCCTAAACCCACAGCTTGTAAGTCATGGAAATTCAGGCTCTAGGAAGCTTGGAGCCAGGCTGACCTGAGGGCATGGAGGCAGCCAGCTGTGCTGCCAGCAAAGTGACCTGAGTCAGGGGCTACGGCCGAGCCTACAGACCCTCAAGTGTCTGCACTGATATTCATGCTTTACAGTTAATCCATTCATCGGCTGCCTTCTGTTCATCATTTGTGTGTCCAGGGACAAAGTCTTTTTCCCCAGCTTTCCAAAGGAAGGAAAGAAATACCGGCAGACTTAGCGATTCTCATTTCTTAAATAGCATCAGTAAATCTGTATCAGTTCAAATTATTGTTACCTGGTCCCTTCATTAAAAGTGTAGGAGATGTGGCAGAGGGTTGCTTTTCTGTGTCAACATTTAGTTTCCTCACAGCATGAGAAATGACCTGGCAATTGGTTTCGTAGGGTAGAGAATTCATAACCTACACATTGTACTCAGGTTGTGCCCTAACAGTTCAAAAAACACTTCCAACATTACTTCTCTTCTATGATTATTTACTACAAATAAAATCAAGGTTCTCATTTTTCTCTTGCTTTCTTAAACCAAGCTAGTTGGTTTTAACATTAACAATTTATTTATCTTTCTGCCAAATTGAAAATATTTGACCTGAGGTGTGGGGCTAGACGTTTCATATCTTCTTACTAGTGCAATGTTGTTTGGGGACTAGTTATACTGTTGTAGAGAGATGCAACACAAAGTTTATGTGTATGATATTAAGGAGGCAGCGTCTAGACAGAGATTGGGTGTCTGTAGACTTGTGTCTACTACAGGGATTGACAGAAAAATGAAATCTCTTAGTAAAGCTTTCTTAGAAAACCACATAAACACTAATGGCTTTATTTATGGTGCTAATACTTGAAGCATAACATAATTGTGACTTCAGCCATTTAGAATAGCAAAAGAGTCTGGGGCTGATGCATAATTCCTACAAGCAAATGTTATAGATTGTCTTCTGGTATTTGGGAGCTTTTTTCCCTCTCCTTAAAAGGGTACCTCTTAATCTGCTTATGTCATTAACAGAAAGGTCATCAACAATGGCTATTACTCAATTTTTATTCCTAGTTTAACTGCAAAATTTTAAATGCTAATGTGGCATGCAAATTAGCTGCTGAAGAGCAGCCAGGAGTGGCAGGTGAACATGGCAGTGGATGTGACTGAATTTTGGAAATGAGAAGGCTTTCTGAAAATAGATCAAGAACGTGAGTCATAAAGAGATTTCAGGGAAACTCTAACTCCTACTGTTAGACAGTGAGGTAGAAATTTCTGTAGGATCCCAAGGCTGAATCTAAAAAATGGAAAGGTTGTGAGTATTGGAAAAAGCCAATAGAATAGACTGTCAATGGCTTTTCACTTTTTACATTACTGTGCTTTATCATAGTATATGAAAATTCTTTGTGTAGATACAGTAAAACATGTTGTATTGATTTACATTCCTCATGTTTGCGAGGACAAATTCTGAAAAGTGAAGAAACTTTGATGTATTTAAACAGTTTTGTTTTGTGTGGAAGTGTGGACACTGAAAAGAGTTGCAAATTTGAGGAACCTTAAAAAATTCCCTTTAAACATATGTTTATCTTTTGGAAATATTACAAGAATGTAGCAGGGAGCTGCCTGTCCCAAGGCCAGATCCTAAAGAAAAAAACCACAAAAGTTTTACATAAGCCTAATATGAATAAGACGAAACCCCTAAAAACTTAACATGAATAAGATGCAAGGGGTAACTTGCTCTGACGTCAGCGTAACTTTAACTTAAATGACAGTGTAGTAAAATCTATGGCCAACATTTTCAGAAGGGGTCATTGGTTTGGGGCATCTTCAGAGCATTACCTTGGTACTCAAAGTTCAGCATCACAGTATGTGGCATCCCAAACCAGCAGCTGCATTTGAATCCTGTTCTTATTATTCTTTCAGAAAATTCATTGCCATTTAGGGGCTGTTAGATTGTAGTTCTGTTCGTTGTTGTTACTGACCTGTTAGCATTTCTCTCATGCAACTTCTGCTGTAGTGGATCTAAGGTTTATTATTATTACATAAGCTGGAAAACATTTTACCTTTTTTTCTACTCTTGGCAAGAAAACATTCCCATTCTGGGATGAAAAGATAACACAAATGAAACCAGACAAGGATCATTACATTTGCTAATCTGAAGTGAGACATTAATGTTATACTCTGGACTAGTTCTAAAAAAACCCCAGAGTTTTACTCTGTTTTCAGAACAACACCTGCATCTGTTGAGGTGTGGAAAGAGGGAAAGGATCAACACTGATTTTCCAGACTCTTTTATGGAATAAAGGTAGTGCTGTCATGTTTTGCAGATTAACAATTTAAGGATTTGCATGTCACTACAACTTGTCTGCTGTCACTTTGTTGAAATCAGAGTGCAAGAGAGCTAGAGAGGGCTCATTAATTACTTTAGCTTCTTGGTAGTAAGACATGCCTTTGATTTTAAATTTTTATTTAAAAATGTAAAACAAAGTTACTCACTTTTGCTAGATTGTAAAGACAAAGGGCTCCTTCTCACTCTGGTGAGCAAGGAAGCAGTGAAATATATTGAGCCAGCACTCCCTTTGTTAGATTACTCATTACTTCTGGGCCTAACAGGTTACTGAGCCCAGTGGCTGGTAAACTGAGATGAGTTCAAGGCCAGCCCATGCATGTTTGGTCATATGCTACTCTTCAGCTTTTGTTGTTGTCTAGAATATATGCTGTGTCTTTCTGATGCAGAGGGCTACGATGCAAAACCACGATTATGACCCAGCATACTCCCCACTGCTCTGCTGTTTGTGAAAGATGTGTTGTCTGGCGCTCAGCATTGTAAACAACAATCCCAGCTGGAGTCTTGCATTATTATTGCCTAAATTAAACTGTGTGATGGGAAAATTGTCACACAGTCGCACCCTAGGTCTTGAGTGCCCCTAAACCTGGGAATAGGAATTGCAAAGATGGACCAGGAAAGGAATGCAATACTTGTGGCTTGCCAGCCTCACCCCAAACCAGCTCTCACAGCACAAGCACTAGAATGATAGAAATGCATTGCAAGCTAACAAAAAACCCAAGCAAAATCAAACCCCAGAGCAGTTCTTTTGCTTGGAAACAGAGGTACAGAGGTAAGAGCGCGCAACCCGCTGAAGCTTCAGATCAGATCCAGTGGGCACTTCCTGAAAATGCAATTTCTTGGCTGGCTTAAACTGATCAAAGTGTGTTTTGCTGATGGAAAGGGTGCTACTGCCATTTTGTCTGCCTCTTCTCACATGCTTCCACAATTTCCAGGCAAGGCTGTCTTCAGGTTGCTGCATTTTCTCTGAGGTTGCATTGAGATTTGACATCTCTAACTCCCATTTCTGTCTATGAAACTTCATAAATTAGACATTTAATCAGGATGACTAATTTTTAAAAGTCTTCCCATGAATTACCTACTGTCTTCCATCTAACCATCAGAAGGCCAATATATTGAAGGTATAACTCAGGTGAGATATTAACTGATAAGATTAAGCAAAACACACCAGCTACAGTCTAATAGTCAACTCAGCTCAAAGTAAATCTTTTATTCTCTGTGAAGGAAATGCTCTCTGTTGTCTGGGTTCCAGATGCAGTTTGTAAACTGTTATACACTGAAAGTTGTATATTCAGGTTGAAAGGGACCTTTGCTTATATCTGGTCTAACCTACTTCGAAAAGAAGGGCTGTCTTCAAAGTTGGATTTCTCAGGGTTGTGTCCAGCTCTGTTCTGAATGTTTCCAAGAACAGAGTCTCCACAGACTCTCTGGACACCTGTCCCAGTGCCTGGCCACTCTCATGGTGATATTTATTCTTCCTTTCATCTAGGTGGAATATTCTTTGCTGCAACTTGTGCCTGTTGTTTCTTGACCTTGCAGAAGTGCTCTTCTGAGAAGTGTCTGGTTCTGTCTTCTGTATATGGCCTTTTAGGTGGCTGCAGTCAGCATTTAAAGACCTGAGGCTTCTCCAAGCCAGACAGACTCAGGCCCTCACTCTTTCCTCACACATTGTATTCCACAGCTCCCTAACCACACGTGTAAGTGATCAACTGTACTTTGTGTGAACGTATGCAAAACATCAGGTGGTTCATTACAAGCTCTTGAATGAGACTTGACACAGAAGTAGGTAAAGAGCCTTGGACTCAGGGTGAACATTGCCAGAGAGAGGGACATGTGATAATCCTGGAGAGTGCACTAGAATATGTTACCCAAGTTCTCTCATCTTGTGCCAACACAGCATCTGGGCCCTTTGTGTTGTAACCCCTTCCTACAGCCTCACAGCCACAGGAACAGATTTTTGCATATGCTCATGGAAGAAGCATTTTTTGAGAAATATGTGGTACAGTATGGCAGTCACCACTGTGAATTTGGGCAGGATGAGATAGAATAGACACAGAGCTGCTGGCAGTCTAAATTTTTGCTGTGAACAACCTCATTTAACCTCACTAGAACACTAAACATCAGAGAACTGGAAAATCCTGAACATCCCCATAAGTGTTTCGTCTTCAACCTGTTGATGGGTCTGATTTTATTCACTTTTAAATAAGACCAGGTTTACCTTATATGAGGAGCTAATATGATAACTAAGCCCATTTGCAGCACAAGGGTGCAAATATCTTTTTCATTGTTCCTTCCAAGGCTTCCAGAAGAACCACATTGTGCAAGAGTCATTCGATGTCAGCGTTTTGGGTGTTCACTGTTAACGATCGTGGCTGTGGATGAAAGACTGGTTGGCAAGTGCTACCCTGTCACCCACTGTTGTGTCATATCCAATATCTTACATTAAGGAGGCTTTAGGGGAAATAATAATAATTTTTAGAGGAAAAAAATAATAGAAGTAGAGGTTTGGCAAAAAAATAAATGTTTTATCAGGAATAGTCCTTGCCAAGCATAACATTTTCTCAGGAGCCAATCTTGGCAAAATGAATGTTTTATCAGGAGCAGAAGTTTGGAAAAAGTAACATTTTATCAGAAGTGGAGACTTAACAGAAAATGCCTTTTTATCAGGAGTGAGAACCATGACAATTTAAGGAGAAAGGCTTGCTGAAAGTGAAGTTTTATCGGGAGTTTTGCTTGAGGAAAATAGGGTTTCATGAAGGGCAAGAATTTCCAAAAATAATGTTTTATTAGGGGGAGGAGATGGATGAAAATAACATTTTATCAAAAAGAAGGGGGGAGGGATGGATTTAGTGAAAGTAGTGTGCTAACAGCTTCTACCTTCCCAATGGGAAGCTTTGCTCCTGGAAAAACATTATTTGCACACTGAATGATTGCCCTAGCTAAAATGCTGGTTTTGACACGCTGTGCTGCTGATAAAATGTTATTTTTGGCAAGTTCCTCTCTCAAAGAGATGTTTTTAGAAAGGTCTCTTCAGAGAGAAGATGTGCAAATTGACTAGAATACCTGCCACAGGGCCAGGTACCTCTGTGAGCCAGATTTTCTTCTGTTTATTAGCTCTCCATGGCTTCCCTTCTGCCTTTCACTTTACAGTGATGATGTTGATGCACAGCACTTTGGGTCCTGAAACACCATTCTACTTCCAAATGTAGACCTCCTTCATCATTTTGTTTCTCCTGGCTGTTCACAGACTCAAACTGGTAGACCCTTCTCCAAATGTGTGATATGCATCCTTTCCCTCTAGGGCTCTGCTGCTCTCTCCCCACACCTGGAAGATTGCTTACATCTTGTTTCTAACTCCTCTAGTGAGAGTTTGACAACACTGGGCTTGAAGTGTCCCTGAATGCTGTGACAGACCCTGTGGCAAAAATCACATGGGAAGGTCTTCATTACATCTTCTGCTGGTAAGAAACTAATCACAAAAGGCTGAATCTCTTGCAGAATACACTCTTGCAAAGAGGGGCAGGAGAGAGGAAAGAAATAACAGGTTGTGTCACTTAGTACATCTCTGTATCTCATCACATCTCAAAGTCATGCTGTACAATACATTCATGTGCTCCCCAATGGAATTCTGGGCAGATACTCAGGTCAGGAGTCTTCCACACATGCCATCTGTAGGTATCACCACTATGAAGGAACTAGGACCATGTGTGAATGTAGGACTAGAACCTTCTAGCAATTTGTTGCTTGAATATACAAGTTGAGATGGCATGTAATACACTGGAACAGGAGAGCATCAATCACTATGACCGGATGGATGGGATTCTCCATGGACATTGCAGGAATTTGCAGGCCATCATCAGAATCACTCACTGTTTATTTACAATGTCACTGAGCACCAGTGGGAAACCATGAGAAAGGCTGACTCAATAGCTATTTTTAAGAAAGGTGACAGGTGTGAGCTGGTTATCATAGGCCACTCTGTTGTCCTCTCTTCCAGGTACTGTAAGACATTTACACCAGGAATGAAATGGCTGGCTATTTTGAGAAGGAGGACTCTGAAGCTGATTTCAACTTGAGCTCTTCTTTCAAGGCTGTAAGAGAAAATGTCCTGTAAGGAACTGGTGAATGAAGATGGACAAGCATATATGGTGCAGTGTATTAACTGCTTCAGCTGAAAACAGGATATGGGACATGTGAAGCACATAAAAAACTCCTATGGATCTGACAAAGAGGACCTTAATTTTCTTATGGTCAAAAGGCATAAAGAATGACTTTCAGTGTTTCAAAATATTTGCAGTGCCTTTTACCCTGGTCCCACTGAAGCATATCCACGTGTGAATATTAGAAGTTAGTCATTGTATTAGTGATTGTGGTTCATTGAAGCCAAAATCACTCTGCTATGAGTGATTGACTTATTACTTGTACTATGAGCATCTGTATATTGTTGACTTACTGATGAATTATCAATGTATCCCCTAAGAAAGTATTTTGTTGTTTTATACTTTGAGTCATTGTGTGTGAGAGAGGAGGAATTGCCTTGTAAGAGGACAGACCTAGATGATGGATGTGGCTTTCCTTCTTGCTGAATTATGTTTGCACCATTTTTTTGTTTGCATACTCGCTTCTGGTAGAGACATTTTGCTATGATTGTAGGTTAGGATACAGCAGTGGGGAGCAAAGCTCTGACAAAATGGAAGCCTCCTTTGTCAGACAGTGGTATCAGTAGAGCTTCCAGCTGATGTCAAACACTGCTAGTCTCCAACAGGAACCCTTTACAGAAGGTTTAAACGTTTAATGAAATATAGGCTGTGGGGCTTGTTTAGAGAAGGACTGTGTCCTGTAGCATCCCTGGGCTCAGGTGAGACGTCTGTAGTTATTTCCCTTGAACAGAACCTCTCACTTGCCAGAGTAAGGCTAGAAGGAGCCAGACACAGTCCTGGGCAACTGGCTCTGGGTTGCCCTGCTTGAGCAGGAGGGTTGGACAAGATGACCTCCAGAGGTCCCTTCCTACCTCAGCCCTTCTGTGAGCAGGACACTCAGGTAAGATTCAGTTTTTCCATGGGTGAATGGATGTAGGTAGTGAATGCTTTTAGAAGAAACCCTAGATGTTTGAATCCATCTTTTGCAACTACTAACAGCAACTGGCAGAGAAGTTATACACAGAACAGGGGAAGGTTGGTAATGTCTCCTCTTGGTACTAAGTAGCAGAACAAGCTGGAGGCTTGAGGAAGTATGGGCTGACTAGGGAGAGGTCAGAAAAACTACATTTGGTTCTGCATTTCACTTCAGACCCAGATTAATCTCATACTTCAAAGAAATCTTACCTGAAATTGCTGACTAAATCTTGTTTTCAATTTGATACTCTAGAACACATCTTTCATGGAAATCTATTTGTATAGTTTCCACCAGAAGCAGTAAATTCTTTCCAGTTCACTGGAGGTTTTGCCCAGGTGATGTTAACCTAAATTTACAACTGTGACATTTCTGTACATTTGCCTCCAACAAAAAGCATGGCTTAGCTCTTCCATGCAATCTGTTCATGCCCCGTGACTCCCACCAAAACAGAACATTCCCCCAGTGGCACACCTGCAGTACTGGGCTGTTCCTGGATGGTGTCATAAGGGTACATGTTGCCCCTGAAGTAAAGCACCCTACCCATTTCAGCCTTCCAGCTGGAGTGCCCCAACAGAGCACTCTGTTCCTCCTCTGTGGCTCTGCTCACAGCAGTGCTTACTCTGCACTTCCCTTAAACAGGCAAGGGAACAACAGGTGCAGCAGCAAGAGGGCATCTGTCCCATTTTTTTTCTGCTGAGTTTTTCAGTTATTATAAAGTACTTATTAATAACATAAGACCGTTGTTAGTTTTTACACTTGATTTCCAGAAAATGATTTGTAATATGGTGAGGGTGATCTACCCCTGTGTACATACTGAGAGGGGCTGGAACTATTTGTTTCAGGTTACACGAATACTTCGCTTGACCAAAACCAAAGCAATGTTTTGACTTGGCTGCTGAACAAAAAAAAACCCCCTAAACCCCAAAACAACCCCCCCCCAAAAAAAAAAACAAACAAAACCACCAAAACCAAAAGGAGAAAAAGCTCTTCTATGCATAAGCCTAACCCCAATGCCAAGTAATTTATGTTGGAAATTGTTTGCAGGGCTCTTTCATGTGCAACCTCTCTGTGCATCCCCAGCTGCAGCCCTATCATAGTCTTCCAGGAAACACTGTGATGGACCCACAAGACCTTAGACCTCCTCATCAGAAATGACTCTCAGCCTGATGCTGTGTGTTTATTATAGTAAGCTATGTCATTGACCTCAGGAGGACAAGGGCTTGGCTCCTGGCTATTGAAGTTACCACTGAACTCTGCCTAAATAGCTGCTGCATTTACAGTTAGGCAGAATATTTTAACAGCCACAGAACAATTGAAGAGAGAATTTGTGGTAACATTTAAAGAAAAATTGTCATTGTTTCTTTTGAGAACAGTAGCAGATTAAAATTTAGCCTTTGCTCACTTTTATGATAATGGTATCTGAGTTGTTTTCAGATTTGTCAAAGTTTCAAATAATAGTACTTCCTCTACCTTGTATTTCTCAAAGTGTAAGTATTGTAATACCTCACAATGCAAACTTTATATTCAATTCTCTTCCTCTCTCTCATTCAGGCCTTTTTGTCTTCCCTAAGAAAACTGCAACACAAGTAACATTCATACCTTGTTTTCTCTACCTATATTTCTGTCTCTGAAGTAAATGAGAATGATTCATTTAAATGACTGATAGAAATCTCGAAGCTCGGTCTGTAGCTTAGGAAAGTTTTCTTCTCTCCCTTTTGTAAATGCATCTTTCTTTTTGTTTGTTTGTTTGTTTTTTAAGGAACTTTAACTGCTGGTAAACTTCAAGAGGGGGCCTACCATTTTTCTGAGAAAGTTCAAGCCATTTTCAGGCTTAGGATCTGCCGCATATGACAGTTGCATGGTATTTTTGTAATAACCATAGCATGCTGCTTAGCAGAAAATACAGAACTGAGCATTACATATGTATATTTTTTGCTGTGGAAAGCACAATGGCTGGAGAGTGTTCTCCCTTGAGCCCACTGCAGGCGGCATGGCTTGGTGCTCCCATTCCGCAGTCCCACATCTCCATCCTGGGGAAGCAGCCCCACTGCACACTGCAGTGGTTACAGAAGGGATGGCATTTTCCCCTCTTTGAATTCGCCTGGCTTCAGGGCTTTAAGTGAGACCATTACTGTTATTGAACTTAGCATTTGGTGGTTTATATATGATAAAGAGGTTATTACACAGTGATCCCTGTATGTTTAGGTCAGCTGTGGCAATCAATCAATGGACACTTTGCCTTTGACAGCACATGCTTCCATAAAAATAATTCTCTGGCAGAGCCCCGTTAGCTAGTAATGACAGAGTAATCTCTGTCAAATAATATACTTGATAAATTTTGCATGTGCTGTTGACTGACAGAAGCTTTGGCTTCCTGTCTGACCTGCATACACAGGCTTCAAAGAGCACAGAACCCTCTTTCTTCTGCCCAAAAGGAGCACCTGAGATCCATGCAGATAAAGTCAGAGCTGCCTCTGAGAAGGGAATAAAACAACGTCGCACAAGGGAGAGCCTATTTATGCCTTTACAAAGCTAAACTCACTCTTCCCCATTTCCTTGCCTTTCCCTGTCACTCACAATTACCCGAGACTTGCTGTCTTCGCACGCTCAGCATTGCAAAACACCCGTCTGATCGAGCAGTGGGGGCTGAAGGGGCAAGTCTCCCTCCTGGTCCTGCTGGCCGGGGCTGCCTACCTCTGGGATTGTGGGGGGCTTCAGTGGTCGCCCTTTGTTTAGTCTGGGCGGAGGCGGTAATTGTCTGCAGCTGCGGCTTCTGCTTCCCTGCTCGCCTTGGCTAGAGCTGAAGTTAGAGCCACAGCGCAATGGATCCACAGAGGCATCCCAGCATTTCCTACTATGCTGATGCTCACCAGTGCTTAAGTATGGGCTGGCAGTGGCCATCCCCGGCAAGATCAGCTTGCTGTTGGTGGCAGCACTGGGAGCTTGGACATGCACGGCCACAGCAGGGGCTCCCTCACCATACAGACCCCCATTGACATGTGTGATATTGTCAGGTAAAAAGGTCTTCTGAGCTCTTACCTTTAAATGCCCTAACCATATGCAGAAAGGCACAAGGGGATTTCCGGGCAGGCACATTCCTGGTGTCTTCTCACCATCTTGTCCAGGCTGGGGGACATGGTGGGCTTTTAGCCTTCTTCTGTCAGCTGCTCCTTCAACACCAGTTTGCATTTCACCATAGATACCAGTGGCTGTTTTAGCAGGTTATGAAAAATAAAATTTCCACATGAAGGAGGCTTAAACCTGCTTGCTCCCTCATTAACCACATGTGTCTGTTTGTTTTGGAGAGAGGGGGATTTCATCATTTGCTTCCACAAGGGCACAATCTGATTATGTGGGATTAAGTCTGAAAACCACCCTAATCCTAAATGCAGCAGTACATAAAGACTGTCAAGTTAGTGTGTGATCTCAGCTCCCACACTTGGCTGTATGAGGCAGACCTAGAAGGGAGGAGCTTGCAGCAGCACCCCACTGTCAATTACTGTATGGACTAATTGGAGTGGAATTTAAAAGGATTCCAAAGTCCACTTGTCAGCAGGTGATCTTTAGGACACACTAATCAAAACAATCCTGTTTATGGAAAATGTTATTTAAAACCAACATGTAGGCTGCAATAATAAAGCGACACAGTTTCTCAGCAATTGCAACATCACTCGTTGAAAGCTGGCCAGAATGAGAAAATGTAAACCTGGACCCCAGTTGCATCTGTACTCATGTGTTCAAACCACTGCATTTATAAAAGGCAGCATTTTTTGCCTCTAAAATGCTCCTTAGTTTTCATATAGGTATCTGCTAATAGCAGTAGGAGTTCCCCTAGGACTGTAGTGAAATTGAGTCTGAAAGACTATCTAATTGTGAATTTTCTATTTCTGCATATTTTATTTGCTATGAGCATACTTTCGGCTTTCTAGCAGAATACAAAATGATGACACAAGCAGTTAAGTAATACTTATCATCCAGCTGTCATTCATTTGGTAACTTATGATACAATAAATCTTCAAAATATATTCCTCCTTTCTTTTTCTCCAACTTAAACTTGGAAATCATATCAGAGAAGTTGCATGTGGAGATTTTAAATATGAACTGAAAGTAATATCTCCACGATGAATAAACATAATGAAAAATGCTAAACTTTGGAAATGTAAACAGTGTAGCAATTCAAACCAGGTTTAGAACTTCTGAGATGCAGAAGACTTAAAGATGCTTGTTTCTTCTGGTGGGATGCCGAAATCTTCATGAGATCATTTTATATGGTGAAGTATGTGGTTGCTCAGAAACAGCATTTCATTTATTCACAATGGGAAACATCATTTTCATTCAGGAAATTTCAAAATTATAATTTCAAAAATATGTGTTTGAGGAACACATTCATAGTAATTTCTGATGGAGACAGATCTTCTGAAAAGGCCAATTTCCATCATTTTCCCTGCTACATAAAAGGTTTTGTGTGTACATATGATGATTAATTAGGCACATTCCATCCAACTATTTATTTTGTGGAACCTCAAGAGAGGTTCTCCTCCCCCTCTATTCTGCCTTGGTGAGGCCACATCTGGAGTATTGTGTCCAGTTCTGGGCCCCACAATTCAAGAAGGACATGGAACTGCTTGAGAGAGTCCAGCGCAGAGCCACTAAGATGATTAAGGGAATGGAACATCTCCCTTATGAGGAGAGGCTGAGGGAGCTGGGTCTCTTTAGCTTGGAGAAAAGGAGACTGAGGGGTGACCTCATCCATGTTTACAAATATGTAAAGGGTGAGTGTCAGGATGATGGAGCCAAGCTTTTGTCAGTAATGACTAATGATAGGACAAGGGGCAATGGTTTTAAACTGGAGCATAGGAGGTTCCATGTAAATATCAGGAAAAACTTTTTCACTGTGCGAGTGACAGAGCACTGGAACAGGCTGCCCAGAGAGGTTGTGGAGTCTCCTTCACTGGAGACATTCAAAACCCGCCTGGATGCGTTCCTGTGTGATGTACTCTAGATGACCCTGCTCTGGCAGGGGGGGTGGACTAGATGATCTTTCAAGGTCCCTTCCAACCCCTTAGATTCTGTGATTCTGTGAGCTTGAAACAGTGCGAAAGGATTGTTGTAGGTGAATTTAAACTTTCTCATAATATAGACTTGGGGATAAAATTCTGGTTTTCCAAATAAAAGTATCAGTGGCACGACTATTTCACCCCCTGTAATTAAAAGTTTACTGTTGGGTATGTGTCTATTCTGTTCCCTGATGCATTTATCATCTTACAGAAGAAATTCAATTCACTACCAAGGAATTCTCTGCTCTAAACAGTCTTAAGCAATATTTTGAGACAGTTATAAACTGTTCTTCCCCATCTTCAGTCTGCAAATGTGGTTGGGACACAGTTTTAAGCAGGATGAGGGATTAAACAGACAAAAAGTAATGAAAAGTCAAAATATGCACACTGTGCAAAATCATGGTCGAATACATTTTGTCTTGTGTAAACTTCACCCAGCCTATGTGGGTTTTAACATATTTCCATGACTTTAAATAAGAAAACATCTTAAAGTACAGCCCATGGGAAACCCAAGCTTGATTAGTTTTACCTTTTACAACAGCCTGCGGAGTGTAAAACACAGCACATCAGAATTGAATTTGTCATCTCAAGACCTCACAGGAATTTTAGAAACTAAATAGTTAGGAAGCATCCTGGTACTGCTCTTTGCTTTAATCATAGCAGAAGTTTCAACTTAAACATTCAGGAAATCTCTCTTATTTAAAGCAATCAGCTCATTGCTGACAGGGTCTGGCTTTACTGTGTTTAATTTTTTGACATCATGCAACACCTGATTGGTTATAGCCAGTGTGTGAACAGGTCCTCTCCCTCCATCTCCTCCCCAGAAAAAAACCTCAAATGGGAAATGTACATGATAATTAATATAGCCAAGGAAAACCTTATTGACAAATAGCTCTCTGACATCTTTCAGCTGCAAAAGCTTAGAATCCACTTTGGTCCAGTTATTTGACTTTTTTGACCTTTATTTTGAGTGTGCCTCTTCTCATCTGGTTAGTTGTAGATTCACAACACATTTCTAAGATTGCAGTCTACTTTGGCTGAAAGAAAAAAGCACTCACCTTCCCTGCATCTTTGAGCTGTGGTGTTGGTATCCACATAAGTTAGGTTGCACCCTCAGAGAAAGAACCTCCAGTGAGCACTGAGGTTGGCTGTCAGGTCTAACATTTTAGGATAAGTACTAAATATTGACCAAAGATATAACTCCTGATTAAAGACTTTACTGGTAGATTTGGCTCTGAGTAAATTAGAGTATGCCACTTCCACGCTTACCTCAGTATCTACAGTCAGATCTCAAATGAAAATGATATTATTTTAGAATCCAGAGAGATGATGACTTGGTCTCCTGTCCTCTGACTCTGGATTACACTTCAAAAACCCAAGTCTGTGAATGTGAGTCCGCCACAGTTTGAGTGAGCACAGGCTGGAACAGCTCACACTCAGGGTCAGGGAAGGATGCCCTACAACAGACAGGTTTGAAGAACACCAAGCAATAAAACAAATTTATGGTGTATTTTCCCACAGGACAGGGCAAATGCTAATGCCACAACACACAGCTGTTTCTAAAGCTGAAAAGATCAGTGGAGTCTGCATAAAACTTCTGCTTACAGATTAAACAACTTTTAGTAGTCTCTTTCCTATGTTCTGTATCTCTGCCTGCTCTCCCCCGACTGTGTGTCTCTGACTTACTTTAGAAAGTTTAATGAGTAATAATGCCATCTCCATCAGGAAGCAATGTCTCCATCTTCCTAAATATCTGTGGATACTTTTACGACTCAGTTTACTCCAGCAAACTGTAGCAGTTTCCACAAGTATTTCTGCAATATAGCTCTAAAACAAAAAAATATTTTCTTATACTTTTCCTTGAATTCATCCAGAGATTTAGATCCAAATACAAAGCCTAGGACCAGGAGTATGGAAGGTCCTTGAAAGACTTAAACTTAAATCTGTAGCTATGAAAGCTGTAGAAATTTCCTTCTTCTAAAGCCAGGAAATCTTTACCCTTTTAGTTGTACTGGGATTGTTACGAGTGTTACGATTTATAAATGAATCAACATTGTTGCAGCTATAAAAGTCAACATGACAAAATATCCATAAAATGCATAAATATTGGTAACTTTTGCAAATTATAACATTGTAAGCCCTACATCAGGAAAAGTTTTCAGCATATTGATTACTCAGGCTTATTTCTTTGGTACCACTTTCTCAGTTTAAAGTTGAACTCCCTGTGACGCTGCCTCTAATGGGGGACTTGTGTTTGTCATATCATGACTAAGAAGGTAATGTGAACTAATCAGAAGGACCGTTAGGCTTGTACTGAGGAGTTGGCCTTTCTTGGTGTGAAGCTGTGCTGCATTTATCATCTTGTAGCAGTCTGGTAGTAAGTCTTGCTTGAGGCTGCAGTGGATTATTTCTTGAAGCCACAGTCCACCTAGTTCACAGTTTAATATTTCAGGTAAGCCTAGCTCCACCTGGAGAATTTCACGGCTGTGAATAAACATTTCTTCATTTTTTCCTCTATTTTTTTTCCTATGGTCACATTCACAGATTCTCACCTTCTGAATTGGTTCTGTACAAAGTCTTCAGCTTCCATTTATACCATGTCAAATGTACGTTAGCACAGTTCTCTGTTCCCTATAGTGTCCCTGTCTTTCCATTTGGTAAAAGTTTATTAAACTGAATATTATGAATAACAACTGATCATCCTAGTCTCCTGCTATCTACTGGACACAGTGCAGCTCAACAAAAGTAGAACGTAAGAGTGGTATAAATCTGTGGTCTGTGACTAGTGAAGTAGGTCTGTGACTAGTGGAGTCCCTCAGGGGTCGGTACTGGGACTGATGTTGTTCAATGTCTTCAGCAACAACCTGGATGAGGGTACAGAATGTATCCTCAGCAAGTTTGCTGATGATACTAAACTGGGAGGAGTGGCTGACACACCAGAGGGCTGTGCTGCCATTCAATGAGACCTGGACAGGCTGGAGAGTTGGGCGGGGAGAAACTTAATGAAATTCAACAAGGGCAAGTGCAGAGTTTTGTATATGGGGTAGAACAATACCATGTACCAGTACAGGCTGGGGGCTGACCTGCTGGAGAGCAGTGTAGAAGAAAGGGACCTGGGGGTCCTGGTGGACAGGAGGATGACCATGAGCCAGCAATGTGCCCTTGTGGCCAAGAAGGCCAATGGCATCCTGGGGTGCATTAAAAGGGGGGTGGTTAGTAGGTCAAGAGAGGTTCTCCTCCCCCTCTATTCTGCCTTAGTGAGGCCACACCTGGAGTATTGTGTCCAGTTCTGGGCCCCACAATTCAAGAAGGACATGGAACTGCTTGAGAGAGTCCAGCGCAGAGCCACTAAGATGATTAAGGGAATGGAACATCTCCCTTATGAGGAGAGGCTGAGGGAGCTGGGTCTCTTTAGCTTGGAGAAAAGGAGACTGAGGGGTGACCTCATCCATGTTTACAAATATGTAAAGGGTGAGTGTCAGGACGAAGGAACAAAGCTTTTGTCAGTAATGACCAATGATAGGACAAGGGGCAATGGTTGCAAACTGGAGCATAGGAGGTTCCATGTGAATATCAGAAAAAACTTTTTCACTGTGAGAGTGACAGAGCACTGGAACAGGCTGCCCAGAGAGGTTGTGGAGTCTCCTTCTCTGGAGACATTCAAAACCCACCTGGATGCGTTCCTGTGTGATGTACTCTAGGTGACCCTGCTCTGGCAGGGGGGTTGGACTAGATGACCTCTCAAGGTCCCTTCCAACCCCTAGGATTCTGTGATTCTGTGAAATCTTAGGATGTGCTTCCTCTCCTCCTACTTGGGACCAGGCTGTGAACTCACACAGGACTTGTTCAAGTACTTCTACTGTCTTGTGGGCCTCCTCTTCTCATAAGAGCAAGTTGAATTCAACATTGGTTTGCTTAATTTGAATTAAACTTTGGCTTGCTTAACTACTTTTTCCAACTGCTGATGAAAAAGAAACCTGAGTTCCTCCTTCAGGGTCAAGGTTCATGCTTCAGGCTGGCAATGGACATCTTAAAAAAACCAAGGGGAAGCAGCAGTTCTCAGTATGTACCTCACCAAGGTGGGGCAGTGTAAGGAGCAAGATCAGTCTTTTGGGGAAGCGTGAAGACTTGCTGGTAATTCTGGTACATACTCCTGTATGTATTTTACATAGATCAGTGTAAAAGAATTGCCTTACAGGTAGGAGGGCAGGGAGACTCCTGATGCACCAGAGGGCCATGCAGTTTGTGCCGGGTGTGAAAAGCAGACTCCCTGTACTCTGCTGCCATGCTCTTCCTCGAAGGGCACAGTCAGCATGTGTTTTCCTTGTGAAGGGTCATGCATTATGGCAATACTTCAAGGAGCAAAATCTACCTGCAGACATTATATTTCAGAAAAGATAAAAGAAAAAAAAAATCATTCATGCAACTTCTAAGACAGATCAGAGTCATGATCCTCCCATGGTTTAAATCAGTAGAGCAAGTAACACAGTTAATGATGTTAAGATGATCTATGTGAATACAGACTATATCTTGGCTGTGGTGTACCCAGATAAGACATCTAACATATTATGCCTGTCAGTTTCCCTCAGATGCTTAGCACATGATAATAAAACTGAAAAAAATGAACATCACAAACGAGTATCACTGCATTATTGGCTAGATGCATTTTTTTCTTTTAATAGTTGTGAACGGGGAATCAGAAGCTGGGGCTGTTAGTAAATGGCTGTATTTCCTGAGCAAACTTGGCTGGAGCTACTCAGTGTTTCCAGCTCAAGCTTCCTAAAGATAATTTAATTTTCCTATTAAGGCCTGATCCAAAGCTGAATGGAGTCAATAGAAAATTTTTAATTAACTTCAGAGCATGCTAATGAGACTGTTATGGTATATGTCTTGTTAAGCACAACAAAGGAGCCCATCCACATTAGACAGCCATCACAGAGCTATTGATGAAGAAAGCCTGTGCAATGACAGGATCATGTTTGTCTCTGGAGATAAACTAAGTACTAAACATCTTGGCAGCACATATAAGGAAATTTTGGCCAGAGATAGATTCATGTCTATCAAAATGGAATTAGTATTATGTATCCTAAGTCCTCTCACACTTTTGGAGCGGAGATGAACCTTCTGCTTTATGACTGCTGACCAGTGTTGCATAAAAGGTCCAAAATCAAGCACAAGATTAATTTAGGTTCCTTTTTGCAGAAGGCTTAGCCTCAATTTCTGCATTGAACAACTTGGTAGCTTGCTATTCTTTATTCTGGACCAGCAGTCTTTGGCTGTCTATCCTATATGGGTAGTTGTGTTGAATTGAAAGGTGTGAATCTGATATAATAAAACAATCTAAGCAGAGATTATAAACAGAATATGCATAGTACTAGGAATTAAGCCTCTATGGAATGTAAATTTACAGTGTGGTATTTCTATGAAGAAATATATTCTTATTATATAACCTGAGCTTTAGGTAAAGAAAGCTTGAGTCTTAACAAAAGCTAAAGAATGCTTGCTGAAAGCAGAGAGAAATTAGAAATTCTTTTTGAGTAATAGGCTTAACTATCTGTGGAATTCATTTCTCAAAGTACTGAATCCCTGTTAGACTTAAATTAAAAAACAAACATACTTTCTTATTTCAGATATGTATTTCTATATTTTCAGCCTGTTGTGGGACACTTAAAGCCCATTTTCATAGGCTTTGTTCAAGTAAGTTGACCTTGTTGAACTTTCCACTGATTTCAGGTTGCAGTACTCAGGACCTTCAAAATGCAGGCTCTGAGGATCTTGCCTGAATCAAGCCATGTTCATCAGTCAGGCAATCTCCCTGCATAAAAACGGAGACTTTTAAATGAACTAAGCTAATGAGAAGAATCATAATCAGTGACTGAATTTCTCAATTCCCTTCGGTGCCAGCTGCAGTAAAAGAGGTCCTGAAATCCCTGGATGCCAGAGTGCGAAGGATTTCTATAAGGAGCTGTAAAGCTGCTTGTTGAGAAGCCATCAGAAAGAAGGAAAATGGCAGGTGGACAGATTGGTTTGTGACAGCAAGGCTGGGGTGGGCGCCACTTTGGTCTAGAGGACAAACCCAAAAAGGGCTGTGCCCTTCACCTCTGGGGAAGGCAATTCCCCAAAGATTAAACTTCTTCAAAGGCATCTTTCCTGCTACCACTTTGGCTGCTAGACCTGAGCTGTATGGTTTAGCCTCCAGGGCAAACTCAGAAAACAAAGAACTCAAAAGACCTGAAAAACTTGGATCATGTTCCTCTGAGCACCTACCTTTGCTCAAGAGGTCCATACACTAATAATTCATTTTGTGGTAAGACAATCTTTATTAAGGTCAAATAACACTGGGAAAAAAAATAAATATAAATCATTCTTAAACTGAAGAATAATGTCAAGTGGAGGAATAAATATAAACTGACACACAAATTACCACCACAATATATGTATAAAATCAGCAATACAATGTGATTTATGAGAGTATAGCCTATGATCCCATGATTTAATATGCCAGTAGTTCCAATAAGCATCTATAATTATAATAAAGCCAGATTTTCCAGAGTGACCTATTTGGAGAACATATTGTTATTATTAGGTTGCTAGTGCATTCACTGGATGTAAATCAATCTTTTCACTGTAGATGTTGACAGTGGCAGTTCTGGACATGACAAAACTTTATGATATCAGAGCATCAGCAGTCCCACCTGCAGGATTCCTTCATTGTTTATATGTTTTGTGTTTTTGACCAAGACAACTCCCAAAGATGGTAACTTTTTAATGTCCTAGTGTGGGCATCCCCTTGTTACACAGCCTTTTCCTTTACCCACTAATTGCTTGATGCTTTGCATGTCATTAACTTGACTTCTTCTATGAGACAAAATTGCAGTCAGGTTCAAAAGTCATTTAGTACTTTTTTAAGTACTGGCCAGAGAGCTTGCAGAGTTGTTAGCTGACTTCAAGGCAATAAAATACGTAGCTCTGCTATTTTGTTCCGGTGAGACCTTATGTCATGTTTGAGAATGGCTTCAGGAAAGACCTGTGCCAACAGTCATCAAGGCAATGGTGCTATTCATTCCTAGAAGGCTCCTTTTCACCTGGGTATGAGCACTCAGCAAGGACTGCAGTTTAGCCCATTCTGACAACCCAGCTCACTCGGATGAGCATCCTCGGCTTGCCAGTGTTATGAAGCTTAGGCAGGGGACTAGGCAAAGGTGGTGTCTATGCAGACATCTATTTCTGGCTTATTTTTATAGGTTTGATGGGGGATGATCAACCCAAATACACCTCTGTTGAATGGATGAGGCTGATACGCAGCTTAGCCATCATTGGCCTGAATCTTATATATGTTATTTTTTTCAAAAATTCCTCTGAATGGTTGCCCAGTGCTGACACACAAAACTTCTCTGTGTTCATGGCCCAGGGGATCAGTCGAGTCACCAGTGTCACACCACTGTCACACAGAGGGAAAAGGAGACAAGAGAGTCTGCTGCAATCATCCAAGCAGGATGCCTTAAGTGTCCCCAACTCTAACATGAGAGGGTGACAGTAAATACCCTCCCCCCTTGTTTTTCCAGATGCTTTGGGGTAGATCAGAGACAATTTGGCATATCTGGAGGAAAGACATGCAAACTGTGAAGCTGGCTTTCCCTCCCCTACTTATATGCCCCCAAATGCATCCACATGCTCCCTTGAACAGAAGGGAGCTCCTGGGCTTGTGCTTGTGATTCCCAACAAGTTCAATGGTTCACACTAGGAAAGAAAAAATTAGAAAAGTCAGCCAGTATTACATCTTGCTTTATTCTCCCAAGTCTCTGGAGCTGTGTTATTGTCTTCATGTGCTATGGTGAATGGACCCAGTAAATAACTTATGCCATGTCCTAATGAGTACTTCCAAAGGAGTCTAATTTAATTAAACTGCAAGACAAAGACAAAAAGGGGACACCATTCTGCCAGTGTCCCCTGACTCTGCCCTCCCTTTAATCCTGACCCATAAACTCTCGGTCAGCTCCTCATCCACCCCTATCCATCACCATGCACTCCAGCTGGTCACTGCCATAGAGGGCAACACAATGTCATAACCTATTTCCTTCTGTAGTAGTTCTCTTTCTTATAGCTATTAGTCTGGGGAGAAGGAGTTGCATTTTTGTTTTTCCTGCAAAATTTCACCAGTGAAATACAAGAAAACAGAGTGAATGAAGATGTAGATAAAGCAAACTAATAAAGAAACCCTTGCATGGCCTCATAGAAACTACTTTTGCTTCCCCACTCCCTCTCTTTTTCTTGCTTCATCAAATAAAAGAAATTACTTCTTTCTTCCTTATTCCTACTTGAGTTCAGAGTGATTTTATTTTTTTATAAAGGGCAGCTCTTTGTTATGCTCTGAAGGTTAAAGTTGGACTTAAGCAGCTTACCCTGTAAATGAAATGTAAAGTGAGGATTTTTTCAGCACATAGACATATATTTTATATACTGTGATTTTGGTGGAAGGTTTTTTTTTTTAAAACAGTTCATAAAGTGACTGTATTGTGACCGGAAATTATTTCTAGAAGTCAACTACTAGCTACTTTCTCCCTCCTGTTCTCATTTATACTTTATAAGTTTAGTGAAATAAATACTGCTAAAAAAATATCTTTTTGGATTCATTAATAGGAACATAAGAACAAATTAACTGAAGGTTAGTGAAGTTTCACTGTGTTACCCATGGTCTTGTCAATGTTTTTAGTCTTTGGGTTTTTTAAAATTTTATTGTGGATATGATAATTTTCTTTCCCTTATCTTTTGAGACTTTCTTTCAGTAACACAAGCTGAAGGCAAAGCTACGAATCTTTGAGTTCCCTGTGAAAAAAGTAATCTCCTTTCCATCTTTCTTTTCCTTCCTAATGATCATGATCTCACCCTTCTTCTGTAGTTCAAAACCACATTTGTGGCTTCCAATCAGTCGCAGGCTTTCAGCCAAGCGTCACTCGTGTCTTCATGTTTCTATGCTACTAATGATCCCTAAAATTCCTTTGGGGTTACAATATTTACACCTTCACAACTAGATAGCTGAGGAAAAATAAAGTAGGTAGAGCCTGCTGAGTTATTCTGGCATTTGAACTACTTTCCTGCAGTGAGAGTGCAGGCATATCAGTTCCACTTGGAGGAAAGTTAGTCAATATGAAGTCATCAGCGTCTCCTGTCAGTGTAATGCACTGAGCTGTCAGAAGTTGTCTGGTGGCTCTTGCTCCTCTCTGTTTTCCTTTGTCCATGTTCTTTTGTGTCTTCCAACTTCCCTTCCACTCTGACAGTGAAGGCAACTCAAAGTAAAGGTGGTTTCACAAACTCCAGCCGTGCTGCTAGGATGTTTAACACCTTCCATCATCCCAGGCATTGAAGCAGGTGAATAAAGACATGATCGTACAGCAGAGAGAAGTAAAAGAAAACCTCACTTGCATACAGCCCATTGTTCTCATTTATTCAAAACCTGGTTTAGAGGAGGTATAGCCTCCTATGACATTTCATCATTCAAAAAGTCACATCTGAAACTATCAACACAATTTTAAATTTATCTTTTTTATTTAGAGCGAAGTAAGGCAACACATTTGTATATGACTTCACATAATCCTCTGTGCAAACATTCTACAGATTTAATTAAAATTAACAGAGGAAATTTTGAGAAATAGCCAACAGAAAACAGAGTACCAAAATGAAAAAGAATAAAATTTAAAAAAGATGATGAGCAGAACTATCTAAAGGAATTTTTGGTCACTCTGGGGTTTAACAGCAGCAAAAATTGTTCTGTTCAGTAATTTTTAGATTTTCAGAGTTTCTGTATTTTGGGAAATGGGAAGCAAAAGTGATTACAAAATCACATACTTTAAATGATGTAAAAATAAGTGAGCCAGTGTTGAAATGTGAAAGACTTACTTTCTACCTGCCATGTCCATTGTAACTCACCAGATACTCTTTTCTGAGAAGGAATCAAAATCTACATGGTGGTTTACCATCATAAAAAAAAAAATACAATTTGACACAGACAGATACTTTGCTGTTTCCATTATATCATTAAATCAATTTAGAGATGCTGCAACCTGCTTTGCCCAAGAAAGGATGTATTTCTCTGCAAGTCTTGTTTCCTAGCTTTATTAAACTGTGAATACAAGAATCATGCATGACCTGGAAAGGGTACAAGGTCAGCTGGGTTACATCACTATTGGTATGTGAACCAGCTGTCAAAAATGCCATAGCAATATACTCTGGGAGATTATGGAGCTGGACTCTAACATATGCAAAGCACAGCGAGTGATTTTTCAAAGAGGTGTGTGCTGTCATCAACATTGGAGAGCGGAGCAACTAAATTCCTTCAGTAGATTTTCAAAATGTACCTTGTAGCACTGACACATAAGAACTTCTTAATTCAAACTTTTTATTTTAAAAACACAATTTTTGTAGGAAGTTATTGACAGTTTCAGCTTTGTGAGTAACTGAGTCCTGATGCACAAATTCCAGTGCTTTTCGTGTTGCACTAAACACTATCTCCAGGCTATTCAGAAATGTCTACTACTTCTGCAACTCTGATGATGTGAAACAAACAGCCAGCATCTCACCGTTAGTTCACCCAAAATGTGTGACAATTTGTGATACGTTTGCAGGCTGGGTGTTTTGATCAATTGCATGGAGACCATATAACTAAAGTCAGAAAATTCCTCCATATTATTAAATAATTCAATGTAATAATAATAATAATTATACCACAGTGGAGAGTTCAGTGAAAATTAGAAGCTAAAAGAGATAGTAGAAATATTAATTAGGCCAGAAGTGGAAAGGCTTTTGGGGTCTGGTGTTTAACTGTGTCACTAGTCCATCATACAATGTCAGGCACCAGCTTTCACCCAGGGAAGAGCTCAAAGTGGGTGCTGAAATTTCAAGATGACTTTTCAGACCTCTGTGCAAGCCTCCACAGTGTGATTTGGCTACGTGTTAGCTACTGCTTCAGAGTGGGTGGTGTTATTTATGCCCTTGATTACCCTCTTGAAATGGGGCTTTAATTTCTTAGTTGTTCACTGACTCCTAATTCAGGTTTCTTAGAGAAGGTTGTAATTTTCATCTGCAATCTGTTTCATCAAGCTGCTGTCTTCTGTGCTTCTCTTTGTAAATACAGTAACTGTAAAGACACCTTACAGTACACCTTCAAGTGTTATCCAACCTCTATAGAAATCCTGATACTTTAGGGCAGTGTATTTCCTGTATACACACGTATATCACTAGCAGCTGTTCCCAAATATATTGAAGACTCTTATTTTCAGGTTTTTCCCACTGCTTTCCCATGCCTTTCTTTTTTAGTACTGACAACCATGTCACACAAAAATGTTATCAGATTAGCTTCTGATGGCTTTGAAATGTATCATAAGAGTGGAAAAAAGCATTTCAAGAGACTGACTTGTTGCTTATGTTAGTCTGTACATTTGGCAAACAAGTTATAAAAAAACAACCATGAATCTTTGAATTTTTGTTGTATGAGTGACACAAATACAAACCTCTACAAGAAGTGCATACATTTATTTTGAAATATTTCTGGTACAAAATGGTGGTAGAAGAACTGAATGTGCACAAGAACACAAGCATGAAGAACTAAACTTTTAATAAGAAAAATGTGCATCTTTATAAGAGTATTCAGTTTAGAAACAACATAGAGCAATAAACGAACATGGTTGCCACATTAATGATCTTTAGCTGCAAAAGCTACAGTAGGAAAATAAATACCAAGGACTTTACCTACATTAACTTGGTAGAAATTTCAGGTCCTCCATTTCCTCAACAATGAATGAATGATAATAAAATACAAGGCATTAGTCATACTGAATAGTTTGTAAATACCATGTAGAATCAATTGCTGAAAACTCTTTGGTAAATATAAACAAGAAAAGTATTTGTAGAAATTAGGCTGACTTACTGGCAGAAAGATGGGTTACTTTGTAAGTATTCTTTGCAAATAATCATTTAACCAGCTGTACCATGTACACATTTAATCTCAATATATGTTGCTAATGTTTACATAGAGTAATAAGAAGTACTCTGGGGAAAAGTGAAGTTTTGTAACACCTTTGTCATTTAGTTTTCTTTGTCAGATTACCAAATGTGATTCACTCATGTTAAGATCCAGCTCTTGGAGTAGAAATGTGTGGGTTTCTGTAGCTTGTTTCCCTACAGCACCGATTTTCAAGCCAGGATTTCAGAGACTTTAAAAGGTATCTAGGAAAAACAAATATAAGTACAGAAGAATTAATTTCACTGTGAGGAAATTCTATATTAGAAGATTTTGAGAAAAAATCTGTCTACCAGAATACAGTAAGATTACTATTTCTGTATCAGTAAGACAGAAAATTTATCCAGACCATAGTGATGGTTAGCAAGAAAATACAAGATTAATTTTAGAAACTTGAGGGATAGTTTCACCATGGAACTCCGGAGACTTTTCTTCCAAGTAATATACCTCAAAAACATTTTCTTTACAAACTTAATTATGCTTTTCTTATTTTCATCTTATTCTTCTTGATTGTTCCGTCTTTCATCATCATGTTATCCTCACTTTCTTTAGTGTTATGACTTTTCCTGCATTTGCAATACGTTATCGTGTCCACTCGTTAACAATCACCTAGACACGCTACACACTGGTAGCTCTTGTAGGAGAGTCCAAAGTTTCTCACTGTAAGAATACTCCCAGGTTCTTTCACCAAGAAAAATGCTTCAGGTGTTAACTCTGGACTTGGCTTCCAAAAACACTTGCTTTGTCCCAACTTTCAGTAGTGAAATATCTATTGTAAATACCACCATCTTTATTCATAATGATAAAAAATTGAAGTCTTTAAACAGAGATATTCAGGTTGGCCTCCATCGTACATGACTCAGAGAATATTTTTAGAATATTTTTCAGCAGACAATAAGTTCAGTGAAATATGTCAGATTTTCTGTATGGTAAGGAGAAGGTTATTATCAAATTATGGGACTGCTTTTGGCCAAAATATCGGGAAAAAACAGAATACAGCAAAGTACTGAAAAGTTTTCTTCTGTACAGTATTTTTCTTTTCAGAATTGTCCAAATATTTAAAAGGAACTGCAAGGAAGAACTAAAAATATTAAGTTATTCTGAAAATGATACAGCAGATGGCTGAAGAAAACTTCTAAGGTTTCTGATTTGAGTCATGTGAGACAAACAGCTGAAATACATTCCCCAGTATCCTGATGGAGGCCTGATCTAGCTTATACTTGTAGATTTCTTACACCTGAGTGCCTCAGCAGCAGGAATGTGTCTATCCTTAAACGTCCTCTGCGGAAGATGAGTATTACTGCCCCATTTTACAGATGGGATGGTGCAGCAGAGGCTCCTGGTTCACAAATGCTGCTACTGTTGGAAAAACATCAGTCCTTCCTTCCTCTCATCCAACCCCAGCACTGGCCTTCTCTGTGTTCCAGCAGAAGCATTTGTGCCATCACCAAGTGAATCCTAAACCAGACACTTTTCTGTGTTAAAAATGAAATATTTTCATCTTTTGTGGAGGAGACGATGGCTGCGGTGGTTCCAGCACACATGTGCCCTGTCTTGGATCCCCATGTGCTGCCTCTGCTGACTGCACTGCTGGTTTTGGTGGCATCTCTCGACCTCCTTAGCATGGCAAAACCTTTGCTAAAGACTATGTGAGACTTTAGCCCATGTGTATTGTGCAAAAATGTCTCTGGTAAAGCAAGGAAACTGCAGCTGCATATTCCAAACTTGAGGCAGTGTCTAACAGCTGGATCAGCCTTCCTCTCAGTACTGAGCTGGGAACCTCCCTAGCTTAAAGTATAAGTTTCTAGAGCTACAGAGCACCCAGCAGTAGCCAGCAAAAATTTATTAAGTGCATAGGTAATATGAGTAATCTTATTAACATCCTTCCAGGACTAACTCTGGTATTACTAAATTTACTGTATGCCAATAATATTTAAAGATCCTTAGCTGATCTGTCTTTTATTTTGTTAAGTGAAAGTAAAAAACAAAGGACAAAGGGAAAAATTGAGCCCGTTATAGGAATTGTAACTGGAACTGTTTAAAAATAATTGAATGTGTAGCTGTGGGTATAGCCTACAACATTAAGTAGCAGCAGTTACAACATTTCTTCTCTCTAGGGCAGAAAGAAGAGTGGACTGGGGAGAAGGCAGTATATATCTGCCTGCATTTTGTTGGTACATATGCATACACAGAAGCATCTCTTCTATCTGATGTTGAAATTGTGGGCATCTGGGGACAGTGACTTAAGCATATAACAGCCCCCTGTAACAATATGTCTTCAGAGTGGAGTAGTTTTTTTACTCTTGTTTCAGCTCTGCATTTTACTTCATTCTTCATACCCACATGCAAACTCTGATGCTGTCAGTCTCTGCAGGATCATGAGATTGAAGAGAGGTTAGAGGTAGCTTTTCACCTTCATTCAGCTTTCCTGTTTTCCCGGTTTTCCAGCTAAGTGAAGACCTACCTCATAGGCACAGAGGCTTTTTGGAAACTGCTAGAGCTCACAAAGAACTGCATTTGTTACTTGGCTGTTGGTTGGTGACCTTAAGCTAAAGGACCCCTCTCCAAGGTCATGCCATGGACATCACTACCCACTGTTTGTTTCTATAGATTCAGATTATTTCATTTGAAGTGTTGACGGTTAGGCTATGTAACTCGGCTATGTAACTCAACTATACAAAGGTGTTCATTGTCCTGCCATCCCCCCTTGCCACCAACTTCCCTCATTGTGGCCAAAAGACACCACCATTCCCCAAAAGAGTTAGGTTTGGAACAACTCCACCTACTGCAGCTAGAATGGATAAGAGAAGATGCCCCACGAAGGCCAACAGAAATATCTAGGGGAGCTCCAAACAAATGAGGGTTCATTAGCCCAGTGTAAGTTGGCAGCCTGGCTCCTTTCACCTCGTCTCAGCTAAAGCTGGTACTCAAAGCCAAGGGCCAATATACCACCTGAATCTGCAGCGAAGACATGCTTAATGAGGCTATTACATTTTCCACATAAGGGAAATCCACCACTATTTATATCCAGCTTAGTACTTCAGATTCAGGCAGAATACTTCTGAAATGACATCCATCCAATATTAATAGCATCTGTCTCGCAGATTAACTATCACATTGTGTTTTTATTTAAACATCACCACTGAGCAATCACTCACTAAATTATTTAAAGGAAACAACAAAAAAATGTTTTAAGGTCACAAGAAGGATGTCAGCAGGCCAGTATTACTAAGCATTTTAAAACCTGGAAGATTTCATTTTAAGGAACTGTAATAATGCCTTTCTTTGGCATATGTAATTCTATATTTTATGTTTATGAAGATGGACATTTCTGAAGTGTTTAATGAGCAGCAATATAGTTGCTCAGTTAAAATGCAGAGCCTTATACTATTTTTAATATTATCCAGTAAGTAACTCAGTGCCATATGCTTCTGTAGTTTGACTGCCAAAGAATGCAACAAGTTGCTTTGGAAGCTTCCTCCAAACTCCCACACCCCAGCCAAAACCACGTCTGTGGTACAGAGCTATTGATGTCTTACCAGTGTGCAACATAAAAATGGCCCCACAGAGAAGATACACAGGGGCTCTGCTAACTCCATTGAACGGGATGTGGCTTGGAGCAATGTATGGAATCAGGGCAAAGTTTAAATACTAGACATGCTAGACTGGAAAAAAACAGTGCAATCTTGCAAACAGCAAGGTGCTTATTCCTCTTGGTTGCCAGATGACTTCTGATCCCCAAAGTATAAGCCACATACTGAACTTCCATGCAACATCTTAGGGTACATTAAATGTTTTGCACTGGGAAATGGCAAGAGAGCCATTCCACTTTTAACTTTTGCCACCTACTTCTCATCTTGGTGGGTATAGGTCACTGAGCTAGAAACAGATGCATAAGGTTAGAGAATGGGAAAAGAAAAAAGAAATTATCATCAGAAACAAAGGGTGGACATGAACAGAAATTCAAGAGATCTGTTAGTTGTACATGTGCATTTATTTCGTTGTCTTGTTTTGAGCTATATAGGTTATTTTGTACCATGTTTATCTGTTAGGTACAGTATCTAAACCTTTTTGTTTATCATACTGTGTCAAGATTCAGCTCCCATTTTGCATTGATTGAATTGCTTCCATAAACTGTAACAACTAAGCACTTTCATTACCATCTTAATTTTTTAACAACATGCAAGATAGTTCTGCTATTCAGTAATAAGGAGGGGGCAAAAAAATTTCAGCATTTTCATTCAGCACCTGTGTATTCATTTATCAGCCCCACACTAATGAGAGTCCTAGTATAGTCTAAAAACCAGACCCAAAGATGCACACGAGGATGTCCTTTAGGTGCAGTTCCCATGGCATTGTCATCCTGCAAGGACTGCAGTAATCAAGAGACTCATTACAATAAGAAATCTCTTCATTTCTAAATCTGTTAATTTTGCTGTTGTAGTGTGATTTGATGGTAGAAGTGTGATGTGATGAGGGCTCTCAGCACAAAACGTTGTTGTGCTTTTCTGACTGCAATAGCTGGTCTATAAAAGATGGAACATCTCTACAGGTTTTGCTTTATTAAATGAAAACAGATGAAAATATTTTCTCTCCTGTCAACAAAGCAGCTGAACCTCCTGTGCTTAATATGATAGAAAACAACAATTAAAATAAAATTTCCCTCACATATACACTGGTCATAGACTAGCTGGACATTTTCTATACAATTTAATATTTTTGGCCTAAAAAAAATAATGGGTGAGAAGGAACATAAATGGAAACAGAGGAGCAACAAATCTGAAACAGATGTAGGAAGCACTCCCAGCACAGGAGAGCTGGTGTGCTGAAAAGCTACTTGGGGGCAGGGCATTAAAAGATGCCTCTCAAGAAAGCCTGTGAGGAAGAGCAGAACAATGGAGATCCAGATACCTCCTCATCCTTCACACTTCTCCCTTCACTACCTCAGGGGATTCTGGTTTTCCAACACAATACAATTCAGTGGTCCATTCAAACCCACTTTAGAACAGAAGTGAAAATGTGAGAGAGAAATTTTGAGTGAAATTCAGATTAAAAGAGTAAGAAGAAATAAAAGCACTGTTATGTTCTTTCTCCTTTAACAGAAATAGGCAAATTTGGGCCAGGATGTGACTCTGAGGGGACTGAAACCCACCATCCAGTATCCATCTGTGCCATTAGTACTTTGTTCATTAACCAGGTAATTTTCACAGTCTGAAAAATGCATGGGAAATGAGTCTTTAACCATTGTTGATGACCATATCAATAGCTATGCAATTTATTGTGTACTTTTTATATCTGTGTCTAAAATACCAAAATTACTACCTGTTTAACAGGGCACCCACTATGACTCACCCTACACAGCCCATTCAGTTATCCTTAATGATTAACACTTAAAGCATCCTGTAAAGTACTTTCCAATCATAACCCTTCATAACCAGACATAATCCTTCAAAAACAAAGGAAAGACACGCCTAGCAACGAGTCAGAAGGTAACATGGATTTCTTTGTCAGGGACCTCAGGACTCAGTGCTCGATTCCCACCCTCAGCCTGCTCTGGTTATTTTCTCAAAGAGGGCATTTGTGTGCTTCTGTCTCTCTTTAAATGTGGACTGAAACACAAAGGGGAATTCACTCCTTCAGGAAACCCAAGGGTCTGTACTGAGTGGTTCAGGGAAGGATTTTCAGTTCTCCACACTCCTAAATCCTGCAGATGCTCCTCAGACCCTTTTTGTAAGTGCCCATGGGACACATGCTAAGGACAGTGGTGATGAGGGACCAGGAGGTATGCTTTGCATTGCTGAGCACAGAGACAGTCTAAGTAATGACTGAATTATGCTATAGCACTTGTGACATATGAGTAACCAAAAGACAGAGCTTTATCAGAGATGTTCTTGATGATCAGCTCCAGAAGGCAAAACTCAGGCAAATTGTTGGCATTTCTATAGTGACCAATTCTACTCCACCCTCACGGGTAGTAGCAGGAAAGACTGGTGCTTGTTTGGGGTGGAGTTTTAATCAGATCCTGTTCAGGATATTTTCATGACTTTGTGGGACAGGGGCAAAATGCAGAACCCCTCCCTATCTTTTCTTTCATGAAGACTTGTTAAGTATGCCACGTGCCATTGGGAATGGGGTAACTCAAGGAAGAGGATTTGGCAGGCAGAAAGTGCACCTCGCATTTGCAGTGACTTCTCTTTCTGTTCAGTAGATGGGTGCACATGGCTTTAGATCAGACAAGGATGGTTGGTGTGCGCTACTTTTTGCCCATGTATCACATTCTTCAGCTTTCTGATGCAACAGGGCAATCTGCCACAAGGGGTTGCCTTGGTGAATGCCAAACGCAGGTCGACTACTTCAGCATTTCCTCCCCTCTGGTATCAGCATGGGCTAACACTGTGGGTGCTTTGATAACGTAATAGATGACAATCACCCAGTCTCTTCCCTTCATACTAGGGCTGCATCCTCTCATGCTTACTCAGTCATTTCCTTGTTTATATTCTAACTTTTTTCTCATTTCACATTTGCAGTTACTCTGGATGCATTATTTCTCACTAAGAGATCAAGCAATAAAGAAATGTTCAGTGAATAAAATACAAGAGTTTCTAAAAAGTAGCTAATTATCAACCCTAAGTCTCCACTGAGTAGCAGTTTCACACCTCTCAGCTGATACTTTCTCATTGGTATGGTGGTACTGTGTCTTTATAGTGATTACAAGTACAAATATTATCTGCATTTTTCTAAAGTTATACCTACTTTTATCTAGGTAGAAATATTAATTAATGATCTCTAGGTATAGTTTCCATTACAAACACACAGTCTGCTTTCTTCCTGACCCAGAAATACTCTTGTCCAAACTACAAAATTCTGTGCTACAGATGAGATGCAGAATTCAAAGTCAAAAAATTCCATGTCCATTAGGAAACCCAGTTATTTTCTCATTGAGCTCAACCCACTAAGCAAAACATTTTCATTACTCACAAATCATCAAGCAGCCAACATACTTAGAAATTAATATAGTTGCGTTAAACCCTGTTGCATATCCTTGCTTTATGACTGTCGCAACACCGAAAGTCCTTTGCAGCTGTCATGTGAACGGATGACACAAATGATGCCTGGAGGGGATATGCTTTAATTATGAAATGTTAACTTTTTGTGGCAGATAACAAACATGTAGCCAGTGAAGAAACACGGGTGTATCAAAGCAGACTTAGCATATACATTATATGATCTCCTTTCAGAAATTAAATTTTTGATAAGAAAATAAGAAGATTACTAGTTTCTAAAAATAAAATCTCTTCTAATCAGGAGAATTATTTGCAGACTTAGTGTGTGTATTCTGCTGGCACTTTGGCAGTGCATGTTTTGACTGCCTTCTTCCTATCGCCTTCAAACTGTTCCTTCTAGTAGTTCGTCCCCCTCCTTTGAAATTCATGAAAGATCCTACATCTTCACTGTTATCACCTTTCACTGTTTTGTCTTCTGAGCCAGCATATGCTAACTTGTGGAACAGTAAGAGGTTATTAGGCCATAGTTCTTTACAGGGACATAATTTTACTGCTGTCCTAGTATGGCCTGTTATTCTCAGATTCATCACATATTCTGCTCTTTAGACCAATCCCTCCTGCTCTTTGCAATATTTACTTTGGTTGGGATTTGTTTCGTGTTTGCTGTTGCCTTTATCTGTTGGATGTTTTCCTGTTGAGCCTCTCTGTTGTTCACATGCTTTGCTTCTTCTTACTGCACTGTGCAGGGAAGCTTCCAGTTGAGCCACTTGTTATGTCCTCAAGCTTCTGGCCTTGCCATGTTTCCCTGGGAACCTCCTGCTATGCTGTCATTGCCTTGGACTTATGTCCTCCCATCTGCCCTTAGCCTGAATTACCTGTAGAACTTAAATCTGGCTGAATTTCAACAGGTTTGGCATAGCTGCCAAATGGCCGAGCTATTTAATCTTCCTATTAGTCTCTTAGACTGGACATGGTCTTATCACTGCTTCATGGGGACTTAGGAAAGGTGGCTTGTGATCAAACTACCCTCAGTGCTGAATTTTTTTAAGCACTTAGTAATGTCACATAACCGATTATGAGAATCCTTCAGTTTCCTAACCCTAAGTCTTACTTGTGTATTTTCCAGATAGTTTACCCCCCAGGAACTGAAGTGGTCCGTGGCTAGAAGCGTGCAGTCCTTCCCCCTTAAAGTGAGCCACAAGGATCTGTGCAGAGCACCACAATTGCTCCAAGCAAGGGACACGGGGACAAGGATTTACCCCAAGAGGAGCTGATGTGCTGCTTTATGCCAATACACATAAATTAGGGCTATCACTCTAGCACAGTTTACAAAAACATGTTAAAAACAGAGGTGGAGAGCTGGATTTCACTGGGAAAAGATGTGTGCATGAAAGATAGGTTGTAGGCTGAAAAAGACAATTTATTCACTATGCCTGGGATGGAATAAGATACCCCAGAGCTCCCTTCCCTGCCCCCACAAGCTACCTAAATCACCGTATGAATAAGAGCAGCCCTGGCAGGCTGTTCCTTCTTTCTCAAGGGGAAACAGACATAGGGATTAACAACAGCAGAGTGGGAAATGATCTGCTGCTCACGCTTATGGGTGTCCATCCTCCCCAGTGGCTTCAGGAAACCCTGGAGCCAAGTGGCCTCTTGTTTTTTTCTTTATGTAGGAAAACTGTGTGCTGCCTTTTCACCCCATAGAATCAATGCTGCAATCTAACCATAAGTTAATTAGTATTTTGGATATGTCCCAAACTCTGTCAGGTTGTCCAAAAACTTAGTGAAGGTGTGGAGAAGGATGAGGGATGGAATGGAACAAACCTAAATAAACAAACAAATAAGCAAGCCAAGAAGCCTACCAAAGAAAAATCTAGTTATGCACAATGACCTAAATCTATTCTCTCGAGCAAGTTGATCAGTGGTCTCCAGTTTTTCACGTTCGGTGCCACATGGTGTATGCGAGCCATGACAAGACTCTGAGGAATCAGGGAAGCTGGAGTCTGGCTGGCATATGAATTCATTCCTGAAGTGCCACTGCCGGTGACATGAGAGATGGTTCCAACATCTTTGCTTGCCTTCAGGACTTTTTTCTAACAGGTGCAGCAGATGAACTTCTCTTACAGCCTTTCTTGAAAGTGTGAGACCAAACCGCCGCCAGTCTGGGATACCAGACAATGGAGGAAGGTGGTTTTGCCCGTACTAGCAGGACTTGCAGCATTTTTGTGAATGAGCAGCAGGGACCTGATCTTCTGCAGAAGGAAATATTGAATGCTCTGATTTATTGTCACCATGGGATTGGGAGCATGAAAGGCTTAGGCTTCCCGACAGCTTTGTCCTGGCTCATGAAGTTTATGGCATCCTCTGGGCTGAGAACCACCCTGAATTTGCCTGTAGGCAAAATGCTACAGCTGGGACTGGAAGTCTGCTGCAGCTCTGCAGTGTTTTATGTACCCCAAACCCTGCAGTGACCTGACTGATTAAAACAGTGGAGGAGGATTAGCTCCAGCTCAAATCACATCTTCCATGGGAGGATGCCAAGGCAGGTCAGTCAGGATGGTGGGAGTCACATCACAGGCTCTGGTCTCTGGTGGGTGACAGGGAGCCAGTACCAGCCTGCAGGACTGTTACTCCTCTCCTCATCCAGAGAGGGGCAGATGTCCTCCTGGTCTCTGGGAGTAGCCAAGGCAAGTCAGACTGTGGAGGGCAGGCTTAGGTAATGGTACACTGAAATGATGCACAGTTCAGCTGTTTAAAAGGTTGAAGGAAAAGGGAGAAGGATATAACTCTCCAAAGGACAGATAATAGCACTCTCCAATAGGTCCTGTGGTTGATTTAATAAATGGTTTGTCTGGTTTTCAGTTTCTGTTAGTTGCTGGAGTTATGTGACTTAAAAAAAAAAATCCACAATGTATTAACAACTATTTTGTCAATTGTTTTTTTGACAGAGAACTAAAAATAAGGATTTTGTTTGAAAAGAGGGGATGGTGGCGAAGATTTGTTAGTTTAGGATTCTCCTTAAAAATCACTTGCACCAAAAGCAGAAGAGGAAGGAAAACTACCTACATGTCCTAGCTAGGATATCCATAACTGCAGAAGAAATCCAGAAACAAGCGTTTGGGCTTCAGCAGACTAAAAACCACTTACCAATCTTTCATCACAACCTCAGCACATCTTAGATGTGAGAAGCAATGTTCATTATTTGAATGTTGTGCAGCATTTTACAGACCTAGGGTCTTAATTCCCCATGTCCTTCCGGAGAGCCTTGCAACGTAAAATAATGGCTTATTGTTTGGGCAGAGAAGCATTCTGAAAAGTGTTTTATTTGCTTTTGCCTGTGAATTACTGATGGAAATGAACAGCTGGCAAATTAAGTCACTCTGGTACTTAGGGGGAAAAAAAAAAGAAAAAAAATTCCTTCAAGTTCAAGATCTGTTTATATTTCTTTAGAGAGAGAGTGGTTTTTCTCTCTACTGTTATATACTGACCTTGGTTTCGTTTTCATCAACTACATTTGTCTTTTGGGACTCATCTGCATTGAAAAAAAGAACATCAGAAAAGCCAACAATATTGGATTATCTGGTTACAATACATTTTTGTTTACATAATTGTTTAAATATGGCTCCATACTGTAACATAGAGGAGACCTAACTTGATTGTAGCTCTGAGGTTATGGCTAGAGGTCTTTGTTACAGTAAAATACTGAACTTGTTTTTTTTCATACTATGGAGGTAACAGCCACATTAACATATAAGGGTGGCCTTGTTTAAAGACCAAACAGGTTTGATTCATGTACCAGATGCTGTGCAAATTTTTGGTGACACAAGCCTACATCATGGATATCCCTTTTAGCTATGACAGTATTTGATGATGGTGGTATGTTTTTGCAGTTGTTTTCAGTAGGAGTGAGTTTTTGATGGACCACAAAGGAACAATAGTGAGAAACTGAACTCACAGCCTGAAGGGAAAGCTAAAACTCTACCACCTTTTTCAAAAATTCTTTTTCTTTTCCTCAGTACTGCTGAAATTCAATAAATGGCTCCTCATTAGCAGGTATTAAGAATTGTAACAAAGAATACAATCATCTGATAATACTAACAAATATCTTGTTGAGCCATCAAACAGCACTGAAGTAGCCTCACTTCTATCAGAGTGCAGATCTGAGGCAAGCAGTGTTGTGACAAAGGATTTAATCCTTCGAAGTGTCTCACCTCCAACTTCCCAAAAATGACCATAGAATCTGAAGGATCCAAATTCACCGCTTTTAGTGACAGACCAGATTTGGAAAAATTGTGAAAGTTGTTTTTTGGTTTAAAATCCTTGTTTTTATCACAAGTTCATATTGCCATAGTGAGATTTAGTCCTTCTGCTATAAACTAAGACATCATGGTAAAAAAAGAGGAAAAGGAAGAAAGAAAGAAAAAAAAAGGTTTCCTGAACTCATTGTAGTATTCCCAAAGGACATTTCAGCATCAACTGGAAAGTTTCACAAGCTGTCCATGAACATCAGAGAGTAGAGGCTCATTTGGGCTGTGGCTTTGGTGAGTCAATCTGCTCACACTTCATCAGGAATGTCAGGGGATCCTGATAAAATGATAACGATGCTGTGCACTGGGTAGAGGAGAACATAAATAAGCTACCTAATTCCATTTCTGTAAGCATTTCTTTATATCCATATGCTCTAATCATATCACACCAGCCAAGCCTTTGTACTCAGAGAGTTCCTCTGAATTGGATTAGGTAATATATTGAAAGACATATTTCTTGTAGTGTCTTTGAGTTTTGTGTGTGTGTATGTTATTTCTATATGACTGTGTTTTTGTTTATGCAGAAAACAGTAAAAAGCTGATTCTCCCAGTGATTTTGCTAGAAATTAAGGTCTTCCCCTACGAGTCAATTACTATAAAATCTTGTAATGAATAGATTACTTTATGTGTAAAAATCCAAGAGTATTATGAAAGAGTTAAGCAACCTTTTTATTTTAATGCAATGGACAGCACTGAGTAAGCAGTTAGCAAGCAGGGCACTGTTTTCCCTTTGTGGGAACTAGTGACAGCCGCCATCCCCCACACCACTCCAAGCAGCTGAGCAAAGGGCAGCACGGGAAGCATGGCCTATCTCCAAGCACACAGAAGGCCACTGATGCACCATGCTTCCGTTTCAAATGAAGGTATCCTATTTTATTTGGCTTTCCCAGATGTTGAGTGTTAAACACAAGCAACCTAACTAACCTCAAGAACACTACCCCAGGGAAAGAGTGAGTCCTTCATCACAATGAGCTGTATTCTTCTCACCATACACAGGACAGCAGATGTATAGCCTGTACTTGTTATACTGAATATGCAAGTTCTTCATGGAAGGCCTGTTTGTCTGAGATATCTTTAAAGTACCTGGTATTGTTCCAGTACTTGCGGGTGAACTATTTATAGCAATTTTTAATTCCTTCTCTTTACTGCCGGCCTTCATGATGCTTACATACAGACAGGTATGATACTGTGTACCCAGGTGGTTTAATTACTAGATAAGTGTCTGCAGACCAAATACCCTGGATATTGTCTACTGCTCTCATTTACTTTGCACAAGTTTTTGCATATATTAATTCATAAATGTATATTATACAACTGCCTGTTACACAGCTCTAGCCCATGTCCTCGCTACATCCTGTTGAGCAGCTCTCTCCTCCCATGCAGTGTGTGCCCAAGAAAGGCAATCAATTAAAGGAAACCAGAGTCAAGAATATCACCCTTGGTTTGGATACTTGGAAGTGGCACTGACCTTGAGAAACAGAAAAGAGAAAAAACTAAGAAGATTTTTTGTCATCCCCACAAGTTGTTCCATAGCTGTACGTTTACTAGTTCTGATACAAGGGGGGAGTTCAGAAAATGCAATTGGGGATCCCAGAGAAAATGGGGCCACACTTTTTGGGTAGCAGCCCGCAGATAGATCAAATTATGCTGATCATGAAACTGTATCCTTAGACAGGAACCCACAGCTGCAATTGTGGAGAGAGTTCTGGAGCATGCGTGGAGCAACTGGAATATTCTGGAAATGCAACTGGGAAAATTCAGGAGTTCACAGCTGAGCATGTACAAAGTTCAGCGAGTCAAAGGTCTGCAAGTTGGCATCACCTAGGGAGATTTTCATGAGGATGCCAAAAGTCAACACACTGCTGGGACAGGGAACCTTATTTCTATCAAGTTTCAAACTGACAAATATTGGTCAAAGATGAGGTGGTGAAAGTATATGTGAGTGTATATTCTGTCTGAAGAATAAATGAAGAAAAGCTGAATTGTTTTAGTGCCACTTCTCAGGTAATCTCATCCTGATGTCAGCTCTCACATGGAAAATTTCATCTGGAACAATTCAGCTTAGACAACAGAAAGTCGTATGACTGGAGAGAGAAGCAGTGGTCCATCAGCCTGCTTTCAGGTTTCAGATGCCACCCATTCTGTCTGCTCTGGTTTCTGGTTACCCCTGGATCCACACCCTCCTGCTCGAGCTGCTGTTGACCATCAGCCACCAGACATGGTTGATTCTGCCATGCCCTGGAGACCAAGACACTCAACAGGGATAGCACTTTACCCTGGAAAGTCATCCCCCTCCACCTTCAGGTGATGAACAAAGTCTCATGGCAAGTCAGCTTTTGTCAGGTTTTACATTTGTGGCAATTACATTTTTCCTCATCCTTCTCAGTTCATCGTGCCATGTTTCTCCATTCATCATCCACTCAAGCATCAATCTAAAATAATTTGATATTGATCATGTGGATCAATAGTGATGGAACCAAGTGTTGCCTTTTTACACAGTCATAATGATCTCAATTAAAGGAAATAAAATACCCTACGAGATCAATACAGTTGGAAAGATTTACTCATTTTCACTGAAATAGTAATATGGAGCCTATTGTTTTCCTCTCCCTCACTGGATATGATTACTTTCCTATTCAGCCTCTAGCTCTACCTCATTAATATACTGCATTTGACTGAGCAACAGCTACAGCTGTTCATTTTATACTCCAAGTATCCATCCCACAGGCTAAGACAGACAACATAATTATAGACAATATAATTATCTCCTCTTGAGTATGACCACACTGAAATGGACTTCCTGCTCAGTGGGATGAAAGAAGAAAGAAGGACAAAGAGTGGACTTTGCCTCTTTTCCAGGAGAAGTTTAATAGATGTTGTTCATGGCTGAACAAGGAGGCATGGTAGGATTGGGGCAAGGAGAGAGATGTGGCTCTCCAATTCCTCTCTCCCTCTCTACTATTGTCCTTGCCTCAACACACACCCCTAGACCTGTATGACCAAATTCTTCGGTGTCTTAATAGCAAAAGACAATTGTTATGCTTTGTGGAGTTTTTCTTTTACAGTCTGAACTGAGCAATGTAAAAGGGAATTCAGGAAAGGAAATCCAGAAACAAGGTGATGAGCCATCACAAAATGCCTGACTGTCCTGTTCTCACTTACAGTAGGATCCCTTTACACTATCCTGCATGTAGAGTTAATACACTTGTACGGAGAAAAGAGGTCTCATGGGTACAGAATTCAGGTGATCGATACTTGTATTTTCACTTAAAGCATTGTTAAATCACATTTTAACCCAGACTATTATATGGCTATTCAGATAAGTACTATGAAACTGATATAAATTACTAAGAGCTTACCCTCTCAGGTCTTAACTAGTTCCAGGAAAGCAAAAGATACAGCTTTTACGAGACATTTCTCAGTCTACCAAAGAGCACTGTGACTGGGTTGTCACAGAACTCTGGGGCAACAGACTGCATGATACAAATCTAGATGAAAAAATACATGAGCAGGGAGATAGAAGGATTAAAAGCATTGCAGAATCTGTGTGGACGAATGCTATTTCTACATCAAACATGGAAGGTGTATTTGTCTTAATTAATGATAAAGTAGATACAGAGAGTGATCCAACATCACAGCTGCAAAGTTCCAAACATACAATAAAATGTCTTTGGAACGTGAAACCACTTAAAATTTGCGGTTTATTCTGCTGTTGAAATGCTGAAAGACACAGAAATATGAGCATACAGACTTTAGGATGTTGGTAGGTACAGTTGTGATTTGAACACCCTGGTTCTGAGCATATCAAAATCCCCATGGATGTCTATAATGATCCTTCTACATGTCTAGTATCTGTAGTACTCTGCAAATTTAGCACTAGTATATCCCTAGCATGCAAGTTGAGGGTTCAAATTACTGATGAGGCCTTCTGCTTCTTTAAACGTGGTATTAAGAGTACCTTAGAGTTCTGAGCGATATCACCCTTTTTTAGATCTGTCCATTCATCATAATATTGTGTCAGGGTTTGTTAGGTAAACTTGATTGACAGACACCCATCTTTATCCTCTGCATGTCTGGAGGTCAGCACTGGTGGAAGGTAATGCTTTTTTAATTAGCTGCTAGGGTATTAAATTTCCTTTGTTTGGATTGCATGTTGCATTCCTGTGAGTCACTATCTGAAGAGACTGTCTTTGCATTCACTATTCAGTACGACACAGACAAGTGGAGAAGAGTCATAAAAGATTCATATCAAAGATGTTTATGAAAAGTCTTAGGTCTTGAGAGCCTCCAGGTTTTTCAGCAGTGACTGTAAGGTAAGAAAAAACAACAGCTTGAAAACGATGATAGATACCAATTCAAAGACATGCTTTACACTCTGGACCAGGAATCACAAAGCCAAAATATCAGCTCTAAATTGTGGACGTCATCTCAAGTCCTCTGTAGATGCTGAATTCTCAGCTAGAATCAAAAGGATCAAAAAAATTGTCTGCAGATCAGGACAACAGATCAGGTGTTCAAGATGACAATGATCTGTAGAATGTCATTGGAACTGGATTTTTTTTAACCTAAAATCACCCAGTGCATAAACAGGTTGTGGCTAGCGCTCTAAAAATATTCAACAATCTTTTACCAAGCTAAGGGTATTTGTTTGAGGAGAAAACACATCTGAAAAGTTGTACAAGACTGTTTCTCATAAGCTTACAGTACTCTAAAGATGAATGGGATGACAGGGCATTCATGCAGATTCCACATATATGGGCAACAGGTTCTCTGTGCTCTTAAAGCTTACATAGAGTAATTTATTGTCATGCAAAGTAAAAATATGTAAAGTGATGCTGTCTGGTCTAAGCTAGCTCTACAATAAAAATTCATGTGAGGCTCCAAAACTCAAGGACTTCCTTAGCAATACTCAGCCAACTGCAGCTTAAGGAGCAATAGCAGGATCACTAGCTGCAAAATGGGGTTTACTAGAACCACACAGTGTACTTAGTATACAAATTCAACACTGAATTTTTTTAAAAATGTCCCCTTTATTTTCTGGTTGTAAGTTCCACCTATAAAATATTATCGTAACTAAGTACTTGCTCCTACAACTAATTCAATAATGCTATAACTCAGACAGGGACTCATTTACACTTAGATTATCCCTGCAACTCAGAAAAAGCTGAACAAAATGAGGCCATACATTCTGTGCATATAAACAGTGAGATCTGGCCTCAGTCCAGGTGGTGTTATGTCCCATAACATGCAGAAGTATGTGCATATGTTATGTGTAAACATTCATAAATATACTTCAGCTTTTCCTTCAGTAAGCTGACTCCATAAGTGTTTTCACTTGAACTGGGGAATTGCTACTTAGAATAACACTTCCTAAGATAATGTCCCAGTGAGTGAGAGAGGCATAGGCTAATGATAAATCTTGCTTGCATAGAAATTAGCCTGTCTGTAAGGGAAAGGGCTCTGCAAACAGGACTGGAAACACTCTGATCTCCAGCTAGCTCCAGGTGGTCTTGGCCAATTTATTAGCTACAGTGCAGAATGATAAACAAAGATCCATAATAATGTCTGGGATAATCAAATAATGTTGCAGATAGGTTATTTTGAATCAAGCCTATAGACTGTTCAGCAAAATTTGTAAATGACTCTGTCTGTTTCTCTAACTATTTTCTATGTGAATAATGTCATGTATTATGTGTCATGTGTGAAGAACAACTTTGTAAAATATTCCAAAGTTTTATCTGAAGTTGAAAGTGCTGCCTTACATTTTCTCTCTTTTCACACACACAAAATCATAATGCTTACTAGTAGAATCTATGTGCAAATTTTTAAGTAAATTTAAGAAGTTACTTTTTTTTGTATGTGCATATGATGATGGGAGAGGAAAATGCAGAGAGTGAAATAATATTTATAGGTGGTCATTCAATTTTTAAAACACACAGAAAGCAGTTTTTGAAACAAGAATTAATTGCTTATAAAAAGGAAAAAAATTAACAGAACTCTTACTTAAGTCTCAGCTTCTCTATTTTTCTACTGCTTGCACTTCTTAACCTGTCTACTTTTGTATAGCATGATGGCAAGTAATATCTGTCATACTAGAGTGCAATGGTTTCTGGATCCTTGGTTATTTTCAGCATGTGTTTACAGTGTACACAATGTGGTGTTTGCATTTCAAATATACAATATACTTTTTGTTTGAAATGAAAATAGACTCCAAGATTCAAGGCAGCATGTCAGTGATAGAACAGGATATTCACTGGATATTTTTACCTTTTCTTTCTGTAGTGGTTCTAATATGGGAGAGAAGAAAAAGAAAATTTGTCTTTATTTTTCCATCACATTTAATTGGCCTGTGGAAAAAGCAGGAGTCTCACTCAAGATTTATAAACAAATACACCATTATGTTTTTCATTAGTTTGAAGAATACCTGTATAAGTGGTAGCTGTCAGACACAATAAGTGCCCCCCTCCTTTTTTGCTTGTATAATAATCCCAGCATTCAAAAGACTAATCACTACACACTGATCTACAAAGCATCTTATTTCCTCATCAAATTTCCCTGCTGGGCTTAGCCATGCTTGTCAACTTCCCAGATCCCCCTTTCAATAACTGGTTTATTCTTAGCATCTTGCCAAATGCATTCCTAGGAGTAAACCATGGAAGAATGAAGTTCTAATTTCTTTATCTAACTCAAGAAGAGGTTTCTACCTGTGCTCCTGGGAAAGGTCACAGGTAATTTTGGCTGCAGCTTCCCTTGAAAGAAGTAGGCATATAGAGCACATTGGTGTTCTTTGTCTGTAAATACAGATGACCACCAAGGATGACAGAGAATAAAAAGGAGAGGAGAGGAGAGGAGAGGAGAGGGGGAAAGGGAAAAGAGAAAAAGAAAAAAAGAAAAAAAAAGAAAAAGAAAAAGAAAAAGAAAAAGAAAAAGAAAAAGAAAAAGAAAAAGAAAAAGAAAAAGAAAAAGAAAAAGAAAGGGAAGTAGAGGAATTGATCAAGCAACACCATGATCTTCTGTTAGTATTGATGTCAGCTACAGCTCCTGTGCAGTACAGAACTGAAGTTCAAAGACGGAAACTGCCCTATCCTTTAAACTTGAGCTGTGGTCTCCTGGTTAAAGCTGAACCTCCCCTGTCATCCTGGACAGGGAACAAACGTGAACACCAACATGCCCAGCTCAGACCCAACATGAAGCAGAAAACCAGGCAGCAACACACAAATGGTCACGTTTTACCTGTTCTTTCAGTAAATGTGGCATGGAGGTTCTAATGCAGGAGTGAAGCACTCTTCCCCAGATCTGTACTCTTCTGCAAATTTAAACAAATCTGCGTGGAATTGAATGAGTACACCCCTACGGAGCAAGAGCTGAAAATGAGCATTTACTGACTTTCTAAGCATTGGCTAAGTGAATTAAGGATGGATTATTAGATTAACTTAATGAGAGTCTTGTCCTTTCTTGTAAAGACTAAGCTTATTGATTTCAGTCTTGCCTATTCTTTTCTGATGTTTTATTTATGACTAAAATACTCATTTATTATATTCACATATATGAAGTGTCACTGAAAACAGAACAGCAAACAGAAAGAAAAACTCTAGCTTTTCAATACTGTTTCACCTCCTACTTGATGGCTGCCATGGATTTCACACAATAACCTGAAGCACAGGTAAGTTTGATGTGCTTTCCTTCCCTATAAATACATCTGTGGTAGTTCATGAGCCCACACTTTCCAGGCACATTTTAAGCACAATGCATAAGTTGCCAACTCCTACATGAAAAATATTTTCTCCACATGACAGTATATGAAAAATAAAAGATGTGCTGATATATTTTTTTTGTTCTCCAATTTTGACTTCTGCCTTATTTGATTCTCCTAAATTCCTAAGCAGATCTTATATACTAGTCTACTATATCAGAAACTAAACGACTAATTTTTTCCAACTGCAATTAAATAACCATTCTTTGCAGGTTTGGTTTAAACCTACCAAAAGAAAGGGAACTCTTTTCATGAAGCCAAATAATCCTCCGGATCAGAACTTCTCTCCTTACTCAGTGTGAGTCAATATTATATTCACTTTGTAACCAATTATCTGCTTAAAAAATAAAGATGACAGGTTTCTTATTATCAGGGATTTGTGGTTTCTTTTATAAAATTTACTTTCAAATCTTGACATTTTCTTCTTCAGTAGGATTAATCTAGGTGTATGGAGAGCAAGGGTTAAAAAAACCAAATTAATTCACAGTGTTTAGACTATGCATGTGTGGATAATGCTTCTGGCTGCCAATCCATTTTAAAAAGAGGAGACGAGATATAAAGGCTGCCTCACTGTTGTTGAGGTTGGACAAAAGAGCAGTGCAGAGACAGAACATCTCCTTCACAGCTAAAGAGCGCTCTCAATTCTCCCTCTCTTTTCTTCTTATCTCCTTCTCATGTTACTGTATTTTCTGTTCCACTCATGCCATTGCAGTAGCACTGAGGACAAGTGAGATAATGCTTGGCTCAAATCCAGGCAATCATTTTGGAGTAATTAGTTTAGGCACTGCACACCTAACCCATACTTTTTTTTCAGGCAGGTATCAAGTGGCTCACGTTACCTGATTACCTGCCTGCGTTTGGATGGCCAGTCCCAAGGTTCAGTTAAAACTTGTCCCCAGGTAGCAAGTGAGGGCTTAATTGAATGTGTCAGTTTGTTCTGGGAAATCTGGCCCTGCTGCAATGAGTTATTTCTCCTTGCACTGCTGTATGCAATCTCCCTTTTGCTGTTCTACTTCTTTGGCAATTCTAGCCCAAGAACAAAGTCCATGCTGTGATGAACTTGGAGCTGCTGATAATTCTGATATTGCTTCTCTTTTCTCTCTTTTTTTTCTCCCCCATTTATTTGGAGACCTGGGGAAAAGCAACATGTATTATGAGGGACAAGCAATTCTTCACCATGAGAAATCAATGGCACAAATAGTTAGGCATGCACTTTTCAGGTGGATGCTATGATTTGCAAAGATACATGCAGTGATTTCCCTGATTTCCCACTGATTTTCACAGAAGTTAGGCAGTTGTGCATCAGAAACACACTCTTCTTGCATTCAATCCTCACATGATAAATGCTGCATAAGGATGGAAGATGACTGTTGTTGACATGAACTCTATGCATACAGCTCCTTCACTACGGTGACCTTTTTGCACTACCTACTCTTCCCTGTCTCTTCTGGTGCTTTCTGACCTATCCTTTGCCACCTCCTCTCATACACCCCTCTAGCCCAGCGTCCCTCTGAGCCGAACTACTCTCCTCAGTGCATGCTAGCCAGCAATGGTGCCTTCCTCACACCCCCTTGCCTATATGTCTCCTCCCTGACTGCAGGGGACTCTTCCAAGGCCAGGAAGAAGCTACATCTCCACCTCATCCTCACCTCGCCTCTTTGCTGTGACTGTGAGTGAGGCTGCAGCTTTAGGACAGCTGTGTGGGTAGCCTTGTGCTGTGGAGATATATCCACCAGGAGCTGGGCCAAGGCCACTAACAACTCCACAAAGACAAAAGAAGAGCTGTTGGATGCTAAAGGCTTCCAGCCAGTACTAGACTGGATCAGATACAGATTGGCAGCCTTGAGTTGCATGGCTCCAATTTCCTGTTACCTATTCCCCTGAGCTGCTCGGTCTCCCATGGTGAAAGCTCTAATTTAGGAAAGGTCCTGTAGGGCTGCGTTGTTCTTGTCCTCTCTGCTTTGTTTTTAATTTTTAGAAGCATGTCCATAAAGTCTTGCAGCCAGATGCCCTCTGGCTCTCAGGTGAATGTAACCAGGTGTCTGAGAATAGTTCAGTTCCAGAAGTAGAGCTGTGGTCGCTATTTATATTCCTAGAAATGAGAGTAAATAGCAGTTTTCCAGTCCCATTTTACTTAGCTGATTAGCTTTGCAATCAGTGCATGAAAGAATTTGAACTCATCAGTTACTCAGAACTTTGAATAGACTAACCCAAGCAACTGAAATAAAACAGTGGAAAGAAAATTATATTTCTTTAAGCTATTGATTGCCAGGCAAAAAAAAAAACCCAAACAAAACCAACATGGAAATATATTTGGAGATAGAATTTGATTCAAATTCAGGGCAAGAGAAGCAAGCTATTCTTGTAAGAAATTGCAACTATGTTAATACAATGTTGTTCAAGAGGGACCTTAGTGATTTCAGCATTACTTAACTTCCTTAGAAGAAGGCCAGATTTTGGACTGGCATGAATGGATAGTTTCCTTCGGAGCTGGCAGAACTGTGATGATTGCAACAACTGAGTCTTGCTCTGAACTGCATCAGTGCTGTTATTGCAGTTTTCATCCAGTAAAACTAAGTAGATCAGCATAGTCATGACTGGCTCCAAATTTCTCAGCATTGTAGGAGAAATTGGATGACATTCTCCAGCGGACGATGGTCCATGAACTGGTTCCTTTTGCCAAAGGAAAGACAGTAGGAGAAGAAAGGCATGTTAAAGATGGAGAAATGTGAGGAGATGGGCTTCCTTCTGCCCCTGCAGCAACTAGGGGAATAAAGGAGAAGGGGCAGGGCTGTTTCAGAAATGACTGTCATGTCCTCACAGATGGTGGTAGCTGCCCCCGCATCCTTGCACCATGCCAGCCCCAGACAGGCAGGTCCTGGGGGAGGGCTGTGTGAGTTTAGGCAGCTCCTCCAGACCCAGCCTCCTCTACCTACAGCCCAGCACCAGCTGGAATAGCACACAGGGAAAACATTAGCATCATGTCTATGGGTGTTTTTATTCCACTGCATACCAGGTGTGGTCTGCACCTGTCTCCTGCTGCATAGCATTAGTATCCTTCCCTGCCAAAAGAACCCCCATGTCTCACCTGGGAAGCTCTGCTTCGCTTGTCTCACCATCTCTCCAAACACCCTCAGGCAGCTCAGCAGCGTGCCCACCAGCACCGGCATCCTCGCCGCAGTCTTCACACAGAGGACAATTACCACCATGGTGTCCCAAAAGCTTAGTGAAATGCAGTGAAAACAGCCCAGTGTGAAACAGAAGTGGGGAACATCTGGTTGCCATACAGCTTCACCTGACTTGAAAGTACTTCTTTCATTCAGTAGCAGCCTTTATATGAGGGATGGGCAAAAAACCTAGGGACCACATCTGCTGGAGGAGAGGAAAGGTTCTAAGTTTAAAATTAAAAAGTTCAGCTTGATACATGCTGATTTTTCTGGGTTTTCTTAAAAACTGAGGCACAACAGTAAAACAAGCTCCCAATATTACATGCAAGGTCTCAATTTCCTGATATTTTTCTAGCAGAATAATGCTGATCATTTCTCTATTCCTTTGTCCTTTTTTTCTGAGCTCTTTCAATTCTTTTAAGAAATGCAAACTCCTAATATCTGGTTTTGATAGATGCTTTTCTTGCAGAATGGTAAAAAGATAAATAATGTAACTATTCATTTCTCATAGAACTGTGCTATATCTGAAGTGTAACCAAGAAACATTAGGAAGAGATTGTTTGAGCTGATGGAAAAAATCTGGAAAAGCCCAAGGAGTTGTGGGACTGTGGATCAATCATATTGCCATCTGACTCACTACATGGCATGATGACAAGTTAAGTTATTTAGAAAGGATAGATTACATTTTGTAGTTTAAACAAATGAAATTAGAAGTGAAATTTTGCAAGTGACTCTAAAAAAATCATCAACAGGTATATTGATCTTTCTCATCAAAAACAGTATCAGCCTGTGGGGAAGATATACTTCTTGACAAATAATCTGAATGTGACAAAGACATAATCTAGTCATTATTTTGGACACATTAAAATTATTAGCATTTTTTTCCACCTCTTTTAAGGGCATAGTTTCACAAGTGAATAAGGTTTTGCAGCAAGTTTGACAGTCCAAAATGGCATATTATATGTACTCTACTTTTTGCTAGCCTACTATTGAATGGTGAGATTAGAAAAGGATGTAAAAATAATCAGGCAGGAGGTCTGACAACCCATTCATCTCAACACCCTGTAAAGACAATTCTCAACCATCTAAGATGGATATTGAAGACGTTCTGGCAGATAAACAGACTGGCAATAAAAATCTCTAAGGAAACATTGATTTTCTATAATTTCTAAAGAAATAATGGATTGCAGAAAACAACCAGCTACACAGGTGTACCATCTTCAGTACACCATTTCAAACTCTCCCCTGCCCCTGATAAGAAAGGATTCTGTTATTTTGCAATAAGGGAAATCACAGATAAGCGTAGGTTTGGTCAGGAAAGAACTAAATAGAAACAATTTTTTGTATTTTAAAACCAGACATAAGAATCCATAAGCAATTTTCCTGTTGGCTGGAAATGTTCAAAACACATTTGAAAAAGAAAAGAACTGTGAATAGACAGGCTTACTCTGAGGCACTATTAATCATAGATATCTTCATTTAACAGTCATGATGGGTTTGACTGCAGCTGTACCATATACCTGGAGAGGGGATATATTGTGAAGTGTTAGGAGCTGTATGGATGGGAAATTGTGACCCTGAGAGCTACAGTTTCTTCTGTGTCTTTTCTGTTTGCTGGAAAAAGGACCTCGCAGTTACTTGTTTATGGTCCATATTTTGAAGATGGAATGGGAAAGGAAACCCTGTTAACTCCTGCCCATTTGCTGTGTTGGAAGGTAGCAGTTTCCTCATGCACTACCTACTGCACTCCTGTTTCTACTCACTTGTATGGACCTACCTCCCATATAGCTCAAGCAAGGACTATGAAGGGGCTTCCTTTAAGCACAACTTTTATCACAAAATCTACCCATATTTAGAAAGCAGATCACTTTTTTATCCATGTGTATGCAGTAGGGAGTTTTTGGTCAATTTTCAGCCTCAGTTTCGTTTTAAAATTTTGAAATTAATCATCAACCCTGGGAAAATCCCAAATTAGGATGCTTTAGAGGTAACTCAGTCATCACTTTGACAGCCAAGCAGTCCCTGCTCTGACAGTTTCCTACTCCTCCTGTCCTGAATATTTTGTCTACTGCCTTTTCCTCAAACAAGGCACCTCATTTCATCAGCCCAATATAAACATGACTCCTCTCCTTCTTGTTAGGTCATAGGGAAGTATTTAACACATTGGAACTCACCAATACCAGTTACTTTTGTCTTGACAGTTGAAGTTTTGACAGAAGAGAGAAATGGAGGAATCCTGTGAATGTCTGGAACCATTAAATGTACACCCGGGCACCCTCATAGCTACTATTACCAATTAGCCAAACCCTGGCAGAGTACTGAGGAAAACTGCTATCAGATTCTGTAAATACTCATCCACATGAGAAGGGCTGCGCAGCTGAATGGCCTCAGTGAGTTTACTACCAATGCCCATGTGGATAAAAAGTTCCCTACTCGCTTAAGCATTTGCAGGAATCATAATCTTTGCCTGTGCTGTTCATAAGTGTGTGATATGAAGAACAGTTCTGAGACTTTTCATCACTCTTCATATTTTTGCAAATTATCCTATGCATTTTAAAGTTTTCATTATTCCAGTAGTTACTATGTTTACACATAGACGCACCACATAGGTCATGGTATTTGACTTTGGACTTCTCTTTTAATTAATTTTGCTGACCAGGGACCCACTGTTGTTGAAACAGATGTTGCAGCTCAATAATAGCTCTCAGCTGCCAACAGCAAACTGTGGAACTCAGCCCTCACCATGCAGAACAAATGAGTGTAATAAGGGGCCAGTGAGCTCCAGACAACAGGAACACTCCACAGCATGTGTGTTTACCAGCTCTATCGTAAGGCACATAAAATTTTAAGCACGTTTATTTTTCTCATCTAAAATATAACAACTGAGCAACTATTTCTCAAAAATGCTTGTAATGTTACAGAATAAATGCATCCTTTTCATTCCTTTGTCCTGCATACTTATTTAACCATCATTTTTTTTGCTATCAGTTACACCCAGCAGAGATCAGACAGGCTCTTCCAGACCTCAAAAGAAGGCCTAGTGAAGCTCAACCTGAGGACTGAAGTGAGGCCTCCAACAACTCATGTCCTGTTCAAGCAGATACAGAAGGGAACTGTAACACTTGTTCTCTAAGGCAAGAATGAATTGACTCCCCTGTGAACACTTGTTGTCTCTTAGAATCATAGAATCATTGAGTCTAGAAGAGATCTTCAAGGTCATCCAGTCCAACCGCCTACCTACATCACCACTAAACCATATCACCCAGCTCCATATCCAGACAGCTCTTGAACACCTCCAGGGACAGTGACTCCACCAGTGCCCTGGGCAACTTATTCCAATATCTAATCACTCTTATAGTAAAAAATTTTTCCTAATGTCCAATCTGAATCTCCCCTGCTGCAATTTAAAGCCATTTCCTCTCGTCCTTCCACTATGGTCATGGCAGAAGAGACTGACCCCCGCCCCACTACAACCTACTCTTTAGAAGGACTGAGGTTCTGAGCCAAGGTGGTGATCATCCTAAATACATATTATCTCCTGTATGATAAATCCTTTATTACAAGGACTGAAAGGCATATATCTAATTTTTCTACCTGGGTGTCATACTTTTTCACTTCCACTAATGTCATTAAGTATCTGAGATGCAGATTATGTAAAACCAGATTTCAGTTTTTCTGTCTTGTATATTAAATATTCACTGTCCAGTATTTATAACCTTCCTAAGTCTTTTAGGATATTTCTTTCACCTTAGAGATAGTTATGCAGTACTATTAGCCCTTCTTATGTTTTATTATGTGCATCAGGCACAGTGGTGATCTCTGGACATGTCTTTGTACCTGTTTATCTTTAAACAAGCGCATGAATATCTTTCTTGTGTTGAATAGTATATTAATTTACTAGTAGACACATTGAAGTTGTAGTAATAATGAGTTTCTGTCAGGATTTTTAAACCATGTGTAAAAGGAGGAATATCAGTAGTCATGGCTACTTAACAATGGGTGAAAGCAGTCTTGAAAAGCAATGATGTTTGTGTAGTGCTGGTGGAGGGCAAATTAGATAACAGCCTGTGGTATAATATGATGTAAAATTAAAAGAAAGCAAAAGTAATTCACATGGTTACAAAAACACAGAGCCACAAAGTCTGAAGTACAGTTACTATAAGGTTCAACTTAGACAACTGTTCATTTTTTAGTATTTTAATACTACAAAAATGTCAACAAGTTATAATGGATTCAGAAAACAAAGTTCAGAGAAAGCTAGAAGGGCAGCTGAGGAATGCTGGAGTGCTGAGTTGACCGAGTGATGTGGGAGTGGCTACATGATGGAGGCAAACAGAACACCCAACTGAAATATGGGAGACAGGATGCCATTCTGCAAATAATTTGATTTTACTAAGCTATACTTTCGATCTCATCTAGGGCTTTTCCAGCATTATAGTTGAGATTTGCAAATCCCTTCTGTCACTTCAGAGTACATCTTACTTTGAATGTCGCTGCAATTCATCACAAAAACCCTGCTGGGATTTTGGCATTTTTACTTACAACTATTGAAAGTGTTTAAAGCAGAAGTAGATCAACATTAGAGTGAAGAAATGCCACCCAACATAGATCAGGCTGCTGGAAAAAGAGATAAATCCATCCTCCCATCATCTCTTCCCATCTCAGCTCTTGTGCCCATGCAACAGACCATGATTGGCTGCTTACAAATGGTTCAGGAGCACCAGCAGTCTCCCCTGGTTCAACCAAAGACCACCCAGTCTCTGGAGACAGCCTGAGGGGAGCACTGAACACTGGCAGCTGAAGGAGTTGGTCCTGGGGACACCTTTCCCTGTCAGCATGTCCTTCTTGCTGAGCAGCAATAGGAATGAACTAATGGGAACTCAATGAGGAATCTGCTGTTTTCTGACATCCTCTGTATCTGTACTAAGGTGGAAGTAATATTTGGATATCCACTAGATCTAGGAAATCCTGATTTTAATGGGCGTTTGTGAGCACAGTAAAAGCAAAATGAAAAGGGAAGGATTTAGCACAAATGCTGGCTCATGAACCTTTCTCTAAAATATATACAACATATAATTCTGTCTACAAAAGGTAGTACCATATAGATTAAAAGGCTTGTTCAGTCCTGGTCTGGACAAAGCACAGTAGACCACGGAAGCCACAGCCTTTCCTCTCTTCCTGAAAAACACAGTTTTCCCTGCTCACAGTGATTGAGAATGCCTCTCAAAAGATCATTTTCCAGCCTCACTGTTTTGATCATGTTACAGCCCTCTCTCTGCCTCATCAAACATAGTCTAGCAGGCTTCATTTCACAGCCCACTCTTGTCTTGGAATGGGCACCAAGAGCTTGACGCCTCCCCTAATTCTTCTGCATTGAATTTTTACAGTTGTAAGCAACCACATCTATGTGACTCCTTGTGATGGGTAGAGTTTGCTGTAAACATCCACAAAGTCAGCTGTTTTTCTGACCTTTTCTTGAAACTCCTTTGCACTTCTGCTCAGGAAGGAAACCAGTAAGACTTCTGGTGGGCTGAGACCTCTGCTTGTCTGGCTGACTGACACTGCCTCTGCTTGTACTTCCCTCTGCAGCAGCTTTCTCCTACAGTCCCCGTGCTTAGGCTTGATGCTAAAGTCTTGCATTGGTGGCAAAGCCAACCAGTAGTGTTCCTGCTTCTCTCCAGACTTAAGCAGAAATGAACTCAAGGTTAGTCAAATGATTTACTGTATCCAACTTCTAGTAGCTTCCCAGGCAGTAGGTGCCCATGACTCCCTACAAGCCAGATTTGGCTATTTGTGGTTCCCAACACATAAGGCATTCCTTTGGGAGTACAATGGCTTTTAAAGGACACTTTGAGAGACTAACATGACAGGAATCTGCCACTAACATGGCACTTCTCCACTCATGCAACAACTTTCCTCATCCTTCTAGGAAAAGAGCAAATTTATTTTGTTTGGGAAGGACCACATATACACCCAAGATAAAAAAAAGAGAAAAAGCAAGAGGGGGAAAGAAAAAAGGAAGGAAGTAAGATGGAGAGAAAGAAATAAAAAGAGAAATTAAGGTATCTTGCATATATCTGAGCTACAGGAAAACATCTGGCTCATGTCCATAGCAGAGAGAATAAGGATCACATTGCCAAAGACACATAAATGTTACCCTGAAGACAGAAAGTATGATCTATTTTGCTATCCTAAAAAGAAAGGTATCATTTGACCTCCTTGCCAGCAAAGCAGACAAAATATATTGCAGACATGTATGTTGCAAAAGAGTTTTCTCATGTGCTTTTATTTTGTCGCTGGTCACTGGCGCGTGCAGGTGCTGGCTCCTTGAGCCACCCAGCAGGTTGGATGCATCAAGCTCCTGGAGCAGTCAAGCCCAGCGGGATTGGCATCACATACCAAGGACGAGAGCTGGATCATTGTGCGGAGGAGGAATTGTGAGCACATTTAACGCTGTAATCTTAGTCCACCAATAATTGTCCCGCTACAGGGAAAGACTGACACAGACACCCACCTCTTCAGGGGCGTGTCTCCAGGTTAAAAAGTGGCAAAGGATATCAAATGGAACATAATGGAGCACAATGGGAGTGGGAATCAGTATAAAATATGAGGATGTTGCGGACTTATTAATTTTAGTTTTTTTCCTATTTCCTACATAGAGCTGTAGCAGCTTTTAAACGTATGTAACTTGTTTCTGCATATGCATGCTTTTACATGCAATATAAGCTCTTTATAGGCATACATGAGCAGTTAACTTGCAGAATTCATGCATCCTTGTGTGTCTTGCATATTAAAAGTGTTTTCAGAACGAACTAAGCTTTCCTGCTTTGAGCGTAAGACAGTAACTAACTGAAGGCAGTTGTGAAGAATTCTCCTTTATTGGCAAATTATTTCCTTAATGACTTCCTTGAGGCTTTTGTTTTTCAGAGGCTTTTTTTTCCCCTTCTTCTGAAGCATCTGGAGGAGGTCAGCCCTAGAGCCAGATTTCAGCCTGGAAAGCAGCACAAGCCTGTTCCAGGAAGGCAGTTCCTCTGTTCCTCAGAGAATTGTCCAAACTTCATGGGTTTGTCTACATTCTTCTCTGCTACAGCTAAGTGTGCAGCCAGTTATTATTTATCATGCTTCCTTGGCACAGTATTACAGCCCCTCTGCATTTTTATATTTTGAAATCTGTCCTGTTTCCTGGTGCCGTTCCATTCCCAGTTGCTGGCATCTGTAAGACCTTTAGATACAAAGCAGGAGGTATTTTCAAGGACACTTATCTTTCTTCCCCAAACTGCACTCTCCCCTTTGTAAAACCTTTTTCCCTCCTGGCACTGCAGTGCTTCCACAATACAGGAGGAAAACAGTGATACAGTAGTGTCTTTTCATTCCAGCATTTTCTCTGCACTGCATGCCACGGCCAGCCAGCTCAGAAGCCCAAATGCTGAATTTTTCCAGAAGAAGCAAGCTTTGAGATGACTCTAAACTGCAGTGAGAGGGACTAAGCAGGAGGAAATGCATCACTTCAACTGGAACTGAAATCTCTCAATTAGGTTAAAAGGACATTTTCTGAAGGAATTTGGGGGGAAGGTTATCTGTAAGCACAATAACTAGAAAATGAAACGGATCATCAAGAAAATTCTTTGGGCCTTTTTTTTTCCCCCCAGTTTCCATCAAGGAAATGTTTCTCTTACAAATCAACTCACTTTTTCTTATTAAAAGTGATTTGATCATGTAGGCCCAGGGCAATACGGAGTTATGTGAAAGCTGATATTAGAAAATGAGGGAAAAGAGAGAATTAAAAGCAAGATGAGGGGAGTAGATAAGATGACAACTGTTTTGGTGGTATGCCCAGTGGAAGCCAATGGGTTTTTTAGCATGTATCTAAACCACATTTGCTGGATTTTTGAATGAAATTAAACAAGTCACGTTTTGTTTGGGGGAGGTACACTGAACTCACTGCCTCCATCTTCCCCATTTCATACCAGCAGAACTAATCACAATTAAACCTTAAACAAGAAAGAGGGTTTTTAATTAATTCTTGAAGAAACTATCTGTAGTTTTCCCTTCCGAAAAGTGTGGTGCCCACATCTGTAAGTAAGCTTCTGTTGTACAGAAACACAATTCAGTAAAGGTGCTTCCTTTTTCTCTCCTACACGTCCCCCACAAAAGCCTGTCCAGCAGCTCCACAGCCATCACCTTGCCTTTTTGCCCACACAGAGATCCACGCTCGGGTATCATCTGGCAGAAGCATACCATGTGGAGAATAACGCCATGAATCAATAATGCTGTCTGGCAAAGGGCTTAGAATAAAATATGACAAGAGGCTGCAAACCTCACCCAGAGGAGGTTTCAGTGCTGGATGCACATGGGTGCTTCGGCTACTGCCAAGGAATGCTGGCCCTGGTCAGGCAGCGGGGTCTGTCTGCTGCCCTGGGCTGCCCTCTGAAGGCTGAAGTAAAATCCACAGCTCTACATGAAAAGCATTTCTCCGGCTCCTCTGCTTGAGGCTAATAACAAGTGGGCACTTTTTAAAAGAAATATGATCTGGAGTCATGGAGTGGTTTTGGTTGGAAAAGACCTTTATAATCATGAAGACCAGCTGTTAACCCAGCACTACAAAGTCCACCACAAAGCCATGTCCCTTACCACCACATCTACATGTATTTTAAATTTCTCTAGGAATGGTGACTCTGCCACTTCCCTGGGCAGCCTGTTCCAGTGCTTGGCAAACGTTTTGGTGAAGAAAATTTTTTTCTAATATCCAATCTAAATCTCCCCTGATACAACTGGAGGCCATTTCCTCTTGTCCTATCACTTGGAACTTGGGAGAAGAGACCAACACCCACCTCTCTACAACCTCCTTTCAGGCAGTTGTAGAGAGCAATAAGGTCTCCCCTCAGCCTCCTCTTCTCCAGATTAAACAACCCCAGTTCTCTTAGCGACTCCTCATAAGGTTTCTTTTGAGACCCTTCACCAGTCTTATTGCCCTTCTCTGGACCCACTCCAACACCTCAATGTCCTTCTTGTAGTGAGGAGCCCAAAACTGAACACAGTACTCGAGGTGCAGCCTCAACAGTGCCAAGTACAGGGGGACAATCACTTCCCTAGTCCTGCTGTCCACACTATTTCTGATACAGGTTGTTGGCCGCCTTGGCCACCTGGGCACATTTTTGGCTGTCAGCCTGTGCTGTCCTAATGCTGTCCTTATATATGACTGCATTGTAGAGAGTCATGAACTGTCCATCCTAGAGCAAGTACAGGCCTCTTTGTCCCTGTCTATTTGAACCCACATATAAAGATCTTGTGTAGACTGATCATGTTTATTAATTTTGCACATTTAAGTTTCTCCTGATTCATGTTTCTCCTCATTTTCCTATGTGAAAATAAAGCATTTCAGGAACAGACAGTTGTCACATCACGGTGAGGGAAAACAAAAGCACATATGTTTCAGTAGGTATCACACAGATTTATTCTCAGCCCACACTGCTGGCTAGCTATTCTACACTATGAGAAACATGATTGAAACCATTAGCTCAATTTTAATGAAATCCATGTGCCCTTTACTTTTTTTCTTTTGGAAAAAAATGTCTATTATATAGTTCTCCACACTAATACTTGAGATAAATCCAATTTGGGCCATTTCTCAAATGTTTGCTTTAAGAGAAGCCTTTTTTAAAAGATATTTGTGAAAAATAAACACAATTACATATATATGAGTAATTGTGCTTGTTGCTTCTGCTAGGTATTAGGAAATGTGTGTGCATGTGTGCTCACAGCTAGAGTGAATTATGGCATGTTATGGCCATGAGTATACTCTGAACCAAACTGCTTTCTCAGCTTGATTTCCTAAGGAAATACCTTATACCAACACAAGATACTCCAGTAACTTCTGAGCCCTTTGGTTTATTTCAGCTAAATTTGACAAAGGTGGTAGACATCTCAAAGATAGCAAAGCCCCCAATGGCATTGGAAAGCAGGTGGCAGGCTAAAAGAAAATCCCATTAGTGCCCACAGCCTGGGTAAGCTGCAGCATGACCTTCCTCCTTATCAGACTTCAGAGAATCCACAAGGCAGCCCAAACCCTGGGTTGGGGACCCAGTCCTATTAGAAAACCTGACAAGTTATGTGAACTACCTACTTTTGTTTAAAAATAATCAAATATCTTCCTTACTGATGTGCTCTGTAACAAAGTAATTTCTTCCTCCATTAATCTATCTGCCAAAACAAAATTTCTACAGTTTACTTGTACCTCTTTTGCATAGTATCTAGAACTAAATTAGTGTTTCTCTTTCTGAACTTTGAAGATGAAACAGAGGCATAGAGAGGCTAAGTAAGTCCCCCTGAAGTTTCTTGTGGTTGACATAGGAACTGGATCAGAAGTCAGTGATGTCTCTATTCTGCTTAGTATAAGGATTTAAGCATAAATGCTGTTTTCTGCACCTAATGAGAAAAAAAAAAAAGCAAGCTTTGGAAAAACCGTAAAAACCTTTGCAAAAATCTCCTATTAGCATTTACTCTTGTGGGTGTTTTACTTTCTCTGCAGTCCCATCAACTCTATTAGTAACCTATGCTACACGAAACCAAACTGTTTGAAATAGGTTTTACCTCTACTTTCAGATGAACGGTCTAGCTAATTCCTGGCCTATCCTACTGGTGAGCTAAACTTCGTTGTTTTCATCTTAAAAAACACCAGCAGAGATGGACAAGAGCCTAAGATGTTCTCTGGGACTCACAAGTCCTTCCCCACCTGGATCCCAAGGCAGACGAGATTTGTTCAGAGGAACAATATTGCAGCTGTCATGTAGGAAACACATGATAGGTTCTTGCATGTTCTGTGCCCACTGTTATGTTGGGCACCAGTATGGATTATGAACATTACTAGCCCCAAAATTGTGTCATAAATAACAGAGTTTAACTCAGTTACAAGTCTTGGAGTCTATATGATGACATGAAGCCTAGTGAAAGTTAAAAGCAAGACTCTTTTTCACGAAACATGGATCTTAATCTTAATACCTAAATGCAACAAGCTTGAATTTCTCTTAGTTTTCTGTGGGGTATTCTTTTCCCCATCCTCGATTACAGAGAAGAATAACTATTGGCAAACCAAAGCTGTATGGAGACAGCAGAGGCTCTGCTAACAGCAAAGCAGGGAGAAATGCCTCTAACTCTCTCAGTAGCCTACAGATACCATTTTTACCATGTGAGAACAAAGATGAGTTCAGCTGCATATAAAGCTTCTCCCTTAGCTAAGGTAGATCATTAAGAAAGCAACACTCCGACCAAAACTACATGCTTGTCAGCTGGGCATCATGATTAAAGGACTTAAAACAATATTTAACTAGCAGAAGATAATCTGACAGAAAACTGTTATAATTCAGTATTTAACCTATTTTTGTAATTACTAGGGCTTGAATTACAGTAATTCCAACTGAGATGGAGCCCAGATGCCAGGCACCATACAAACACCTAATAAGAAACTGTGGCTGCTCTGAGTCACTTACATCCTGATCCTGCAAATGTTTAGGAACGTGTTTAACTTTACTACTTGTCAGTATTAATGGAGTTGCTCAGAGAACTAAAGGTAAAGAGATGAGACCAACAAGAGCCAGAGACTAAAGTCTTTAGGTGTCTAACTCCCACTGGTATCAATATGTTAACTCAGATCTGGCCTTATACAACTTACTGACAGCAAATCTCAGACCCAAAGCAAGTGTGCACATCCACATCATTTGCCTTCCATACCAGTGCAAGGCTATTTCCTAAATGCCCTTCTTGAATGTTTCCTCATTAACTTCTGTGGACATTTTTTGACTAAGCCCCCCAAACTATCCTAATATTTGGGTCCTGTGCTTTTCAGCTTCTCAGGGCACAGTGAGATGGTTTTTTTGCTTGGCCCCAGCCCTGAGAGCCCTCTGCACTGAGAGCCCTGAGAGCTGCTGGTTGCCCTGAGTAAATACCCTGACCACCACGAGGCAGCAGGAAGAGGAGAGGCTTTTTCTTGTTACAACCACTGCCTATACCCCGAATAGTAGCATTTTAAAGACGGCTGTGGATTAACAGAGTGAAGAGGTTCCTTTCTCTTCTCCTTTTACCATTTGCCCCTCTCCCTTCTGGCGAGACAGCAGGCAAAGTCCCCCTCCCTGCCACCTTCTCCCCCTGTTTGCTCCCTCCCTTCTCTCACTTTTTTAAAAATACAGTTTTCTTTCAAGTCCTCTACAGTTACAGTGTTTCAGCCATCAAAGTCCCCTCCCAGCCATTTTCATTTACCTTGTGACTCTGACCCTTTGTAAGGCTGAGGATTTTCAGAGTAAACTGATCCCTGAGGTCCCCAAGGATGTTATTCTCATTTATTCACTCAGCCCTTTGAATGGAGCAGCCTGGGGTTGGCAGCAGTTCAGCAGCCTCACATTCAGAGAGCACACAATCTTTTTTCTTTCAGGGGCCTTTCAAAATAAGGCCCAAGGTTTGCCGAGGAGCTTGAAGGGCTGTCAGTCATGGAGCAAGTTACGTTTCACTCCGGGCCACCACTGGAAGCAATGAGCAGAGGAGGGGCAAGAGCAAGGAGCAGACAGCAGCTGCAAAAGACAATCTCCTGTGACTTCTTCATGGCGCACTCTGGGGACCTCCATGTCTCCCTACACCTAGCTCCCCCCAGCCTGGCAAGGACCCTGGGCCCTGGACCAGGGGCAGAGCGTGAAAGGAAAGAAAAGAGAACACCAATGGACACTCCCTTTCTTCAGGTGTGTGGTGGACTGAGGGAGCACCTCTAGTGCCATCTGCGAGTCCACCAGCAGTCATTACCCCCGACAGCTGGCCCTCCTTTGTGGGAGGGAAAAGGCCTCTCCTTTGCATTTTCATTGCAAAATGTTTGGGAATGGTCCCCCGGGACTGATAAGACAGAGACATGTCTGTGAGTGTCCCAGGGGTACCACCGTACCTGCCAACTGGTGTGTCACAAAAGGCTAAAATTACCAGCTGGTCAATTATCTGATTAAAGAGAGCCTTTCATTTGAGATGAAAAAAAAAGAAAAAAAAGAAAAAGGAAAGAAAAGAAAATCCTGGCAGAAAGTAAAACCTCTACTAGGTTACCCAGCTTACTAGACATTGCGTTCTTCGCGTTTTACTTTTGGCAGTGATAAACAGCAAAGTTAAAAAAAATCAAGAAATGTGGGGAAAATAAACATTTTGCATTAATCAAACATTTTTCTGTGTTTCGTTCCTCTCACACAACATGATCTCATTTATCTCCCTTTTCACAAAAAGTCTGTATTTTTTAAAAGAAAGAATGACTGCCCATTTTACATATTTCCATTTTAGTTCAACTGATTAAATAAGGAACCTTTTCCGGGAAAGCTATTCAGGTTTCATTAGTTTACAGTTGCCTTGGAATCCCTTTGAATTACTGCAAGCATAAATTATCATTCTGTCAGCTAACATCAGAAATACCTCTTTAAGGCTTCTGGACTCAACAACGGCTGCTAAGGTTTGGGAATAAATGTACGATCTGCTGGGGCTTCACCAGCTGGTTAATGACCTGCCACAGTAGTTATAGGGCCCAAGACGAAGCTGAGGAAGATTAACTAATCTGGCCAGTCACTAGTGTGCTGGCTCTGAGCGCCAAGCAGTGTGGAGTGTGTGATTGTAAACTTTATTGTCTGACCTCTGTTGAATTGGGAGCTAGGGTTTTGGGGAGGTTTAATGTTTTATTAATAACATTTCCAGTGTTTATCCTTTCCTGTTTAAGTAACCAAAAAAGTAATTTCCAAACACAGGAGTCAGCAAAGCTGTGTTTCTTCCAAAAAAATGCTACATTCCCCATACACAAGTCAAACAAACATGGTTCAAGCTGCAAATTATTCCTGCATTACAACAGACAAAAACGGGGCCAAATGTAGTTCTTCTTCATTCATGTCTGTTCACATGATCCATCCTTCCATTGCTAATCAGTGAGCTACAGATGAAATCCTCCACAGTGTGATACCTCAGGAAACCACTAGCTCCAAAAAACATTCAATAAAATCTGAAAGGTTTCTGGTCTCGCCCATCTCTGTTGCATTTGATTTCCTATCCAGGCAATGTGAAAGAATAACAGGAAGAGACAGTGTTCATACAAGATTGGCATGGCTAAGAGAAAAAAATAGCTATGTTATTGTAGTTACAGTGCAGCTAAAATGAACTCTCAACACATTTTAAATCCTTTCACTTTTATGCAACTGTTTACTCTGCTACCTAATCAAGGCCATACAGACAGTATCTCTTAAGTATGAAATATTTTTATAATGAACACTCATCTTCTGGATTTCTGCATATGCAGGGAAAAAGTTAATCTGATGTTAAACATATTTTCCTAGTTGGTTTCTACTTTGGACAGAGGAAAATAATTGGCAGAAAATATATTACTTTTGGTGTTTTTCAAATTGCTACAAAGCTATCCAGCCAGACTGGATGAGATCAGGAAACCCTGTTTCCTGTCTCTCTTGTGGTACTGACCAGTATGAGCTCGGGTGGACATCTGCGGAGTAGCCCACCTAATGGAGAAATTTCCTTCAGTTTCTGGAGTTTGACTGCATAGATAAAACTTCAAAGCATTTATAAACCTTGCAATGCTCTTTCATTAATGTTCCCACTAACTCTAGAAATCTTGTTTGTTCTTTTGTTTTGAATCCTTCTATACTATTTATCTTATGTTAAAGAATTTCTCAAGCTCCATGAAATATCTAAGTAACTAAATTATTGGTGGAGTGCCTATAACTCGTGTTCAGCTGCCTCCTCATGCTGGAAGGATGAGGCTCAAATTTTCAACTCTTCAGTGCCTGTACTGTTGCTGACAGACAGATATTCTGCTCTTCGTCCCTAGGACCCCATGTCATCTCGATGTTCTCTGCAGCCCAACTAGCTTATACAAAGGCTTATATAAACTTGTACATGTGCCATGGCTGGACCACTTTCCTGGCATATGGAGGACCTGGATTCAAATCCAGTCTCCGGAAGCCAAGATCCCATTTCCCTTCACCATGATGTTTTCTTGTGAAAGGGTCACTCATCTGCTGTATCTCCATGCTTTCTGTGAGAAAGGAGGTGTTTTGGTGTAAATTACACAAGAAAGTTCCTTGCCATGCAAACTGAGTGAATAAATGAACTCAGAGGTTCCCAAGAGCCTCTGCTTGACATTTTCTGCTTGTTAGTCTAAGTGGTTTTCTGCTCCAAATACAGATCTTGGTGAGATTTATTCTTTACTGCTTTATTCTGCCTCTGTGCTAGATTCTGGGCTGAGCCTCAACATGGACTTTGTTAGACTGGCTATGGCCAAGGTGCTTGTATGTTGCCGTGAAAGACATGAAAGACATGAACTTGCCAGAATACTGTCCTGAAGTTGCAAAGCCTGAAAATAACTCTGCTGCTAGCAGCAGTATAATGTATTATAATATTACTAGCCAGAGAAAACTTGAGAAATCACAGTGTTTTTTTCCCTTATCCCACACAGGATGAGTAGTACCTTGGGGTCAGATGTGACTCCAAATAATCAGGGTCAGAGTGCTCCTGTGCATGCAACTAATGCCTCTTGTCTGTTCTAACCTGGAAAAGGGTGCACCACCTATCTAATTTTCACAGCTCTCTCTGTATTAAGAAATGACTGTCAAAGAGATGCTGTTCCATATAAGTTTGCCTCAAAGCATGAAATTTTCTTGTTACTGCATAGACACAGACATGCTTTTCAAATTCCTAAACCAGAGTTTGTGAGAGATTAACCTGTTGTGCAATGAGAATGGTGAGTTGCAGGGGTTTAGGAGCTTGGACATTTATGGGAAAGGGCAAGGGGTGTTTGCACGGTGAGAAAATGAGCGAAGGAGAGATAATAAGAGAGGATCACAGCCACACTGAGAAGAGGTGAAAAATGGGCAGAGATGGGCAGTGGGAGCTGACAGTTAAATAGTCTGACAGTCAGAGATGTGCTACGGGCAGAGGACAGTTCTAGGTTAGATGAAAAGAAAGTGGGGGAATACAAGCAGGACAATGGGCAACACCAGCACATCCTTCCCCTTCCCACCCCTCACACATGTAGCTAGAGAGAGGCAGGGTAATGACATTTGGTGTTCACATGTTTATCTAACAGTTTATCTGTTTATCTAACAAGCAGAAAATGGGGCTGACAGCAACAAGACACCCTGCCTTTCCCTGTCTTGCCTACAGTAAGCCCTGCTCCTCCTTTGTTTTATCTCGATTTTTTTTGCAGTCTGCCCCTTTAAAAACTATTTGAGGAGCCCTGTCTGAAGCTGAACTGCCCACAGAGAACTGAGACAGCCAGGCATAGAGATGTTATAAAATCCCCTCAGTGACAATTTATTAATGCTAATGAGACTTATGTATGCTCAGAATAGATGTATTGCTACAAGGGAGGCCTTCATGCAGCCAGAATCAGTCCTCATGGCTCCACTGAGATGTAATCTACCAGTAAAAGCATGGCTTGAACAAACATTTTTATTGTAGGGCAGATTTCCCCACCCCTCCTATGCATCAGCCTAAAAAAGCAGCACTCTCCACCCAGACACCCATGGGCAGACCTGGAAAATCATCAACTACTTGGCAGTATTTAGACCCATTGTTTTTTTAAAACAAAACTTAGCCTCACTTGTGATGCAATATGTCCGAAGTGTGATGGGCAGCATCTGTGCCATGCTGGATGGTGACACAGTGATGGATGTGTGACACAGACATGTATGCATGCTGCAGCATGCCCGGCCACCTCCAACAGCCTGGCTGGGGCAGCACAGTGTGTGCCAGTGGGGGAGTGGGGGATATAAGGCACAGTAGGGGAGTCTCACAGCAGGGCAGGGATCCAGGGCAGTGCTGCGGGTCATTCCAGAGTCCAGCGAGACCTCTTTGCTCTTTCAGCTATGACAGGACCTCCAAAGCAGCCCGGGATGGAGAGAAAGCAGCAGTGGCAGTGACCTGCATCCATCCCAGCTCCCTCATGTCAGGTGAACCGAGTTGACTCCAGCCCAAAGTGACTCCCCAGGGAGTTTGCTTTATAAACGAAAATTACTTTAAACTTCCCCACCGGTAGTCCCTCACATTCCCTGCTACATTTGAGAACCAGGAGTTAGTCGCAAAAGCAAAAACTCACTGAGAGAAAGAAAAAAAAATGGCTTGGGAGAGACCAGCCAGTTTATAAGATTTAAAGAGTCTTATGCATGGAAGCTTAAGGTCAATTTTTCAAAGAGCTGATGAAAAGGAGTAGGGCTTTGCTAGAAACTGATTCCTTATAATAAAACACACTATCCAACACCCCCGATCCTCTGGTTATTTCATTTAGTGACTCCTTAAGTTAAGTAGATGTAGTAAGTCCACTCCAGAGATGTACATCTACTCCCGAGGTGGACATCTGGGCTATAGGATCAGGGTCTCTCTTAGCATTTCTCAGGTCTTCCCACACGCAGAGAAACTTCTGCAGTTTCGCTCCAAGCACTTTGATGTTTCCTCATAGATCTCTTGAGTTTAAGAATGAAATGATAGGACAAGGGAGAATGGTTTCAAACTGAAAGAGGGTAGATTTAGATTGGATATTAGGAAGAAATTCTTTCCTGTGAGGGTCATGAGACACTGGCACAGGTTGCCCAGAGAAGCTGGGGATGCCCTCTCCCTGGAAGTGTTCAAGGCCAGGTTTGTTGGGGCTTTGAGCAACCTGGTCTAGTGGAAGGTGTCCCTGCCCATGGCAGGGGGGTTGGAACTGGATGATCTTCAATGTCCCTTCCAACCTAAACCATTCTATGTTTCTACTATTCTAAAAGGGGTCATTAGATATCTACTTGACTTCTTGTCTAAAGACAGCATCAAAATTTTACTGTCTGCTTCTGACTTGAACCCAGTAACCTGGGTATGACTGTTATACATCTCCCAGACATAAAACCAGGTTTAATCTGAAATTGGTGAGACAACAAACTCTTCTTTCCCATAATAGTTTGTTTCAGTGGTCAATTTCCACTTCCTCTGAAAATCCCTTCTTGTTTTTACATTGGATTCATTTGACCACAGCCTCTCCCCATCAAGATGTTCCAGAGCATCCCAAGGCTCAGGGCCACACACCTGCAGGCAGCCAGTGTTGCCTGAGGAACTGGAAGGGCCGGAATAGAGCTGGTGTAGCATGCAAATAAGAAGCTGACCCATACCCCTGCCAACCATGCCCCTGTTGCCATGATATTTGCCTGGAAACCACAGGCTTTTCAAGGCATATGGTTTGTAATACTGCTTGAAAGTTCATGTGGTGATTCACCTCAGTGAAATACAGCGCATTTTGTATAACCTTACAAACCAAATATCTTAACTATGTCACTGTCTGCTGGTTCTCAGCCCTGTGTGTGCACGAATGGGCACAGGCACACAGGGAGAAATATGTGTTTTCTTAAGCAAACTACTGTACTTAGAAATGACCGACAAGCCCAAATTTGGTCTGAAATAGAAGTAGCAAGCTTTAAAATTAAATACAAATTGAGAACAACTATCCTGAGCACAGCAGGAGTTCAGAAGTCCTTATACATTTTGGAGGGGCAGTTTTTAATATTATTTTGTTCTTTATATATGGGAAAAATGTGGAGCAAAGTAGAATTATGTTGCCATAGCCCTCCCCAGGAGCCTTGCAAAGCCAGAAACCAGGAAAGCCTCTACCTTCAGTGCTGGCTACGCAGCTGGGATATGTCATAATGTCGAACAAAACGTAACTGCACACCTTTCAAATGCACCCAGGGGTACCTTCAACTCTCAGTGGCACAGCCACATCCAAACAGGGTGGTTTGCAGGGGAGATAGCTGACGGGCTTTGACTAGGACACAACACTGCAGAGATGATGTGCCATACTGCTACAGGCATCTATCGTGTAACATATTAGTATAGGATTAGAATTAATGTGTTTCTTATCTCCATATTTCTTCTAGAGCAACCTCAGGATCGTGACCAATGCAGAGGAGATGATAGAGAAGGGGAAGATTTGACAGGCAGAATTGTGGGGGTTCACTGCAGGAAAAGGCAGACCTGCAGTGATGCTTTTGAAAACTTTGCCCACATGCTGCAAAACCACGGGCCTGTGAGGAACTTGGCCCATGCAAATAAGCCCACTGAACTCAATTATTTTCAGTCATAAATGTGTGTCATAGCAAGGAGATTGATCACTATAATTTAAGGTATCTTACGTAGCAAGGTAAGCAATAAGCAAGGTAAAATATCTACCAATAATCAAACATTCACACCAAGAAAATTTAAAGAGCACTTATGTGGTCTTTATTCCATATAAAAAGTCAAAGGCAAATTAACGTACTGATAAAAATAAGACACTGTTAGCAGCTCTGCTTTCCTGCTGAAATCAGAACTGAGAAGCTTTAATTCTCTGAGGTTTTTATTTTTATTTTTATTTTACTAACCTCCCCCAGCTGCCACAATTCATGATATGCTTAGCAGAAATTCAAGTGCAACCAAAGACCCAGCCAAATTTCTGTCCGCTGGTCTCACTGTCAGTACGTCATATTTCACTTAATTTTTACCTGATGCAACTAGTGGAATAGACAAAGGAAATCTCTAGCACAGAAGTTCTCTGCTGGGAAGAATCAAACTGCTTTTTTCAGAAGAGACTAACACAAACTGTAGATAAATGAAAGAAAAATATTGTCATGTTAATTTATCCTAACAGAACCCAATGAATTTTCCTCCTAGGTGTATTCTTTTTTTTTGCATGCAGCAGACCAAGGACTTGTCTACAGCAAAACCAGATTTCTGATATTATCTTAACCTGCTATGACTAAAGCTGTAGAGAAGGTTTATAACCCAAGGTAGCAACATAAAACATAGTTGAAAACGACAACTGATTCTCTGTGAGCTTTTATCATGCAGCAGAGATAAAGTGACTCCACCAGCCATGGAAAAACTCAGGCCAACAACAAAACCAAGGAACTCCTTCCCTTGTTTTTCTCCATTGTTTTGCATTGTTTTTACTCAGTTCACAAAGATAATCTAAACTCTAGTACAACTCTACAAAAGTTGCATTAGCAGACCAAGGTAGGACTGACCTGCTGAGGTCTATCATAACTTTTGATGGTAGTCTCCAAAAGATAATCTCCAAACTTGGCTTCACTGCGAAAGAAGCTTCAGCTGAATATCCCACCTCATTAACATTTGTCTTCTATTGATTAATACTAGAAATGGGGCTGGACTCTAGAGCTGACCTATTTCCCCTTTTCTTGATTATTAAAGGAAATAAGGTCTGAACTTAGAAGTTGTACCCTTGACTGAATCAAAGCCATTGAACAACACCTGCTTGGGAAGTTTGGATACAGATCAGGACTCTGTGGCTCAGGCTCTATCCCCAAAAAATGGAATGCTAAGTAATTTTGCACAAATCTCCTTTTTCTCTTATCAGTCAAAAGTAATTTTATATTTACAGCTTGATTAAAGAGTTATTCCCACAAATGATAAATCAGTGAACATTATCAACATTGTTTTAGTTTACAAGTGGATGTGTGCATTCTCATACTATTGGATGAATCCATTACTTTCCTGAAAAACAAGTATATAGTTCTTTAATTCTAGCTGTACTTCTTGTTATCAAGGCTTTTTCTCCCTTTGAGAAGGTCAAATCAGTCCTCACAAAATAGTGCCCTTAAATATCCCCTACTTTGCACTGGAAAGATATGCAACGACTCCTTGCTGGGCCATGACAATGTAAAGCAGCCAAGATGCTGTTGTGTCCCAGCCCCTACTGTACCTGCGTCAGCAGGGTATGCTGAAATTGCCAAGGGCTAGAGAAATGTCATTCAACCTGCACTCTATTTCACAGTGTCTTAAACTCTGATCAATGTACAGGTTTTAAGTAAGTCAGAAAGAATAGTTGATTCCAGCCATGACACTAAACCAGATGTGATTACAACTTGCTAAGATGTATGATATGCAAGGTTTTAGCTCAGTGTTTTAAGGGGTTTTTAACAGAAGAAGGCAGAAACCAGGAACTTGCTATAAAGAACACAATAAATAAGTGAATCACCCTGAGGCAGGAGGAGAGAAAAAAAGGCCCAGTTCCCTGCAAATAAACTCCTTAACAAACAAGTCTGGTTCACTCCTCTTTATGTAGAGAAGGAGCATGAAAGCGGATGTTTTAGGTTGTGCCACTGTTAACAGTAGCAGGAAAGATGTGACTAAAAGATTCCCAACTCCATAAACTGGCTGGTGTTGGTCTCTTCTCCCCAATTGCTGATGACAGGACAAGAGGAAATGGCCTCAAGTTCCATCAGGGGAAGTTTAGGTTGGATATTAGGAAGAAGTTCTTTCCTGAGAGGGTGGTTGGGCACTGGAATGGGCTGCCCAGGGAGGTGGTGGAGTCACCGTCCCTGGGGGTGTTCAAAAAACGGGTTGATGAGGCACTTGAGGCCATGGTCTAATGGTCTAATGGTTAGGGATATGATGGGATAAAGGTTGGACTTGATGACCCTGGAGGTCCCTTCCAACCATAATGATTCTATGATTCTATGCCTGAAAAATTGGAGACTAAGGGGGATCATCACTGTCAAACACAATCCCAATCAGGTAGGGACAAATTTGGCACTAGCTTGTCAGACACACACACAAGTGCACATATGCACTCATACATGCTCATTCACCCCTCATCTCCATTGGGAAGGAAGAAGCCAGGCTCCCAGTTGGGGTTGCTAAACAGCAATGGGTGCTCAGGGCTGCCAGGAGCCCATCAGGAACCCATGCCAAGCCTACTGCAGAAACTGCCAGGCTGTGGCCAGTTGTCTCTCCTGGCAAGCAGCATCCAACATTCCTCTGACAAGTAGCCCCTAGCACAGAGAGCACTGGAGATGCAGGGCTTGTTGCAAGCTCCCGTTATTGTTCATAATGGAGGTGATGCACTGATACAAGTTTCCAATAGAAGGAGCAGTACATACAGTCAAATCAAAATCTGAATTAAGTCATTTCTTGAATTCATCATTCCCCCATGGTTACAAATCAGTACAAGGCAGGACAATATAGGAAACTGAAGGTTTGACCCCATGAGGTGTTAAACTCCTTCTGGTGTTTTCAGTCCAGTCCCTCCTGCAGCGTCTGGGTTCAATCTTTGTCTTCCCTTCTATGCTGCCATGCTGGTCTTGATCCTTTGGGGGTTGCCAGGCTCCACCTCAGAGCCACCTTGAGCTCTATGGCAATGCACTGATTTTTAGTATAACTAAATATTTTTAGCTTAACTAAAAATTGGCCATTTACTTTGGAAAGGAAAATCCTTTGGAATAAAATATGTAACCCCAACACTAAACATGAAATACTGGTAATACAGTGACACTTACCTTAGATAACCAGCCAAAGGACTGACAGAAAGCTGTGCCGCTTGGTAAAAGAGGTCTCTTGGTATTCAACAGAGCTGAGTGAATAACTGAAATTTTCTTTGTCTGAAGTCCTAAATAAAACACTGCCAAAAATGGGAGGAGAATGAGAAAGGGCAATATGTTTTTCCAAATGAAATTATTTTTTTGGAGGTTCTTCCTAGACTGAAAAACCCAAAATATTTTAATTCCAGTTCAGGCCTTTTGAACAGAAAGAGGGCAATTGAAATAAAGTGCAATATTTTGACACCATGTATAAGTGTGTTATTTTTTACTCAATAGCATAGAGATGAAGGCAGCAGTTTTCAAATTAGAGTATATTACGAAAGCTTACAGGTGAGGTTGGAAGTCCTCAGAAATGGGGTGCCAAAGGAAAAAGGTGGGAACTCTTGTCTCCAAGGCACTCACTGCAGGCTTCTCAGCTCAATTCCTACCCTTCCCTGAGGGAACAGGAACCAAAATTTTCCACCCCACTTTCCTGAGTGTATAGGCAGGGGGTGGTGGAGCTCTCCATAGCTAATGGAAATTGCCCTAAAAATTAACAACCCTCCAACCATTGTTACCATGAAGCTGGGTGCTTCTTTGAATAAAACTGTTTAGCAAACTCAGATTAATGGCGACAGAGTGAGTGAAACCCCCTTTCCTGGTAAACAGTTTATTGCTAATAGAAGCAGTCCCTGCCCAAGATGGCAGCAGCTTCAAAGGTGTTATAAGAGGTCTCTTCAGGCAGGTACCACCCAGTACAAACATGATTATATCCCATACATCTGTTACAAATGGTACTAACTCCACTGTGTTAACTCTTTCCCAGAAGGAATTATTTTTGGAGACAGCTGCAGAGGCAAGTGTAGTATGACTTGCCATGCCGTAGGTTGGTTCACCTGTGCTCTCATTTGTGCGTTGTCTCACTGGCCCTTGTAGCACCTTGCTCTCCATGCTCCTCCTCTTCTCCAATCTCCTCTGCTCCTTGTTTAGTGTTAATGCAACATGAATAAACTGTTTGTAAAAGCAGTATGAAGGGGGAAATATTATTTTGGTGGTTGTTTCCAGGTATAAACTATCATGACTGTGTACATTATAACTAGAAAGTGATACAGCAGTAAAGAGATTTAAATTTGTCTTTTGATTTGGTGTCACTGAGAGAGTTATTATGAGCACAAGACAGTAGGATTGTTGCTTTTTGCTGTGTAGATATCAGTCCATATACAGTAAATATAGGTAAATAGATCATTTTAGATTGACAGCAGATGAAACAGTGGGCCCATTTTCATTATATGGATGTAGAGAATCTTTAGTATGGCACATTTGATTGTAAATACAATGAATGAAAAACAAAATAACCTCAATATTAAAATTAAATAGGTTATTTTATTTGGACAGGAGTTAAATTCAGTGTTTAAATGCTTCCCATAATATAGCAAAGTAAAAAAGGAATTGTATACAGCAACATACCTTTTATATGTATACACATGTAGACATACCCACAAACACACATGAAGATGCATATATGCATATATGTATACATGTATATATGTATATATATATGACAGCAGAAATATATGAAAAAAGAGCTAACATTGAATTCTTACTGAACTCTAACAGTTGTACTTTAGTACAAATATAGTTGCATCAACAACGGACGGCTTTGAACACAAAATTTACTTTCTAACATGGATCTCTGTTCTTGCCAATTAAAATGGGAAATCTTCTTTTGAAGAGTATCCATTTACATCCTGAGTTGCTAAGCTACAGAACAGAAGGGTACTGTTCTGCATATCTTGTTTTCAGAGACCACATCTCTGCATTCAAGGACACCAGCACATATTGGCTTAGTTGTTGACTCTGAGAGCAAGTCTTTTACTGAAGTCCTAGAAATCCTGCAGCAGTGGGGATTTTGCTATTAAAAAAATAAAGAAAGCAAAGAAGGCAAGATTATATTCATAATATGTAACGTATATTGACTACGACCTCATTTTACCCTTGCAAAATGTAAAGGTAGAAAACTGCAAGTGTCTTTTGTCATGTTTTTTTTCCTGCACAGGCTGTCAAAGTGTTCTGCCACACTGGTCACACTCCTTTCATTTCCTCGGGGCACTTCTGCAACAGTTCCCTCCTACAGAATGGTTGACCCAGTGGACTGCAAGCATCATGCTAGCTCTTCCAAGGGGGACCAGAAATGCACACCTGCACTACCAGGATCTCTATTAACCAGCTCCAAAGGAGAAAAACATGAGGTACCCATGGTTTTAACAGTAATGTGTGGACATCCTTCAGCTACAGTGCTTACAGAATGGTTATGTGACTGGCCACATAGTTTTTAGTGTGCATATTATTCAGAGACACAATGATCTATGGGGCTCTTCTAGGTTTCACCCATAACCTATCAGAGATATGTCTACATAGATGAGGACCAGCAGATTTTGCTCTAACACAGTAACACTGACTTAATCTAGAAGCTGTAGCAACTTGGTAGTGTGTGAGTCCCTTTATCTCTGCTGCTTGCAATAATGCAGCCACATAATTTCTAGGCTAGGGTTAGTTTATATGCCAGCTTAGAGAAAGGCAAAGTCAGTTCGGCCCTCTACAATACAATAATAGATTGAGTGTACCAGATCCATGGTCCCTGGGTAACAAAGCTGCTTGAACTGTGGTCCATGCACCACTGATGGCTGCAGAATATCATCAAGGCTGAAGGTCACAGAATTGTGTCTCAAGGTACTGCATTAGCCTCTGTGTTTCCAGCTGTTAAACAGCAGGAGAAACCTGCTAAATATGTAAGAGATTTCTTTGTGCTACATTTTCATTTGCTTTACTTGCTATAGAAGCAGTAGGTGATGAAAAGGACAGGATGAAAAGTGATGTGTATGGCTGTGAAAGAGAGAGAAAAATACAGCTGGGCATCTCTAACGAGATGCAGTGCTGTTTATGAAAAAAAAATTGTAAAATACTGTTGGGCCAAGCACCCCAGTGCAGCACAGGCCCAGATTCTTTGCAAACAGGAACTAATTGCTAAAAGGTCTCCAGAGGATTTTTTTTCATTCCTTTCAGTTAGCATTGGCAAAGAGTTAGAAATTTCATCAAGAGGAATGGTCTCTTATAAGCCCTGCTTTCTTAAATCTTTTTTCCCTCTTTACTGATGTGAGGATTGGCACCAATTTAAGCAACTTCTTTCATCTCTGAACATGGACATTCTTAAATTGTTTTAACAATTTAATCCAATTAGCTGAACTCCAATTCAGTCAAATCCATTCAAGAATTGCATGGAACAGACCCTCAGTGTTTTACCCAAACCACTGCTCCACTAGCAAAAAGAGTAAGAACGGCAACTTCAGTCAACAAGCTCATGTTGATCCTTCTTCTGGTAACCTACCCTGACACCCTTGGCTGACTCCTGGAAGACTTACGGGGGCTTGTAAATGGGCCTCCAGTGAGAGAGAAATCAGTGGCTCTGAGGTTGACTGTGGTTCTACAGGTATGCCAGCTTCATTTATACCAATATGAAAGCTGTTAAAAAGGTGGCAATAACATATGACCTCTATAAAATCTCTGTAGCTTAGGGTCTAAACTAGCACAATGGTACCTACATCCTAAAAAGTAATCCTTCTTCAGAGATGTCCTAAAATATGATCAATATTGCCGGCAGTGATCTGCCAGTTTGTTGTTTTGTGTTTTTTTTTCTTCCATGAGATCTTTCAAATAGTAGTAAAGATGGATGTTAACCTAGTATTTGGCCACAAGCTAAACATTTGCTCCTAAGTGACAAAAAGGATGGTAAGTCATCTGTCCCTTCCTGCCACATCACACAGTTAAGCACTGGAAGGGTTAATGGTTTTTGTATGCCTGGTTATAAGGAAGCTAATGACTGAGAAGCGATTTTAGAGTTCTCCTAATATTTCACCCAGCTGGCTGGCAGTACTCTGGGAGCTTTGCTGGGTGCCGAGGCATGTGGGAAAGCCCGTTGTCACCATCACAGTGTGGGACTGGGCTGACCCATCAGCTCTTCCTGTCTGCCCGTTCCAGTCTGCAGCCTGTAAATTACAGGCTGTGGTCCCACTGTAAAACACATACGCTCCCGTCCCCCAGGTTCGTTATGTTATTTTTATATTCATGAAAACATTAAAGTCAGGGTAAAAGGGACAAATAGTGCAGATTTGAAGATTTTCCAGCTAGACCAAAAAATGCTGCATGGCATGTGTGTTTAGCATTAGGAGGAAAATAAATGTGCTGTTTTCAAATTTTTGCTTCAGGGTCAGCCAACATCAGTCTACCATGTAACAGCTTTGAGGGGGGAAAAAAAGCTTCACTTGAGGATATATCTGCCAGAGTAAACAGTGCCTCAAACCAGGGAAATCTAAAGCACATGCCTTATTGTCAAGTTTGGTTTAACTTGTTTTACAAATCAAAATAGCAGCTCAGTTTTTAAAACCTATTTTTAAGTCCACTGGTGTTTTATCAAGGAAGCTAAAGACCTACATTAGTTTTTCAGTCCCTGCATTTTAAATCAAATATGATGTACAAATTTCTCTTCGGTGAATTAATGTCTTATCCCATTCCTACATGTGGCTCTTCCTACCTCTTCATCACGTCTTATAAATCAGAGGCTAGGACTCCCCATTATCCCAGACCTTGATAGGCTGGAGAGTTGGGCAGGGAGAAACTTAATGAAATTCAACAAGGGCAAGTGCAGAGTTTTGCATCTGGGGAAGAACAACACCATGTACCAGTACAGGTTGGGGGCTGACCTGCTGGAGAGCAGTGTAGGAGAAAGGGACCTGGGGGTCCTGGTGGACAGGAGGATGACCATGAGCCAGCAATGTGCCCTTGTGGCCAAGAAGGCCAATGGCATCCTGGGGTGCATTAGAAAGGGGGTGGTTAGTAGGTCGAGAGAGGTTCTCCTCCCCCTCTATTCTGCCTTGGTGAGGCCACATCTGGAGTATTGTGTCCAGTTCTGGGCCCCACAGTTCAAGAAGGACAGGGAACTGCTTGAGAGAGTCCAGCGCAGAGCCACAAAGATGATTAAGGGAGTGGAACATCTCCCTTATGAGGAAAGGCTGAGGGAGCTGGGTCTCTTTAGCTTGGAGAAAAGGAGACTGAGGGGTGACCTCATCCATGTTTACAAATATGTGAGGTGAGTGTCAGGATGATGGAGCAAAGCTTTTTACAGTAATGACCGATGATAGGACAAGGGGCAATGGTTGCAAACTGGAGCATAGGAGGTTCCATGTGAATATCAGGAGAAACTTTTTCACTGTGAGAGTGACAGAGCACTGGAACAGGCTGCCCAGAGAGGTTGTGGAGTCTCCTTCACTGGAGGCATTCAAAACCCGCCTGGATACGTTCCTGTGTGATGTACTCTAGGTGACCCTGCTCTGGCAGGGGGGTTGGACTAGATGATCTTTCGAGGTCCCTTCCAACCCCTAGGATTCTGTGATTCTGTGATTTTGACTGTCCTTATATACCCTGTGCTCTGTGGGCAGTCTTTATGGAGCCACTGGGGCATCTTGTGAAATTTGTTAGTGTTCCCTGTAGGGCAAGAACAACTGGTCCCCAATATGTGTTGGAAGCAAGCAATATTATGTTCTTCTATTTGTGAATAGGAGGAAGCTTGTGCTCAGAATTTACTTCTTAGCAAACAAAGTGCATACCAAAAAAGAAACCTCCTGCTCTTAGGATATGTGCAGACAATTCTTCTTATTAATGTGGGAGTTTTTGCATGCATATCCGAGGAAAGAATTTGGCTCTTTGCTGTTTAAATAAAACACTGAAGTGTATTTAAGGAGCAAAACCAAGCCTGGAATGTTTTGAAGACATTTCCAAGAAACTCTAAGAAAGGAAAAAGTCTTTGCCAAACATAGACAAACCTCTTCAAATCCTATAACTTCCTTTCAACTTTTATTGTTTCTGTTCCCCCACAAACCAAGCCTCAGCAGGTAATTCTGCTTGCTTGACTGTGGCTGAAGTTCCATGATTCTTTTATTCCCAAAGTCTGATCTGTGTTGAAAGGGGATGGGTGGGCTGGTCCCTTCCCCCTTCTTTGTCTACCCAAAGCTAATTGTGCCCTTGCAGCTGTGTGTAATTTTTTCAGTTCTGTAGGGAGCCAAATCAGGGAACTGATCCAGCTGAAAATCAGCTTTCTCTCACCCAGCCCTTCATTGCACCTTGCTCCTTCAGCACTGCTCATGATGAACAGTAATGTGAGCACAAGGAAAAGATGGGGATATGTGACCAGATGAACAATAGAGAGAAGGAACTGGGGTTTTCATAACAGTCCCCACACAGCACTGGCTGAAGAAAACATACAACTTTGACCTGAATTTATGGGTGGTGTGCTGGTAACAGTCTCACTGAAGAACTATACAAAGACAAGTGGTGATTAAAAACTGCATGTCTTCATTGAATATAAAGAAGATATTTTTTTAGAAAAAAAAATCTTAAAAATTAATTTTGAGTTTAAACATTCCATTTCCATTTCTCAAATGTCAAAACCAAACATTTCAATCAGCAGGAAAGATCCATTTCTCTGAGACTGTATACAGCATGTAAAACTATTTCAACATGTGGCATACAACCATGCACATAGATGCATGATAAATAAGGGGAAACTTAAGTTAAAAGACATTCCTATTTATTGATGTCTGTGCTGTTGCATCAGCTATGTGCAACATTACTTAGCATATCTATTGTGAAAGGCTAGTTTGGTGATATCAAATAAGATTTTCTCAGCCTCAGTGTCAATTTTTGCGTTTGCTGATTTTATATAAGTAAAATAGGCATAGTTACTGGAGAGCGATATGGGAAATGTCCCATTTTATCTGAAAGTCTATTAAAACCAAAACCATCTCTCTAGAATATCCAGAGCATTACTTAATCAACATATGGTCAAAGGTAAAGAGGTTAAAGTAATGCTTGATGATCAAATGTTGAAGTTCATTGAAGTCTGTGAGCCATTACTTACTCCAATAGGACTGGTTATGTATGTGTAACTGCTCACTGATACCAATGTGTATCAAATAGATCCCATATCTTTCGATAAAGCTGCAGTAGATGGAGTCATTCAGGTGTGAAGCTGGAGTGAGATCAGAATTTGGCTTTAGCTGGTACCTTAACGAGAGTAGTGACAGAAGTATTGACTGTAGCATGCAGTTGGATTCAATGAACAGAGGAAATAAAGCACGTGTGATTCCTGCCCAACACTATCCAGATTGCTCTGAAATGGGCTGAAATTTAACTTTTTAGAAGGATCTGTGTTTGAAGTGTTTCTTCCCTCTTGGGCAGCAAGAAGGACTGAATCACCTTCCAGGTATTCCTGTGAAAATTGTTTAAATGTCACTTGCCAAAGCCTCCCATGCAGAAACTCGGGAAGATACATAGGAGCACTTGGGAATGACCAACGCCTTGCCAAGCAGGTGCAGTAGCTTAAACAAAGGGGTATACACAGATATGACTTTACAGGAGGAAAGGGGGAGGTGAGAGACAGGATAAAATAGTGACTTGAAGGAAATGAATGCTCAGCAGTAGACAAGACCACAATGTCCTGGACAGCTCTCAGCTCAGTGCTTCCGTGGCTGGCTGGTGCAGTCACTATCACAGGCTTTCTTGCCCCTGCTGATGTCCAGACAAAAGGCAGTCTTAGGTGGCCATGGCTGGGGAGGGAAACCCCACCTGGCTCCTCAGGGCAGCACTCAGCAACCTGTGCCAAGGATGGAGCTGTGCCCTGCCCAAACCCCTTTGAGGTGGCCCAGCCATCACTCCCTGCTGCTGTTGCTCAGCACCTGGGTATGTTTGAGGCCCAGTCATGTTGCCTGTCTCTAAGAGCTGCCCTGGGAGCACTTTGGCTCCCTGCAGAGGAATGGATGAGCCTCAGTACTCTCAGATAACCCTCACCTCTCAAAAGGGAGGTCTTCCCTTATCAGTTCTTTTTTCCTACCTTTCTCTGTTTCTTTTATGTCTTCCAGTTTGGATATTGTACCTCAGTCCCACAAGCTGCATCCTGCCTAGTGTCACTCCTGCCTAGTGTCACTGTTCACATCATGCATATGTGACATGGGAGGTAGACACAGATGGTGATTTTGTTCCATGATTTAGAAGGAAAAATTACCTCAGTTGATTGCCTGAATACAAATGGCCCCAGTCCACCCAAACAGTTCCTTTTATTTACTAAATATATTGGCAAAGATCTGCTTTCCCAGCAAGTCTCCATCTGTCTGGAGGCCTGGGCTGCCTGTACACCTAGTGTTGACAGCAAGTGCCTTGGTCTTTCAAGGTTTCAGGCCATGAGGACCACAGAGAAGTAGAAACTACTTTCAGGCAGGCTCAGTTGTGTCTGTCCAAGAATAATATAAATCAGGCACAGATCAGATCAGTCACATACATCCCTGTCATGATACTGTCATATGTAAAACTGCTTACCCAACTGTAGTTGTTGACTGCAGACCTCTTCTGTCATGTGGAGGAGGCCATGGAGTTTTTGGACAAATGTCTTATAGCAGTACCTTGTGGAATAAGACAGCTGAGAAACTATCCTGCTTGGATCACTGTGCAGAAAGCTTTTGTTGTCGAGAGCCAACATCTTTAATTTTGCTTCAGGCTCAAATTTAGCATGCAAACATTCAGCTCAGAGCAAAGCTTTTTATAACAACTGCCCATTTTAATTATAGAAAGAATATAAACAATAGATTTCTAATATTAGGTACTTTTCTCACAGTCCTTGTTACTGAAAATAATGTCTTAGGGCCATATCCAAGGCCCACTGAATCAGTGGAAAGCATCCCACTGACCTCATTGTGATTGGATCAGGGCCTCAGTTTCTCAAAATAAAATTTTACAAGGTGAAGGCTAATCCTATTTCACATATTTTTAGTCAAATGATTGAAAGTTTTTTCCCTCCATTAAGATTCATAAGAAGCAAGGACACAGCCACAATAACCTCCTGGCACCAAATACTTTATAAGGAATTTAAATATAAATGGGGAGGGTGGGGTTGAGAAGTTTTTACACCTGGGCTTGAAAATGGCCGGCTGAGAGCACAGGTCCCAGGAGCAGCAGTGAGGGCCCATTGTGCCCAGCAGTGCTGCCTTTCCTCTGCAGTGGCCTGAGAGCATGGGGTGCTCAGCCTTTCCTGGGAAAAGAAGCAGCGAGACAAGCACAAATCTGCAGGCAGTGCCTGACACTCCAGAGCGCTTACAAAATTCCACCAATATTTCATTTGTTTAATTTTCATATGTAGCCAGACTCTAGATGGCTGTACAGAGCTAGAGCTACCAAAACACTGCGTGACAAGCTGTGCCTGTGGTACGTCCAGCCACACCAAGCCCAGAAAGTAGTAAAGCACTCCCAAGAACATCTGATGTTGTGATTTTCCAGCCTATCTTCCAGCCCATAAAGTTTCAGATAAGCTTTAGATAAGCAAATGGGGGGTGGGTGGGGTGTATTAATCCAAATTAAAATGCCAACTTGCTCCCTTTACTCTACCCCCAGCCACTGGTGCAAGCTGAAAAGGAAATGTCTTGAAAGGAGCAGGGAGGTTAGGAGCAAGCGGAGTGGCGTGCAAACAGAGGTTACCTCTCCTGCACTCAGAGGAAACCCCCATCCTTGGTACTGCAGGAGCAGCCAGGACGGCAGTGGGGGATTTTCCCTGCACTAGTATCTACAACATGACCAAAAATGTCATTATTAGAAGATGTAAAAACTACAGAGGAAAGAGGAGAGAAAGCAGACAGCGTGGAAAAAGAAAAAGCATGAAAATGTAAAAATATAGGTGACGCAATCCGGAAGGCGATTTTCCCAGCACACCCACTCATTGGCAGTTATTGCCGCAACATTTATGGGGTTGCTTTTGCTTTTTTCCTCTACAAGCTGCATGTTAACTAACTCTCATGAATTTTAAGGATCCTGTTTCTAGCTGTGTGAAAACCCTGTACCAACTTCACATGTCAAAGCAATGTAAAACCCAGGACACAAGCAGTACCATGCCCCAAACCAGAACTGGCCCAATCAGTGCCATCTGACAAGGGCCTGATACAACACTGTCCAAAATTCATGGGTTTTAATGAGATCTGGATGTGGAGTTCAGCTAAAATGCATGCAGCCTTAGTTGCAATTAAAATGCACTTACAACCTGACAGGTTCAAAAAGCGTTTTAACACGTTGGCATGCAGATATGAATGCCATGGGTCAGACAAAAGAGAAGGGGCTAGAAAAACACAAGGAAGACAAAATGAATCCATGACAGCACCATCCAATTTCACCATCAGGAATAATGTATTTATTTTATGCCTGAGCCAAGGTTTAAATTGCCAACAGCTTTGTCATCATACCCTTTCACCCCTGGCTCACTTTTGCATACAGCATATCACAAGACACAACAATCCATTTTCTCCCGTCTCGCTTCCTGTCAAACCCTCCTGCACGTTATGTAGGGATTTCTTGCCCCATAACTGGGGATTAAATAGCCAAGTGATCCTACAGTGAAGCCTAATGCACACTGCATTTGAAATTTCCATCTTGTGTTAGCCCAATCTTGATTCCCCTCCCCTAGTCCTCAGAATATGTGTCCATATTTTTAAAATAATTCTAAGTATAAAAAGTATTTTTTGCTAAATTAAAGAAGACCTGAATGGCAGGTCCTAGCTCAGGGTCTCTTCAAACAACAAACAAGTCTTTCTAGGGACCCCTTCAAGCATGGGATGTTCATGAGCTTTTTCCTCTGCAGTATCTGCAGGGATGTCCAGATGCAGAAGAGCTAAGCATAGGTGGGCAGAGCCCATCATTGCAGCCTGGCCCCTCTGCCCCTCCTTGGCAGCATTGAGACAGCTCCTGGACCTTATCCTAAGGTCTACATCTCCAGGGCAATTTAGGAAAGGAACCATAGGAACAACACAAGGGCTAGAAAAAATGCTTTAAAATAAGACACACAAAAAACACATTTCATTGTCATGGGAAAGAAGGTCAGGTAACTTTTTTAAGCCAATGTACTGGTGTGCCGTGTTAAGTATCTACATAAGGATTCATAGGGCTGAAGACAAAACAGATTTTTACATCACCTTGTTTAATCTCCTGGATCTGGTATTGCCAGATTTTACCCAGTTACCTCTCAAATTAATCCTGACTTTGTGCAGATCAAATGTTAGTATTTCTAAGCTTATCTGGATGATCAGTTCGTACTGGACCTCTTGGCCAACAATTTTAATCAGATTTATACTTGGCACATATTCAAAGGTTTATTCAATGGTCATGAACTTGTGGTTTCAGTATAGCAACTAGTCACTCAAGTTCCACTGTGTTGCCCTAGTTCTTGACCTAGATGACTTAACCACTCTTAACTTCTTCTTTGATGTATTTCAAATAATTTCATTTAGCTAACAAACATATGTTGTTATGTGAAAGAAACATTTGCTACTCTGCTAAAACTGACCATCCAAAAAATTTCTGCACCTAAAACTTGATTTACAGAAAAGTGCCCAATAAGCAAATGAGGATGCTTGGAAACACAGCCACAGGAAAAGGTTTCTGGATGTCATTGAAATATCTACAAATAAGTTTTCTCACTACTTACCCTAGTGGTTTAGCAATCCAGACTGCAGGTAACATTTTGTTGGTGTAAACTATACCATGTCCATTGACTTCACAGAGGATGTGACACTGAACCCAAAGCTAAATTTTTCATTTTTGTGTTTGGAATATGCAGACAGGAGAACAGACCGGTATTTGTAGTTGTAATCCAGCCATTTTTAACAACAATGTGTAGTAAAGCTCAGCCATCATATTCATCAGCAAGAGGAAACGCCTCATAAACTCAAAATGCTACACTAAGGACTCTTTCAGTTTTACTTCTCTCTTTATTTCCTTAAAGAGTGTTTTGTTTCTTTGTTCCCATTCAACTCCCAGAAATACAACCTGCACGCTTTACCAGTCTGCCCACCCCCAGATACACTTACAGACAAATATTTCTTCCCCTTCACCTTTTAAAACAAACATCCTCTTGCTGCTTCCACCCCTGTTGCCACAAGACCCTACAGAAGCAGCCGGGATACTTTGCAGATATTTGATGGCCAGCACAGCAGTGGTGTGGGGTTTTTTTGGAGGAGAAACTTCAGAACGCTGAAGTGTGCTTGACACTGAGACGCTTGGCAGGACAGGTCCCCCTACCTGTCCCAAGGGCCACCCTGAGAGTGGGATCTCCTGGGGCTGGTGGGAGATGCTAGGGCTCTTCTGAGCCCACTCTTGATGGACTAAGAGGGAAGCAGCAGGCGACAGGGAAAGACAGGGCTTCCCAGGGCTCTTTGATGTCACAGCCAGTAGTGGTTCCTGCCAGAAAGGAGTGAGGTGAACCGGGCTTGACAGCCACCAGGCTGTGAATAGGCACCCTGGGTCACCAGCGTTAGGCTCAGGACAAATTAATGATCTTCCTCCCTCCCTTAATAATATCTTGGGTCTTTATTGTTTATTTTCTGTGACCACACAAACTTCTAGTTTTGTGAAATAAGGACTTTACACTGTTTTGTCTAGCATTGCAAGCAAAAGCAGAAGCCAGTTGACTGTTTGCCTGCTCTTGAAACTCATTCTCCCATACCATCCTGGTTTTTATCCTTCTTGAGGTATTTCAGGTTTGCATGCAGCAACCGCCAATTGTATTTGTTACACCAAGATGCCATTTATCAGCCCAAGGGCTGAGTTGCTCACATGTCTCAACTTAACCATCAGCTTTAGAAGTGCTTTAAAATATAAAGACTGAATACAAAACCAGTAAATATTAAAATCAAACTGTGGGTGACCTTCCACTGACTGGAAAAGGGGAAACACAACCCCCATTTTTAAAAAGGGAAAAAAAAAACACGGGGAACTACAGACCAGTCTCACCTGTGTGCCTGGCAAGATTACGGAATAGATCCTCCTGGAAATTATGCTAAGGCACATGAATAATAAGGAGGTGATTTGTGACAGACAACATGGCTTCACTAGGGGCAAATCCTGTCTGACAAATTTGGTGGCCTTCTAAAGTGGGGTTAGGGTTGATTAATAAGGGAAAAGAAACTGATGCCATCTACCTGGACCTGTGCAAAGCATTTCATACTGTCCCACATGACATCCTTGTCTCTAAATCTGAGAGATGTGGATTTGACAGATGGACCACGCAGTGGATAAGGAATTGACTGGATAGTAGCACTCAAAGAGTTGTAGTCAACAGCTTGATGCCCAAACGTAGGTCGGTGATGAGTGGCATTCCTTCAGGGGTTGTTTTTGGACTGATGCTCTTTAACACCATGGTCAGTGACATGGATGGTGGGATTGGGTGCACCCTCAACAAGTTTGCTGATGACACAAAGCTGTGTGGTGTGGTTGACACGCTGGAGGGAAGGGGTGCCATCCAGAGGGACCTTAACAAGCATGAGAGGTGGGTCCATGCAAAGCACAGGAGGTTCAACAAGGTCAAGTCAAGATACATGTGTTAGGACAATCCCAAACACACATACAGGCTGAGCGGAAAATGGATTTGGAACACCCCCAAGGAGAAGGACTTGGGATTGTTGATTGATGAAAACCTCAACATGAGCCGGCAATGTGCACTTGAATCCCAGAAAGCCGACCGTATTATGGGCTACATCAAAAGAAGCATGACCAGCAGGACACCTCCCCTCAAGGGAGGTGATTCTCCCAATCCGCTCCCATGAGACCCCACCTGGAGTACTGTGTCCAGTTCTGGAGTCCCCAACATAAGCAGAACATGGAGCTGTTGGAGAGAGTCCAGAGGAGGGCCATGAAGATGTTCAGGGGGCTGGAGCTTGTCTTCTATCAAGACAGGCTGAGACAGTTGGGGTTGTTCAGACTGCAGAAGAGAAGGCTCTGGGGAGACCCCATAGCAGCCTTCCAGTACTTGAAGGGGGCCTACAGGAAAGCTGGAGAGGGACTTTTTACAAGGGCATGGAGTGATAGGATGAGGAGCAACATTTTCAAATTGAAAGAGGGTAGATTTAGATTGGATATTAGGGGGAATTCTTTCTTGTGCAGGTGGCAAGACACTGGCACAGGTTGTACAGGGGAGTTGTGGTTGCCCCTCCCTGGAAGTGTTCAGTGCCAGGTTGGATGGGGCTTTGAGCAGCCTGGTCTAGTGGGAGGTGTCTCTGCCCATGGCAAGAGGGGTTGAAACTAAATGATCTTTAACATCTCTTCCAACTCAAACCATTCTATAGTTCTATGAAACCCTGCCTGTCATCCTAGCAACTCCAAGTGCACCTCGTGAGCTACCTGGCTACACTGCCCAACAAGGGATGCATTCCTAGAGACACAAGCTATACCCAAAGGGTACCAAAAGGTCAGTGTTAGGCCTATATGGGCCATCAGAACTTATAAAGGACACACTTTTTATTCAAAGGATGGCATTTCTGCTTATGAGGTCTTTCAGCTAAAATGTTCATAGGGACTTTATTCTCTGCAGCTACATCTTCAACAGTATCTCAGAAATTAGCTTTGGAGATGTGCAAGTGACAAAGCTGCATTGAGCACTGGAATTTAAAAAGCAACAGTACAGGCTTGATCATCTTGTGCTTTTGGCAGACTTTAGCTACTCAGACTCTTCTTGAGAAGACTATCCAAAAGCTTATTTGTCTTAATGACTAAAATACATTTTTTTATCAGTGCTGCAGAGGGAGTTGGATGGGTGGGTTCTCCTTGTCCAGGACATGTAAATCATTCAGTTTGATTGCATCACTGATATGTGTTAAGCTGTTATTTTCTAATTTGCATCCAGGGTCACCATAACTACCACTCCAGATGTCAGGAGGGACAACAACAAGTATGAAAAGCACCTGACACTGTCGGAAACCCCCAGGATCACATAACAGCCACATTGAGGTACGTATCAGGTCTCACAGGGTGCATGCCACTTACCACTGTAAATACAACCATTACCCAGGGTCATGCAGCTTTAGAGAAGTAACCAAGAATAGCTGGTAGCTAGCAGTAAATGCTGCCCTGTAAATGATGCCTGTTATACGTAAAACTGGGTGATATGTACAGCGTTTTTTCTTCCTTTCAGACTAAGCCGAAATCTTTTTCCTCCTTTAAACAATTATTGAAACACTACTAACTGACACTCTATGATCTACCTCTAAAGAGAACAGTGATTGAAAAAATCTTTAAACATGGCAATTGGTTCAGGGAAGTACCTACTAAGTCTTTATCAGACTAGCTGGTGCCTACCTCATTGAGATTTAGCAGTACATTTTCAAAAATTGTTTGCTGATGTTTGTAAAATACACACCCATAAGGAAAAATTAGTCACAAGTATTCAGAATTTGCAGCAGCAATTGAATACCAGGCATTCATTTGCCTCAACTAGAGATTCAAAAGACAGCCATATATTTGGCAAATAAACAGCACCTATTCAGTAAATTTGATTTTTATTAATGGAGAAGATCCCATTGGATAATGTATTTGAGGTAGACTTACAAAATGTAGCACCAGTTAATGCACTGAAATTTTACTTTCATATTCCTGTCACTCAGATGTTGAGATTCCTTAGGCACGGATATGATGCTAAGGATAATGAGCATGAGAGACACAACTTTTTGTTTTTTCCAGACAAGATGGTCTGTGCAGGAACAAGGTATAGATTAGGGGAAGATATTTACTTTACTTAGATTTCCGTGTCATTGATGATGCCTAAAAAGAACAGGCATTTATGTTTTCTGAAGCCTGGTCTAAAGTTAAGAATTTTGTTGAGATTTGTTTTGTAAGTCAAGAGGGTAAAGTCTGCACATCACTGATTAATAGAGGCTGTATCTACACTGACCTCTTTGCTGTACCCTGTGATATGAGGGAACACTGCCTGTATTGGTCACTAGCAGATTCTGTACTTGCAGGAACCATCCCCAGTTCCATCTAACCCATAAGTCTTGAGCTTCTTTCCTGAAGGAACTGATGCACAACCTGATACGTTATGTCCCCTGTAGGGATGCAACCGAGTGCTCTCATGCAGCTTCAGAGCAAGGAAGTTTAGATACCAGCAAAAGTCTTTCCATGGACAAGTTCACAACTGTACAGCCCACAGTGGAGCCTTATGTCCTGTCATGGGCTGCCCAGTGCAAGAAAGACATTGACATACTGGAAAAAGGTCAGTGGACAGCCACCAGAAAGTCCAGGGCTGGAGCACCTGGTGTGGAAGGAGAGACAGGGAGATGGGCTTGTCCAGATTGGACATGGCTGTGGGGCATTTACTGCTTGCTTCAGCTACCTAGTAGGAGGGTGCAGAGAAGACAGAGCCAGGCTCACCCCAGAGGTGCACAGCAGTAAGGCAGGGGACAAACTGCACTTGTCGTAATATGAAAAAAATCTGGTTAGATACTGGGAAAATATTTTTACCGTGAGGGTAGTCAAACACTGAAATATGGGCCCAGAGAGGATGTGTGATTTCTGATCCTGGAGATACCAAAACTTGACTGGAGAAACTTCTGAACAACACAATCTATGTTGGCCCTGCTTTGAGCTGGGGGTCTGGACCAGGTGATCTCTGGAGGTCCCTTCCAACCTAAATTATTCAGTGATTCAGTGAAAATGGGTCTCAGCTATATCAGCAGAGTTGTGCCTCTTCTACTAATTGTCAGCAATTTTAACCGTTACATGAGAGCTTAGAATTAACTGGATGTATGATTGGCACAGGAAATTAGATTTTCTCCTTTAAATTGAACTGTCATGGTAGGAAGGAACGTAAGCAGGGATTGATAGCGCTGTGCAGCATGTTGCATAAAATCAATTGCTTTTGTTGCTTTTTCATTTCTGGGTAGGACTTTAACTTTTCAAGTTAGAAAAAAAAGTATTTTAAAGCAATATAAAAGACAGGTAAGCACTCCTCTTTCTTTGTTTTTATGCCTTATAATTCGACCATCTTCTGTAAATCATTTTTGCTTGTATTACATGGACCTAAGAACTGTTGTCCTTGCTCCATTCCTTCCAGTGGCTTTATCTTAATTTTGTCTTTTCCTTCACTGCTCTGGCTCCTGGCCCTCCCTTTTTCAATCTTTTGCAAATGTTAACAGTAGCCATTGGCTGTGCCTGATCTACAGATAACAAAAGAGCCAAAGGCTAATCTGACTTTCTTCATGTCCACGGAATTAAACTAATTTTCTGTATGAGTAGCTGGAAATAATGGCAGTCACTGTTCAAGGCAAGATCACCAGGGCCTGTCCAAAACCAAAGCCATGCTGCAGGGGGGGCTGGGACTTGGACTCAAACTTGGGCTCAGACTTGGAATTAAATCGTAATTTGGGAACCAGGAGACTATTTTTTGGCATACTGACTGAGGGAGGCAGAAAAGCATTTGATAGTCAAGACAGCCCTACAAACTGCTTGCGAGGAAACTGTCCATTGTCATTTGTTTTCCTTATACTCCTCAAAACAGGGTTTCCATGCATTCCTTGTTAATATGCTGAATTGCCACATCAGTTTTCCCCTCCTAAAGGAAATAGCCTGACAAGTCCACGGGTGTTAGCTAAAACCCCCACATCAGCAAGGCAACAGCACAAGTAGCCAACACAGAAAGCATGTTTGACCTCTGAGAGAAACCTCTCCTGCAGCCAAAGATAAAAATAGTATAACATCAGTGTTTAATATTTAGCAGGTATAAATGGAGTAAATCTGAATCTCGGTGTGACAAATCTATCCTGAGAGTCTTCTCTTTACACTGTTAAACTTCAGCACTTTTATGGTTCTTAGACAACCACGTTAAGCTGAATGTAAAATTGAAAGTACATAAGCATACATTAGGATAAAAATTTCATTTTTTTTTAAAAGCCAGTAAATACAGCATCATATTTAAACTCAAAATGCATCCCTGTTTTTTAAGGTATGGAAATCATTGAACAATAGAACTAAGAAATTAAAATTCATCTGTGACAAATGACTGGGTTACCTCTTATATCACAGTGAAATCACTTATTAATGACCTGAGCTACTGACCTAACCTTAATTCTAACTATGACAAGGTCATTAATAATGTCTTGCTTAAAATCAGTTTCATGCAAGGTTCACCTGTATGTGATTTCACCTGCATGTATAGGCATATACATAACAAATCTGTGCAGCTTTCTTTTTGAAACTGTGTTCAAATGAGCCCAAGATAAATTTTGTATTTCTTAAGGAACTCACTCATATTTAATCTATGAACTAATCCAAGATTAGCATCAAATAATGCATACAAGGGAAAATATTCTGAGCACTAAAAGGATATTATTTTTGCAAAATGTTTGAAGGAAAAAATTAAATCAGCTTTCATTGCCAAAGGCCTGTATAATCTGATGGGGAAATAGTTCTAGAAGTTGTTCTTTATTTGTATTACATTAGAGTAGTGAACTACGATCCAGCTGAATAGTGAAGAACTGCTGTAAAACGTGACTTCCCTAGTATGGAGCTGTTGGTAACCAAATGTTATCCTCATGTAGCATGTTCGATTTATATGGCATCTGTAAGTGTTGTAATGTTAATACTGACCTTGAAAGCGCAAAATACTAACACAATTTTCAGGAAACAGCAGTGCTTGGTTGATGTTTTTGACTCAGACTCAGCTTGTGATCCAAGATGATAACAGTGGTTGGTGAAGAAGTTGTGGTGAGGTCACAAGCTTACCGACATAGCTCTTTGCTCTGTGAGCAGTGTGGGACAGAGAACAAGAGTCTCCAAAAAAACAGCTGCTTGTGAACCAGGTTCTTAGCAGGTGCAAAAAATGGTTTACTCAGCCTCAACATCATATCCTAATTGAGTGTCTCCAACATTTGTCTTATATTTAACATTACAATCAGCACTAACTTCAGGGATGGCAGAGGACAGTGTTGCAACTGCTTCTTTGACCTTTACAGCATGTTCTCCAGCCTGCAGTTCAGCTGTTGTTCCTGTAAGCATCATACGCCAAAGACAAAAGCATACAAAAATGGTTTGCATTTCTAGCAGAACCACAGAGGATACTTCCATTGGCTTTGCAAGTAGGTGTTTGGCCATTTTGCTAAAAATTCTTCATCCCGTGAACTCAATGACAAATTATTTCTGGGTTTAAAGTGGTGAGATAACTGTACTTAAACAGGCAAGTCTCATTTGGTGGTTTGTATAGGAATAAGGAATTTTTTTAAAGTAGGATATGTATGACCTCCTGATAGAGAAAGTTGGGTTCACCGGAACTAGGAAAAAAAGGTTACCTTTGGCTATGGCAAAGCAGTGGGGTTAATACATGGTATGAAACTATGGCTCTTCACCCAAGACAATACAGTTAACATTTTCAGCCCCCCAGCTATTGCGATGTGGATTAAACAGGTTCACTGGAGCAGCCAGTGCTGGGCAGGCTAATGGGAATGCTCCTTTTTCTTGGAATTGCAAGGGAGAAAGAGCAGAGTTGTTAAAACCTGTACGCCTCAGCTAGATGAGGGGCCTTCCTAAAATGCACTATTACATGGAGTTGAATGAACAGGGCTTAAATTTGGAAAGATTTCAATGAAAACTCGGAGTGACAAATAAATCTGCATCAAAATTTAATTTCCAGAACAGAAAATTCGTTTGAGGTAAACAAAATATCCCTGCTTTTACAAAACTCGCTCTGTGTGCATGTGTGCACGCATGCACGCATGTGTGTGGTTCCTCTGGTTATGGCATAGCAGGCCATTGAATTATCAAACCAGCAATTTTGCCATTAGATTTTCAGTTTGCTTTTTGCATGCATATTCTGTGGTCAAATCCATTAGTAAGTTATAGTGATAAACACCTGGAGTCTATCAAAAACAAAGAGAGTCTTATTCTGTAGGTACAACCAGCCTGGTGAACATACCAAGCAGAGACTAACTGCATAATATAGAACTCAAACAGGAATATGTTTTTTATGATGTGCCAGCATAAGGGAGATCAAAGACTAAAGCCAAATAAATAGCAACTGGGTACCAGCAAAGGAAACATATTTAGACCTTAAAGTAATCAGAAACAAACCCAGTGTATGACAACACCCTCTGAACTCAAAAGTAACATTTTCCTCCTTTTCATAAAAGGTTCAAGAGCTGGCAGATTTTGTTTTGGTTTGAAATCTACTGTTTTTATGACAGGGAGGGAGTGAGTTTTCATTTCTCACAGACAATGGAACATGAAGCACAAGAATCATCATCTCACCCCATCAACCACTTCTTTCTGGTGATTTCAGGGAGCTACACCCCCTGCTGCTCTCTGATTGAATTTTTCTTGGCTGCTTTGTGGAATCTGCCAGCTTACATTAACCATTTATTGAGTGTAACTCCTTATCTGGAACATCACCTGGCAAACTGCAACAATCTGCCTGGCACCTGGGGACTGGCAGAGCAAATTTTTTCAGGTGGCACAAGCAGACATTCAGAATTACATGCCAAGACTGTTTTGTGAAGCAGTTGAATCAAAAGGAAAAAGCCCAAATGGCTAATGTTCAGTGTTGTGTTTAATACCCGCAATGTATCTACATAAACAGTTTTAAATGTCTACTAGTACTAAAAGACACTCGCAGGGTATGGGGGGTGGAGGAGGGGCTGGAGTGGGGAGTAGAGGGAAGATACAAGGGTGGCAGTGAATTGACAGGCTGAGCCTGGGGGCAAACAGTTACATCTGTGCTTGATTTGTCAGGGATTTACATTAGTGAAACCTTAACTCTGCAGATGATAAGCAAGATTACACTTACAGAACAAGTTTATGCAAATAAAGCTTAGTCTGCAGAGTGTATGAGCCCAGACACAGTGGATTTGGCATGTTTCACTGCGGCTGGTGGCTGGGTTTAATAAGTTCATTTACATAAAGGATTGGGACATCTGGAAAAGTAGCATGCCAGTTTACTGAGATATAAATAACATTAATTGAGAGATCACAGGTATGTGAAACACTCCATACATGCAAAAGAAAACCATAGAACATGAAGGGGCAGAGACCCTTCTTACTCTTGGTTACATCAAGCTAAGATGCAGGTACTAGCTACCCCATGTCTTTCCAAATACCACTCCTGATTTTAGTTCCCATTATAGAATCTTACTTCATGACAGGTATGCACATAATCAGTTCCTTTTTCTTAAAAATAAAACCAAAACAAAATCAATGGTTCATATCAACTAGCATTAGCAGACAGAGACACCTCAAAGAACCTGTAGGAAACCATTTTAAAAGTGCAATTTAAATAAGCAGTGGAGTAGAAAATCCAGTTTTACCCAAAAGCTTGATAAACTGCTCTGACGGCAACATCACTTTTCAGCAGTAGAAGTAACACTGGAAAGTATGTTTACATCTAATTCCAATCTGCTTTACAAGTTCCATGATACATACTTACTGGACTTTAGGCTTTGCAAACTAGCATCCTAGTGAACTGGTATCCGTGAGATACCAACAAGTTGTACATGATCAAGGAGTTTGCAAGAACTCTAAGATTCTATTATTCTATCAACTATACTGCATCCCAGGATCAATTTATAGCTTGGTAGGAATTCTAATTCCTTTACATTATTTTAAAAAGTATAAAATGCCAGAGTTTCTCAGCATAAACCAACAGTTTAGAAGAACACAGACAAACCTTTTCCAAAGGACTGTAATGTCCATATGTTTATATTTCAATCAGTTTCCAATAAAGATTATTTTAAAACAATTGAAATGATGCTTGTGTAGAGTGAAAAAGGCTTATTTGATTTTTTTTCTTTTGCCAGGTTTTTTGGTAAGCTTTGCTTAGTTCTGTCCCTTCTCCATGATATTAAGTCCATACACACAAAAGGTTTGTTCACAGGCATAACCATTTAGACATAACACTGTACACGTTCCACAGTGGGATGTACGTTGGAACAACAATGGTAAACTCATCAGAAGTAATATACTGCTCTCTGACCTGGTTGTGCTAAGGCCCCGTCTAAACGGCGGCTTTAACTCTTACCTGAGATAGAGCAATCTGTTAGAACTGATGCAAAACACACTGAAGAAATATATATGAACAAACCAAAATATTTTTATCACATGGCTTTAAAACAGCCAGTTTTGCTCTTGTGCAGTTCAGGTATATCATTGCTATATTCAGATGGAGTGGGAATATGGTGGAAATATGGAGCAGGAGCAGCTGGGCTTATGCAGCCAGTGGGAATGTTGTTGCTGTACATATTGACCTTATCCAAGCAATTCAATATGGAAAACTAAAAGCCAAGACATATAAGCATGAAGTATGAACATATCAGCAGCTGTGTTCAAAAGGGATTAACTTTTTTGGAAGGGCCAGGTCAGCTGTGTGCTGCTGCTGGCATCTGCTAAGAGCAGGGGAAAACACTCTTCATGTCTTGGTCCACGAGCCAGATATATCACTTCATTCATCCTTGCAGTGGGATGTTGATAACATCTGAAAGCAAACAAAGGTGATGATTTGGAGGGGCTGCTAGTAGGCACTCGCAGTTCTCTTTCCACTGACCATACTCTGCTTTGGTTGGATCATTTCCCCAAAAGACAAGATTATAACTTGCCTTAGGAAGTGGCCATGTTCGCAAATAGTTACAAATTATGACTGCACTCCAAATGTAGATGAGGCTACAGCAGCCCAAGAAATGCAGCCCAGGGAATACAGCCCAGCTAAATTAATGGAGGTTGTACAATCCTGATTGTGAACTTCTCACCTGCAGAAATACATGCCTAAGTAATTTCTTTTCCTTCGGTGTTTATGGTAGACAAATGACATCAAACTTCAGCTATTCAGTTCTCTCTGTGGCTGGACTAGTTGTTTCCAGCCCATCACTGGCACAGGCTGTGCAGAGAGAGCTTCTAGCTTCTGCTGCTCCTCTTTGGCATTCAAGCCAGTATCCACTCCTGAGTCAGCTAGCTTTGTAAAGTCAGAGTCCAATTTCACACTCCTTGAGAAACATTACAAAAAGTATCTTCAATTTACTGTGAACTTCTATATCAATTTTTAGTTATTGTCAACCTATTAAATCTATTTGTAGTCCTTACTGAAGAATATTCATGTCTAAAAGAGTTATTTTAATAAACTGCATACTACCCAGTAAGTTACAGGTAAAATTGCCCTAGAATAGACCCCGATCTGAGCTAGAGAAGTATTGTTGCAGAGGGCAGAGTATCTCACACCACCGTGAGTCATCTGGTTTGTGCTGCTCACTGTACAAACTTTCTCTCTTTCTCATGCAATTTGTTCCTGTAGACGTTTCGCAAAACCCGTCCTATTTCCTTGGAAGTGAAGATACAGCATTTTCCTAACACAGTATAAAATGTACAGAAAAGCATCTTATTATTCCCAGTCTCTGAACAAGTTAATTGGATATTAGAATTAGAATCATATAAAGTAATCTCTGTCAAATCCTATTAGCTCCTTTGCTCTCTTCCAGAGTATCTGCTGAATGATACAAAACTTTTAGAAGAGTTAATCATTATGTACCTTATAAGTGAAGCTGAAATATTTTGCTTGTCACAGTAAAAGAGACCCTTTGGCTTCCATTATCCACACCACACGTAGAGCTCACTGTTGTCCCATGTCACCCTTGGCTGTAACCAAAAACAGCAAATGAGATACTAACCTCTGCTGCAATCATAATTTTCACCGTTGTCCATGACCTGGGTTGAAAATTTAAATGCAAAAATATATCAAAATCCAAAGCTATAGTTCCCACAGCAGCTATAACTCAGTCATTGGTATTTGGACATGCGTTGTGGAATATAGACACAGTAATGCAAAACACTAAAGCTACCTCTGGTTATGGTTGGCTGGGGGAACCATAACTCTGAGTTTCCTGACTTTTGTGTTAAGATCTCAACCATAAATATTGCTTTAATGTAGCTTTGTGCAGTGGGTTTACATTGGCATTGGGAGGTGCTCATATGGAAACAGTAGAGAATTAGTGCGGTATGCTTATTAAATGAGTAATGCTTTTAGAATAATTCCTGGGGTGAAATCATGGCCCCAGTGAAGCCAACGGAGCCAGGATTTCAACTCAGAAACATCTTATTTTTTTAAGGAAGAAAGCAGAAAATGTCCTAGTGGTTTTGATCTTTATTATAAGGAAAGAATTTCAGATCAGCTCACTCCCTCCAAATCAGGGCTCTAAAGGAGCAATCAATTTATTCTAAAGGACTGGTCAGCACCCCCAACCAGCAAATTGTTGCAGGGGGGCAGGGGGAGGAGGGGTGTGTGATCTCCATAGAAAAGCTTAGAGGTTATTGAGTGTTTTGTTTTGTTGTTTCTGCATTAACTACCCCAAAGTGTCTATTTTTTTCACAGAAAGTTATTTGTCAACTAAAAGAATTTCTTACTTATTCTAACTTTTCCCTGTTTATCAGTAGCTGACAGTAGGGTTAATGACCTTGTAGAGTATCAAGCTACTGAAAAAGGGTCCTCACTGAAAAACTTTCAGCAGAAAAGGTTCAGCTAATCTTCATATTAATGTCAATTCTTAATTTCTTCATGCTTATTTTGAAGGAGGAATTGACGTACCATTATTTTGCCTGGTAGGATGCTAGAGAATATTTCTCCTATAGGATTGGTTTTTAGCTTATCATTATTTAGCTTGCACAGAACAGCCTACTTCATTATGCAAATAAAAAAAAATAAAATAAATCAAAGATGGGCTGGTCACTAGAGGAGAAAAATTTTGTACATTGCAGTCTGTGACCAGCCAGAGGAATGCTCTGTTTGTGCCAATTTGCCTTGTGTTTTCAGCTGGGAAAGACACAGTGCAAACTGATAGCAGACGGTAGAGCCAAAAATAGGTTCTTTACATGTTTGATTGAGAGCCAGCATTTTGTCATTTAGTTGTCTCACGTCATTGCACTGCGTTATGTTGTGCAATCGCATGTGACATGCTGAAATCAGCCTTAACAACACAGTATTTTCTGAAACAGGACTCTTGTCTTGATGCAGTGGGCAAGAACTCGGTGTGTTTACTGTTCTTGGAAAGGCTTCCCCCTTTGGAAGCCACTGTCTGATGAAAATTTCTGCCAGCTTATCCCAATGGGAAGGGACAATGGTGGCACTTGTAGAAACCTCTGTTCAAAGACTCTTGGGGGAAGAAATCCATAGCCCTTGGCAAAGGCTGTCACAGGGAGGGAGTCTGTGGGGAGACAGAGAGGGTGGTCCCTGCAGAGTGGTCATGAACCGTGCAAATCCAGTGCCACTGGCTTGCCTTGCAAAATGAAAATGTTACAGCTCCCTGCCAAAAAATGTCATGTGGCAGCACACTGACATCTCCCTATTTTTAGCTCCAAAGCCAGCTATGAGTTCAGTTCTTTCTTTCTTTGCTGAAGCAAAGCTTTTGGATTGCTCTGCCATGACCATGAAATAGTGTGTGTTAATGAACGTTGAAGTCAGATTATTCAGGGTCTAAATCTCTGCCTTAGTGCATGGTAACACTAGTTTAAACTGTTGATGTTTTTTATTAATGAATCTCAAATCTACCCATTTCCATGCTGGTCAGGCAATGGCTCCTCTTCTCCATTACATTTCCTCATTTGTGCTAGAAAAAGGAGGGAAAATAAAAGGATAGAAGAAAAGGATAGAAGACAAAGATCACTCCATGTAATAATCTATGACAATCTTTTCCTATAAGACTGTTTCCGCCATGTTTTATTTGCCTCTTTCTAGACTTTCTAGAATGTTCTTTGCATAGCAAAAACCTAATAAACTAATAAGAACAGAAAAACAGGCCTCCAAAATTTCCAGTTAGAAGCTAACGAATGCAAGTCATCAGTTTCATGATACTTACTAGTTTAGGCTCGCTGAGCTTGTCTTGCATGTGTCTTCCCTCAGTGATGTTTTACTGAGGTGTGATCTCTCCTTGTTCTGTTTTTCAAACTTCCTGCAGTCAGTGGATGCCATTCCCATAATTTCCACATTTACTGGCATTCCCAAATCACATTAGATTTTTCTCCGTTTTTATTGTTGAAAGCTGTGTTAGAAATCAAGAAGTATGAAGCTGAGACTGTAGCACAAGTCAGGATAAAAAGCCTGACCACAGTGCTTCAAATCTCTTCCTTGAGTTTCTCTTGTCCATAGACTTTTTCTTCTAAGCCAGAAGTCAGTGGAAAAACATCTATCATCTGCAATAGTGTCAAGTGTTGGGACAACACAACATAAAGAAAAGTAAAGAAATTATTGTATTGAGTCCATCTAACCTGATAATCTGTACCAGTACTAGCTCAGTCCTTTCTTCTTTCTTCCTCACTTCTTCATAAATCTGAAACTAGTTAGAGGAGGAGCAGAAAGGTAAGCAGGCTGGTATGTCCCCTTTGCTGTCACTCTTCTAGAAGTAAATGCAAATATATTGTTTTGATTAATCATTTGCAGTGAAATAATTTAACTTCTTTTGACAAAAATATCTCAGGGATTTATGGCAACTCAAAGCAGCTGAGGATGTTCCTCCCAAAATGATCAGTAGAAGCCAATATATACAGGCACACATGCTTAAGAGGATACAGAAAGCATATTTAGTGGGCATTGCTTTAGAGAACAAATATATTCACGGCTATTTTACTTCCCAAATGGGTGAGATTATTCCTCCTGCATAGAAACTGGAATATAATATTCTCTAGAAACAAAGACTTGTTATGTTTTCTTAACTGTATATTAAAATAACAGAAACTGTAAACAGCAAGATATGGTGATTTGAATTTGAATTTCAATTTGAATTGAAAGTTGTTTCATGCATAGCTTCAGTAGATGTTTTGGTTTATTAAAGAAATAGGATAAAATGAACTTTAACATAAACCCTTAAGAATATTACCATTGCAAGAATTGTCAGGAAAAGATCCTTGTTTAAAACACTGCAGTCTTCTATGACATTGGTATTTTTAGCTTTATGTTTACAATTTGTTACGTGGTTTTAATTCTGGTTTTGGTAGTACTTAAGGTAAGCGTATGGTTTTTGTTTAATTTTTAAACTACAGTGCTTACTTGTTGATTTCTGATAGAACCTGGAAACAAAACAAAAATTAGGGAAGTTTTAAAGACTTGTTTAAAATGTTTGTCAGATTTTTAGGTAGAAAATTAAGAACATATGGCACAAATGTTTAAGATAACACATAAATTACCTATGACATAGAAATATAAATCCTTCTGTAGAGTTCCAAATAGATTGAATTATTTTTTCTCCAACAGGATTTTCCTAGAGATTTGCATCCAAAGAGTGCATCAGCTTCAGTGGGAGTTTGGAGTGGTATCTTATGGCACGATTACGCCTTTCTGCTAGTAATTTGGTGCAGGACATGCCCTTGTTTGGGAAGCAGAGCCAATTTAACTCATTCCATCAGCTCCTGGGTAGCTCACCTTCCATGCCTGGAAGAGAGCTCAGAGTCCTCACAAGAGATGGGGCCTTACTGATATGTTTCTTCTAAAAGATTTTCAGACTTAGTTGGTTGGGGTCCAAAGAACTTAAAAGCAAGAACCAAGAAATGCAAAATTATTTAGTAAGTTAAAAGCTAGGCCTTCAGTTGACACATGCATGCAGACCTTCCTTGCAGTGTAAATTCTCTTGCAATCACCAGTTCCACTTCAAGGGGAGCACATTCAGCCATTTGCTATTTATTAATTTTCTAACCTTTGAATTGACATGTACCAATAACTTGTCCGATAACCATAACTCCCATGGGACAAAGAACCGGCACAGGTCTGTGGAAACTACTGAAAACAATAGAGCTGCTACAGACGTGGACAGGTTTATATGGAACAGAAATCTTGCCCATACTCCATACAAGGCATCTTTGTTGCTGAAATCTGTGCCATAATTGTGGGTTTGTTTGTTTTTTTCAGCTTTCTTACTGGCAAGTGCACCATCCTGACCTCTTTCTTTCTTTTGGAGGCTTTTTGCATAATAGAGAGGTATTTAATAGAGAGGTATTTGGCAGAGGTCTGCTTTCTTTCTTCCTTTTTTTTTTTTTTTGGAGAAACAACAGTCCTTCAGCTTTGGAAGCTGAAGCAAATGTAATTCCAAAAAGCAAGGGTTTTTGTTTCTTAAAGCTATTCACAAGTTAAACCAAAGACAGTTTTTTATCTAAGAGGATAATTCTTTTAATGTTGACCAGAAAAGTCAAATGCATTCATTACTGGGAGGTACCCTATTCTGTACAAAAATGTGAATTTGCTCTCTAAAACTGTAGCATAATAAACCATGTTGTTTAAAGCAAAACAAACCCAATATCATACATCTGATGAAGGAAAAAAATGCAGCTTGCATGTTGCCAGAGTAGTATTTTTATCTTAGCACAGAGCTGGTAGTATTCACAAACCTGCCTCTTCTCCTGCTTGCTTCAATAGTAACAAATGGGAGAATTCAAATACTACCCCCAGACATCAGCCACAATTTGAAGGCCAAACCACTGCTAAAAATTAATTTAAAATATACCATTGTTTTGGTGATATGGTGGTTGAGCTATGGTTCATGATACTGTTCAACTACACTGCATGGAAAAAACTTTTCAAAGAAACTACTTGTATTTCTCTGCCACGTGCAAAGGATGTGAACTCACAAAGTAGAGGCTTAGGAAAAGCTGAAGAGTAAGATTCAGACTGCTCCCCACAGTGCTCAAATCAGGACTGAAAAGCTTTAAACCCTCCAAAATCCAAGAGAATGATTCAACCAGCTCCAACAACCTGCCAGCGTGGGTGGTACCTACACTCATTAGATATAGCTCATTTTGGATCACAGAGTTCCTGGTGGCTGTGTTTAAACTCCCAGTCATGCACAAAAGCACTTTTCCATGGACCCCATGAAAGCTTAGCTCCTGCATAAGCGATCTCACTGTGTGAATCTGTGAAGGATGGGCCTTCAACTCTGTCTTATCCTGGCTGTTGAGTGCCTTTGGCACAGCTCATGCACTTGAACAGCAAGAAGCATGGTAGAAAGAAAAGCAGCCATTGCTGCCTTTGTTCAAAATCACAAAACAAAAATGTTGATGGTGTTAATCCATGCCTGGGATTTAAAAATATTGTAGAAATTGCCATTTCAATGCACCCTTAGACTCCAGTCAGTACTCAGCATAAGTGGGGGACATCAGGACAAGATAAAGACTGGCAAAACAGGGATCTCAAAACCGGGACAATCAGAGAGCAGAGCCAGATCAGTACCTTTGCTCTTGTCTCCAGAAAAGCCTCACAGAGAAAAGGATGCAGGAGAGAACTACAGGGAAACTCAAGGGTTGACTCGTCTCCCCCACCAGGTGTATGGGCGATATATAGTCCTATCCCACTCCCTCCCCTGGAAGGATGGAAGTGACCCTCAGCAGACACCTCCAATGGTCAACATACCAGCAAATATGAAGCTGTGACATACAAATCTCTAATGGTTATTTTCTATTTATTTGAGATATCTCTTTAAAGAAACTCTTGTACCCTCTGGTGTGAAGTTCTAAAATGAAATTCTGGTAGAGAGATTCTAAATCCAGGAGAGATGCTGCCAGTGAGAGTTCACCAATTCAGTCCAAGGCAGATAGAAATGAAGCTATTTTACATGCAACCTGTACTTAAAGAAACTCTTTATTGCTTTAAGGAGACTGCCGGGGAGTCTGAACAAGCTGAACCAAATGCAACTCCCAAACCTGCTGAATTCCACCTACTGTTGTAAATAACATCCAGAATAGAAAAGTCTTCTAACCCATTAGATAGATGGGTTAGAACCCATTAGATAGTTTGTTGTCACCCTGTCATCTTCCTCTATTCTCTGTGCTTTCCTAACTCATTCTTGTCATATTTATATTTCTATATTCATTTGCCTATTTGACAGGGTGCACCAAGTCATGTATATGCTTCTCTAAAACATGACAGAGATGAGAATGCAAAGGCATTTATTCAGATTAATATGTATCTTCTGACTCATATACAAAAGGACAAAACTGAACATCAGGTTCTCCTGGTGCTCCCTGTCATATCACATCATCATAACAAACCGGCTAAGTCTGGAAATGGCATGTAGTCGAACATTCACAGTAAGATAAAAAGCTGGCCAAGTAGTGAAACACAGCTATGATGAGGTCTGGTTTGCAACATTCAAACTGATGTTCACGAATATTGGGAAAGAAGGAAAATTTTGCTTTTGACATTTTGGAAAAGTGGCAAACTTAAATCAACTCTGCTAGTTTTGTCTGAGAGTTGGAATGGATTTACTCAGATAACTTCATCCAAGTTCTGTTGGTTGGCCAGGGAGATCTTAAAATTAAAAAGCAGATAATCTAGTAAAACAAAATAAAAGGCCTAATTAGTGATGGTAGCTCTGGCCTCATAAGAAAATAATGTGATGGATTTGGAACACAGATCAGAGCACTTGCTCCACAGAAGTGTTATTCCAGCCACAGAAGTTCTTAAACACACCTTTTAAAATTTATAATATAATGCCAGATGGTTGAGCCACATCTGAGTTTTTCAGGGCATTCAGTGTGTGATCAAAGTTAGGTAATCACTGAAGGGGAGTAAAGTTGCTAAGGACCTGGCATTATAATTAATGTGAGCACTGATAAATTGATTCTTGATCTTGTTCAGAAAAACATGAGTGGCATTTCTGTGAAATAGGTGTTAATTGGAATAGTCAAGTATCAGGTCATGTTTTTCGGCTGAAAATGGGGTTCTGTCTAGTATTTTAATAAAATAAAATTAATATAAAGAAATAATTTGTTTAACTAATAGCCAAATTTCTGAGTTCTTTTATTATAGCCAAAATGACATCCAGCTCTGAATCAAAATCTGGGCAGTTTCACTCTTGAACAAAACCAGTCCCTGGCTGGAGAGTTTGGCTGCATCTACACTTTGAAATCCTTATGTGGGTGGTGGATAAACTGCTCAAGTTCTCTAATCTAACATCTATCAATATTGCTGTCTTCAATCAGCCTGTCATTTACAGGGTGAGAGTCAACTTCACATTAAGACACATAACGTCAAATACGTGCACACAGGTGTTGAAACTAGCAGTGTAGCTAATGGAGATCTACTCAATGCCATCAACAGTGTCTGAATGGTAATTCACCTCAATACAAATTAGACACTTATGGCATAGTTTATTGTTTTTAGGTGTCCCATGCCATTTGAGATGCTCTAGGGTATCCGAAACACACCCATAAGGGAGATAAAGGTGTCCCATGCTCCACAGGAGACCCATAATTTCCTAGACTGGTAGCTAAGAGACCAGGTAGGACACCCTGGAGCATCTTACTTGGTATGGTTAAATGATACCTGTGCATGGACAGATGAAGCCAATGACTGGTCAACCAAATCTCTCTTTAGACTCCATAGACTGTGTTGATGAGTTCTCCATTAACCAGATTGGGATTCAGACACCTAGCCCATGTGCAGACAGACAGCTAAATGTAGAAGCCTTAATCCTGTAGAAGCCAACCCAAGATGTTAGTCTGGAATCTGTAAAGACACTTTCAGTTTGGCTGCCTAGGAGTTCATGGTCCTTTACATGGGCTACAGCTACATGGTTCTTCTATATGTAGGCTCCTGGGTTGTATTATACCACATATTGGTTCACTAAAAAACAAATCCCACATGCAGTTGACAAACACAGAGATGTCAGAGCTACGTGGCAAACATCTGTCCATCCAAAGGTAAATATCTCCTCAGACCTGCACTAGGGGACAATGTGGGCTGAGATCTCAGATTCCTTTCCCTTTCCATGGGCCGTGAAGATAGCCTCAGCCCATGTCTGAACAACAAAATGCACCCATGTGATGTGAAGAGTGTCCACTTGGACTCAAGGCTGAGCTCACTGTTACTTCCCAAGATTCCTCTATCCCGGAAAGTCACTGCTTACATGCAACAGTGTGAAGTGCAAAGAAAATTCATGAAAATGAGGCCACATTTGGAGTACTGTGTGCAGTTCTGGGCTCCACAATACAAGAGAGACATGGAGCTCCTGGAGCAGGTCCAATGGAGAGACACTAGGTTGGTCAGGGATCTGGAGAATCTCTCCCATGAGAAGGAAAGGCTGAGGGACCTGGGTCTGTTCAGCCTCAGGAAGAAGCAACTGAGAGAGGACTTGATTAATGTGTATAAATACCCAATGGGTGGGTGTCAAGAAGATGTAGCCAGACTCTTTTTGGTGGTGCCAACCAATAGAACAAGAGGCAATGGGCAGAAACTGAAGTACAGGAAGTTCCACCTGAACATGAGGAAGAACTTCTTTACTATGTGAGTTCCCGCACACTGGAACAGGTTGCCCAGGGAGGTTGTACAGTCTCCCTCACTGGAGATATTCAAGAACTGTCTGGATGCAATCCTGTGCCATGTGCTCTAGGATGACCCTGCTTAGGCAGGGAGGTTGGACCAGATGACCCACTGTGGTCCCTTCCAGCCTTACTGATTCTGTGATTCCATGGTTCTGTGAAAAGCAGACAGGACTGCCATGGTATGTGAGTGACCATGGAGCACGTCCTTGTTCACCACGTCAGTGGCAAAAAGGAAGAAGACAGAGGAGTTGTCTGGGGGAAAATAAAATCACTTAGAGCAGGGACATCATGAACACCTTGCCAAGTGTTTTTTTGTTTTCCAAATTAAAATTGCCAAAACAGTTACCCTGGTACAAAAGTCACGTAACAACAGGAAATAGCACCTATATTTTGCAAGTAACACTGAAAGGAAACAGGTATATTAACTAACAGTGATACAAGTATGGGTATACCTTTCAGAACAACAGAATTTTCCAAGTCACTACTTTAAAAAAAACTTGCAAAAAGAATGAATGTTTTGTCTTCAGGCTTTTACCCTTCCTTGATCATGGGTCAGGAAGGAACAAATTATTCTATGATTCTGTGATTCTAATGAGAAAAAATTACTGGACAAGAAAATAGCTTAACAGTATGTTATTTATTCAGTGCCCCTATGCCCCTGCTGTTTAACTTGTAAACAACAGGCTGATCAGCAGAGCAGGTGCTGAATGTTAACTCCACAGCCCAGAGGCTGGGTATAAACATGCTTAAAAGAGATGTTTGACTAGATCCTCAGCAGGAGTCTTTCACAGTAGCTCCATTAAGGGCCTCTCTAACGCCCAATTAAGCCTTTCTATATGCCTAATCCCAATGTGGACTTGATTGATTGAAGAATTTTGTAGGCTTATCCCATAAAGTCACAACTTGTTGCAATTCTTTTTTGGGAAGATTATCTGTTTATTTTTTGATCTATTTTTAATGAGATGTTTATACAAGCCCTTAATACTAATTATCCCCTTGACTTCCAGTTTTCAATCATGCATATGTGTCAAATACATAGCTAGGACTTTCTCTCTTTCTTTTTCTTCCTTCCTTCCTTGAAAACTTAATTTTTAAATAAATAGTAATATACGGTGCTCTTAAACTCTGTTCCCCTATAAGGCATGTCAATTTTTCACCAGAAAATAAATAATTATTTAAATATCATGCTTTTAAGACTTGAAAATATCTTTTTATATTTTTAGTGAAAGGGAGGAAAAAAGAGGATTTCTTCCCAGTCTAGCAAATAAAGCTGAGTTGTTTTATTATTAAAGGCTTGAGGTGGCTGTGCCTCTCACCCCCAATAAGATTTCTTTGGTATCTAGATGGGTTGCTCTGGACATGCCTAAAACACGTTGGCCTCAGCAATGCTGAGCAACTTGGCATGTGTGTCAGTGTTATCAGGGCCACTGCCAAGACCACCCTGCAGGATCTGACTAACCTGGTGGTCTCAGAGCACACCTCAGATTGGTTGCTGCACAGCACAGAGAACGTGGTACAGGTGCTACCTCTCCTCTTATCAGTTCTGGTTAAAAATCCCACTCACCTGTGGGAAAGCTCTGTTTTTCCCAGACTTTACAGTACCCAGGGTTATGGTCCTTTCTGTCTGTCCTCTTGAAGCTGTTAGGCTTTTCATTGACTAAGTAATCCATTGAAGAAAGGACTAGCAAAGCCTTAGCATCAAGATCAGTGATTGGGACAAACATCTGGGAGAGGGTAGACCTATAATGACTCAACCTAACTGATACCACCCTAATTATTGCTTTAAAAACACAACAGTTTCAATTGGAGGAATTAAAAGAGACCACCATCAGAACGCCATTGGGGTGTGGCATTTGGATAATTTGTCAGGGTAGAGGGAAATTTGGCTTTTCATGCACTCCTATGCCAACAGAGTGCCAGGATGGAGGGAACACTCCTCCCTATTGCTGTCATTACCACCCAGTGGCTAGCAGGAGCTCATGCCCTCAGTCAGGACCAGAGACAGACATATGCTTCACACAGCAGAGAGGTCCAAGCCTGTGAGATGGGAAGACTCTTCAGAAAGACCACATTTCACCTTGTGCTCTCCTGGTGGAGACCCAACCCTAGTCACTACATGGTGAGGCTGCTGTCACCACACACCAGCACTCCAGTTTCCCAAATACAGCAAGTCTCTGGTTGTCTTCAAAATGTGTAGGGTTACTGCCTAACCCTTCTCCTGTTTTCCAACAGTTTTCTACAAGCAGGAGAGCAAACTGGGTGCCATGCTGCATCTGATTCAACCCCACTCCTGTTAGCTCTGTGCCTCAGTCCGCGCAGCCATGTGCTATTTTCTCTGCCCCTCTAGAGAAACCATTCTGCAGTCTAGTAGCACAAGAATGAAGGGCAGGCTGCACCTATATAATCTGCAGATATTCCTCAACATTTTTCTTCCTCAGGGCATTGTGTGTTTAATGAAGTCTGCTAACTTGCCAACTCCCCAAGCCTCCCTAATTAGGCACTTGTGATATGAAAAGCTTCTTAACAATATTATTTACTTTCCCTGAGACATAGCAAGAGAAGGTTATGTTTCCCTCCCTGCTGAAACCAGTAGCATGATGGATGAAACTTCAGGAAATATTACACTGGCTGGTTGTTTATGTTTTAATATAAAACATACTTGTGTCTGGGCTGGACCTGAGTTTTTCAGCAACCTGAATATTTTAATATTCAGCAAGGATATTTTAAATAGATAGCTTTGATGCAATTCGGGTTTAAAATCTTTCAGGTCTTTTGTTTTGCTGGAAATGAAAAATAATTTTCATTCACAAAGCTCCTCTTGATACTAGTCTAAGATTTAAAAAGGGAGACGTCTCTTCCACTGAAGGTGTTTTGCCTCCAAAAAAAGGAAAAAAATCCCAAACCAATTCAACTAGCTTGTCAGCCACATAGCCAATCATGTACATAATAATTGAAGGGGAAGGAGGAGAGGACAGATAGTGAGGTGAGGAGACAAGCAGTCTCAGGGGTGCCACCTTCTGCAGCATACCCCTGTGAGGAGAGCAGAAATCCCCCACCTCTCCCGCCTCTCTCTTCTGCACCCAGCCAGAGCATGGTGCTGAGACCTGCCTTAGAGGCACTTCCCTCAGCAGCTTACATTTAGCACAAAGTAATGCTTTCTTCAAACAGAAATGGTGCTTTTCCTTGTAGCTTCCACTTTTCTTAAGACTTGTTCAGCAAAATGAAACCCAACAAAATTTTGGAGATTTCCTGGCATGGAGACAATCGGTCTCAACATGTGGTCCCTGAAATGTCAATAAACACAGAGGCAGCACCTGAAGCACAACTCCCCAGTATGGTGTCTGGGAGTAATGTTGAGCTGCTTCTTGCTTACTGAACTGTGCGGCTCCACCAGTGACAAAGAAGATAGAAATACTCTGCTGGTCACCTCTGTTATGGTCCCAAATCTAATTAAATGAGAGGAGGCCTTTCCTGGACTTCAAGCATCTGGGAATCACCTTTACTATGCTACTAAGCTGCTGTCAGGACTAACAGCTTTTTCCAATAGTATTTTGTTCTCAACCAAAATAGTCATCTCAGGAAACATATAAACAAACAGAAAGTTAACCACATTTATTAAACCTCCGTTTTACACTTGTAGATCAACCTTAACATCAGGATGTGCTGGGAGATGGCTTCTCTTACATTATTCTGGAGGGGAAGAAATATATCCCAAGAAAATTTAGGTAGGCAGGTAAGTAGGTAGATAGATAGATAGATAGATAGATAGATAGATAAATTAGATAGATAGATAGGAATTGCAGAGAACCTAACACTTTTCAATACACACTAATGAACCACCAGTGAAACCAATTAAGTTATGCAACAATACTTGGTTTCTCCCCTTTACAGCACCTCATGCCAAGGAAGGATTATAGCAACAGCAATTTGTTTCAGATTTACTCTGTCGGATCAGCTGCTGATAGCTTCAGACCACCCTAATCTGTGAAAGAAAATTAAGCTATCTGTTGACAGAAGAGCCAATTGTGATTTTCCTGAGGCACTTCATTGTTTATGTAAAACCATTAAGGAAGACCGGGGTGATATGAGTTAAAACTCCTTTTTAAAAAGATAACCAAAGAGACTTCAGATTTATGATTCCACCTCAGTACTCCTCACGAGATATTGCAATCTTCTTGACTCGGGTGAAATGCAAGCCTAAACACCAGTTGTGACCACAGTGCCTGCTACTACGAAATATTTGGTTTCTTTTCATAGAACACTAAACAGTGGCTTAGCTGTGGGAGCTGTAAACAAATGAACTGCATTTTGAAACAAACTCCAGAGTTTACATCATCTTAAGTATAAACTGTAAATTAGGTGCAATGGAAGTTACATTAGATCTTTATATGCTACTTAGAGGTAAGGCTTTCAAACATGTCTAAGGAATTTAAATATCCAATTCCTATTAATTTTAATAGAAAGCTATGCTCAGCTCCCTCAGGTAGTTTCAAAAACTTCATCTTAACAAACTCTGTTATAAACCTTAAACCAATTAGATCCTCAGAGATTTCCACTGAGTTTAGGAGATTTGGATCAGGCTCTCATCTCCTTTCCAGGCCAAGGATCTCCTCAGGCATCAGTGACCACAGTAGAGCAGCAGGGTCCCAAATGCCTCCCTAATTGCAATCCCTTAATCTGTCATTGCAACTTTTTTTCCCTAGAGTGAAAAAGGCCACTGTAGCGCACAAACAAACTCAGAAAGACCACATACAACTCCTGTTCCCACCCAGAGTCTGTAGATTTGCAGACATTCTTGGTTGAGGAAGCTGGCAGCATGCTTTCTTTGCATTCCTGGAGAGAGCAAGCCGCAGCCAACCTTGTCAGATAACTTCAGTGCAGGGAGAGGTACCCAGAGCAGGGTACTACATTATTTTATATCAGTGTTGGCAAGACTGTCAAACAGCTTACGTCAATGGCAAAACTCCCATTGCCTGCAGTGGTGCCGGATTTCCTCTGAGTACTGGGGGAATTGCAAATTCCTGGACACTACTGGCACCCTCACGGCTTGGGCCCATCTCTGCATCTTCCTACCATAAACTCTGACCAACATGGGAAAGGCACGTCCTCATGTCCCCGTGGTGCTGACACACTGTAGATTTGGCACCTCAGGACCATCATGACAGGACCAAGACCTGGCTGAGCTGTGTGTGTCCATTACCTATGGCACCATTTGAGGGAACTAGTTAATTCTCCATCTTTGCAGGAGAGAGGCCTTTTTCCACAGATCTCATTGGAAATTTAAGTTAAATTGCAGTTTCTTTCATACACAGGATTGCAGTTTGCTTTTTCATCATAGAAACAATGGTGTTTGAGAGTCCAGATGACATAATGCTGTATATTGCAAAAATGAGAAAATAACCACAGGTAATTTTAAACCAAACACAAAATTATATTAGTTGCACTTGACTTTAAAGCCAAATTTTGGATTAGGGCTCCATTTATTGGCAATTCTGGGAAAAGGTTTCAGTATAATCCCCAGTTAATGAAACCTTTGCTAGTGAATTTCCTTTGTCAACACTGCATTTAATGTGAGAAGTGCTTATACCTGCTAGATCATCAAAACCTGCAAAGCTAACAGACTCAACTGGAATGTAAAAAACAGGGAGGATTTTCATAAAATTTTAATAAAACATTTTGGCTTAGAATGGTGTAGGGTGATTCCTTTAAAAACAACTCTACTATTACTATTCTTCAGTTTCCAAATACTTTTTTGCCATGAAAATTGACAGACAGCTATGCTAAAAAATATATATTGTAAAGTATTTCTTGGAAATGTTGCACAAGTAAAAGAAATTCAATTGTAAAATCTCTAGAAACCTAGCCAAGCTGAGTCTGAGTTTTAGATCCTTTTGGTCTCGTGCATTGCTTACGGAGTTAGATAGATGCCAAGACCCAAATAAACTGGTCAGAGAGAAAGACAATCTTGACCACTGCTAGCAAGCAGCAAGAGGAGAGGCTGGTTTAGCTCTGTGCAATGCTGGGGCTCCCTTGTTGCAGCTCCAGGTTTCCTTTGGTGTCAGGATGCATGGTGACTGACAGGAGCATGACAGAGAGGACATCTAATCCAGCACAACCATTCCACCATGCCGCAGAGGCAGTCTGGGTTTAGCTGGGTAGGAATATCTGCATCAGAGGCATTTTAGAAAAGCCATTTCTTATGAAAGAGCTGTAGGGCGGTGCTTTCCTGCATATTTTTGTGAGACTCCTGTGCCAAAGGTGAAGTTGTTGATTCTGTTTGTATGCCACTCAGAAATGCCCACAGAAAATCTCTTGCTGGTAGCATGGCTTATGGTAAGGGAAAAGTGTATCTTCTTTTGGAAATTAAAAGTAAAAATGCTTTTGAACACCACTACATGACTCTTTTTTCCACAACATGGAAAACCACAATTTTATAGTCAACCCTGACACTACTTTGTTTCTCTTCATCTGGTAAGATGCCTCTTACACTGTACTGTCATTCCCACGACAGGTTATCCACCTGAATTTTAGATAATCCCTTCTTCCTAGTCCTGCATGAAACCATGTGCCACAAGAGTTTGGGATATAGTAGTGAGAGAGACTTTTAAAGATTCCTCCCACTGCATGTAGCATGTGCTGAGGCAGGACTTTGGAAATTCAATTAGTGCTTCCATGAACACAAATAAAGTGTGAACGTGCCTGTGGCTGTGTACTTCCCCATGAAACCTTAGAACCAGGATTAAAGTGACTTTCGGGTCAAGCTGGATGACTGCACTAAAAGAGAAACACTTTATTTTTACTTTAAAATTTTAAACTCTTCATTTCAACCATGTTGACTTTGTGTTCACAAAAACAGGAATGCTCATGCAAACAGTCTTAAAATATTTTTAAATACTTGGGAAAAGCAAATTTTGAACTCCTACAAAAAATATTTGCAGTGGAAATCTCATTCCACTCATCTAGTCAGGAAACAGAAATACACCATATACTGTACAGCCATTACAGCTGTTTAAAGTGTGCCAAGAACTACTCATAAATTAACTGCAGACATAGAACTTTGTAAATAAGTTTGATTAATAACTAATCAAAATCTTCTCAATGGCAACTCAAATGAAAAAAGTGGAAACATTTGTTGGAAAATAAGGCACTACAGACTGCATCGCTAGCTTGACTGCCCAGTTATCTGAACAACTGTGCTAGTTTCTGCCAAACATATCCTGGTTGACTGGTAAGAAAAACTTTTGCTTTATTATTCTTCCCTTTTGCTTGCCTTGTTGCTAGCTGAATTTCTCATGACAGTGCTGCCTGAGTGGGATCTACAGGACTGTACAGCAAAAATCCTAGGAAAACAGGGGAACTGCCCTTCACGACAAATGTATCCCCAGGTACAATCTTATACCCACACGCAGACCTCGTCCTGATTTCTCGCAAAATGCCCTTCTCACATCTATGTTTGAAGTCTCAATTTTGAAAAAAACACCAATACACATGATTAAGTTTATCTCTGTTTGAAATGTGCCTTAATGTGATGCAGACCTGTGACTGGTGTTAAGCACGCTGTAAGCTTGATTTTCTATAGAAATGCTTTCCTGAATTTGAGCTTGAGAAGCCAGTAACTGAACAGAAAAATAGCGGCATAACCTTTTCTGCTAGTTTCTTACAGTTATAATCACCATATTGAAGCATTTTCTAACACTGTACAACAAAAGATCATATCCTGAAAAAAAAAAAAATAATCTTATCACTAGTTTGATATCAAACATTAGGTGAGAGAAAGCCAAAGACAGGATATTTGCAGTTGGGATTCCAGTTGAGCATAACATCACCCTTGTCTTCATTCTTCTAGAAGAAACACAAGCAGAATGACAAATTTCAGTTATGGATAGATGATACATATGTACTACTTGAAATATGAATTCACTCCAGCCCCCACTGAAACTAGTTTGAAGTCAATGAATTAGGGGGTTGGATTCCTCTTCAGAGGTGAGGTGAGGAGAAATTAGCATTACACCTGCCAGCAGCCAATGCTAGCTAAGCAAGCAATGTTAAAGGAAAATTACTATCTATCTGAAATCCCAAAGCTTTCTAAGTGCAAAAGTTTTCTTCCTTTTTTTTGTCATGTAAAAAAATATTTTCAGTGATACAGTAGGGTTATTTTAAATATCTTCTACAGGCTGAAAGTTCAGCAATGCTGTAAACTTTATTTTTGAGTTTTATTCTGATGAATCAAGGAACTGGACTAAAAACAAGAAGTTGTCACAGCATCAGATTACATTTCACAAACAGGTAGAGTTGGTCCATCAGAAAAACTGGTTTTTGAAAGTAAGGAATGGTGTATGGAAAACCTGGGAGAAGAATAGTTAGTAAAACCTGGAATTGCTTCCTAAAAATAATTTAATACATTAAAAGAAAAAGGCCCAAGAACACTATTGCATAACTGAGGATGATGACTTTGGCTACAAATGTATTTTGACTCAGTTGCAAAGAGGAGGAAAAAGCCAGAAATAGAGTAATGAATAACAACTCCAGGACAAAGATACAGCAAACAATACAAGCTACAAAGTGTGGAAAATTGATAGAGAAAGCCCAAGCCTAGTCACCTAACCAGGGTTACAGTATAAACAATCATAGTAAGAGCAAAGCGAACATAATGTAGAATGAGGTGGCAGGAGTTAGACTATGTAACAAAAATGCTTAAAAAAAGCAAAATAAATCATTCTCCTGTGTATTTTAAAGACCCAGAAAGATGCAAAACTTTCCTTGCATTTGTAACTCAGCACATCTCTTATGATGGAATGTTTTGCCCCTAGATGGATTGCACCCCTTTTCTTTAAGGAGACGTTTAAAGCGGCCACACGTGAATGGGTACATCTAGAAACAAGGGTGGAGGTCACAGAGAGCAACACGAGAGTCACAATCCTGGAGGGAACTGATGCTTGTGGGAACTGAGGGGTCATTGTGGCTGACCCTGTGTGGTCCTCATTAGAGCCACAGCATGAGCCCTCAGCCTGATTTTCTAGCAAACTGAATTAATATGAGGGTACAGTATAACAGGGTAAATAAAAAAGGCCAGTCTGAAGCCGCCAAAGCAGGAGGTACAAAGAAGACAGGGAGTAAGAACTCTCTCTAAAGGCAACCATGCCCCTACAGGGTGGTGAGATGAGGTGGGGGCTCCCATTTCCTGCTCTGTCTGTGGACACAAACCTCACGGGGGAATGGAGGACACTGGGGTCAGGAATTCCTCTCCTAGGTGCTATACCAGTTTGCAACAAAGACAGGTTGCCTCTCCCATGAGACCCCCATCCAACCAGGACTTGAACACTTCCAGGGAGGGGCAGCCACAACTCCCCTGGGCAACCTGTTCCAGTGTCTCACCACCTGCACAGGAAAGAATTTCTTCCTAATATCTAATCTAAATCTACACTCTTTCAGTTTGAAAACGTTGCCCCTCATCTATCACTGCATGCCATTGTAAAAAGTCCCTCTCCATCTTTCCTGTAGATTCGCTTCATCAAAAGAATCGTGACCAGCAGGTTGAGGGAAGTGGTTCTCCTCCTCTACTCTGCTCTCGTGAAACCCCACCTGGAGTATTGTGTCCAGTTCTGGAGTCCTCAACATAAGAAGGACATGGAGCTGTTGGAGAGTGTCCAGAGGAGAGCCACAAAGATGCTCAGGGGGCTGGAGCTCTCTGCTATGAAGACAGACTGAGTGAGTTGGGGTTGTTAATCCTGGAGAAGTCTCCAGGGAGACCTCATAGTAGTCTTCCAGCACCTGAAAGGGTCCTACAGGAAACCTGATCTACCCTACCATGAGTGGTTCTTTATTCTCCCAGTCCCTGTCTTTGCCTTCTCTGACTTAGGCAGTGTGGCTTGAGCACTTGCCAGAGAAGACTGAGGCACAAAAGACATTGAGTACCTCAGCTTTCTCCATATCCTGGGTGACCAGGACTCCCGTTTCATTCCGGAGAGGGCCCACATTTTCCCTAGTCTTCCTTTTATCACCTATAAAAGCTCTTCTTATTGCCCTTGATGTCCCTGGACAAACTTAATTCTATCAAGGCTTTAGCTTTCCTGATCTGATCTCTGTTTGCTCAGACAATTTTTATGTATTCCTCCCAGTCTACCTGTCCTTGCTTCCACCCTCTGTAGACTTCCTTTTTGTGTTTGATGTTGTTCAGGATCTCCTTGTTCATCCATGCAGGCCTCCTGGAATTTTTGCCTGACGTGCTCTTTGTTGGAATGCAGCGTTCCTGAGTTTGGAGGAGGTGATCCTTGAATATTAACCAACTTTCTTGGGCCCTCTTTCCCTCCAGGGCTTTATCCCATGGTACTCTACCAATGAGATCCCTGAAGAGGCCAAAGTCCGCTCTCCTTGAAGTCTAGGGTAGCTAGCTGTCTTGGTTTTATACAGTTAGGGCGAACTGTTCTAAGACATAAATTTATTGCTTACTTCTCCCCAAAGGGAAGAAAATAAACAAAGCACATGGCTGTGAGATTTAGAAAATCTAACCATACAAATTTAATAAAACAGGGAAAAGGGGAACAGGTACAAAGGGAAATGGAGGGAAAAAGGATAAATATATTTACAAAATCCCGAAACCAGGAGTCCAG
>VZRW01000025.1:0-17530 GCA_013398125.1 Aegotheles bennettii
CCCATGCTGGGCGGACCTGATCCTGTTATAGCTGCTGTTTAAGACTGAAGATGAGATACTCAGAGGGTACTGTCTGAGCCTAGTGAGGAGTCTATAGTGTGTTTCCCCAGCAATGCTGCTGCTGTCATTTACTACAGATCCTGTGGCTTTGTGTAACATTGATCTTTGCTGTAGAAAAGGTGCAGGGATGGCTCACTTTTCAGTCAGGACCTCTTTGAAGTCATGTGAAATAAATGAAAAGACCTTATTGACTGTAGCATGGACTAAAAGTTAACCTCACGATATCAGAGGAATTTCAGCCTCATGGAAAGAGCACTGTTTCCCACAACATTCTGCTGCAGAAGCTGGCAGCTCATGGTCTAGAGAGGTGGACTCTTTGCTGGGTTAAAAACTGGCTGGATGGCTGAGCCCAGAGAGTTGTGGTGAATGGAGTTAAATCCAGATGGAGACCGGTCACAAGTGGTGTCCCTCAGGGCTCGGTCTTGGGGCCAGTCTTGTTTAATGTCTTTATTGATGACCTGGATGAGGGGATCGAATGCACCCTCAGTAAATTTGCAGATGATTCTATGATTTCTATGATTTCTATGATTTCTAAGAATAGTCCCAGAAACTAGAGTTGTTCCACATGATTTCCAGGTTTTGCCAGAAATGTAACACTGAGGAACACATCTTCTAATTCAAAAGGATGGAAGGGAGCTCTGAATCTCAGAAGATAGGAGGGAGTAAAGTCTAATCTTTGAGAATGCTGCTAGCACAATTTATTTTTTTATGGTGCCATGCGTGTGGTACTTTTCTTTTGTTTAATGTGTTATTTAATTCCAGTTCTTGTTTCATTTTGTTCTGCCAGAGGCAAAACCTCAATTATGTTTCATTTGTGTGTCCAGTTATTAGAATCATCTCATTAATGCCAGACTCTTTTAAAAATTTCAATTGCATCAGCTGTTGCATACAAACAATTAGACATTTTTGCAGCAGCTTGCTAATTGCTGATTGCCATTTATGATTCTGTTGCTGCTACTAGACTAATAATTTACACGTGTGCTGTGCCTTGCATGCATGGGAACTTGAACAATTAACTACTCATAACCTCTTCCAAGGCAGGTAAAATGCCAATTTATTCACCATCCCATGTGGATCTGTCAGTCTGCCTGGAGCTTGATCTACCTGCGGAATGACAACAGACACAAAGTAAGTAGCCAAGGCCAGTCACACAAAATGTTGTTTTAAATTGAAAATAATAGAGGGGCAAAGAAAGCCATTCTGAAGTATGCTAATCAAGAGGGCAGACAAAGTAGTTGAGAGGAACATGAAGGTACTTTCTTCATGTAACAAGGTGTTGTAGGATTATGAGGCCTTTGAGTTTGTTGTCAGAAAGCTGGACAGAATTACAATACAAATAAATTATATGCTCTCCCCTTCCTCTGCATGGATATCATGATATAGAAAAACTTTGTACTGGTATTTTTATTCTGTAGAGAAGCAAAGGAAGGAATCTTTCTGTAAATCATGGCTACACAGTGTTACAGTATACATATGGAGTTTTATTAGTGCAGATGTTTGGCTGAAAAGAAATCACAGATCAGACTGAAGTAGCTCTTCTTAAAATTATCAACATATTTAGCTGAGGGTTGTTTGAAGATGGATTGAAGGAAATGGAAGTATTTTCTCCTTCAACAGAATTCAAATGAGTCTAAATATTTTGGTGTATAATACCTCATTCTCTCTGATTTTTTCCATCAGTCATTATAGAACAGGATGAGTATGTGTGTTACATGACCATACTGTGAGCTATACTGAATTTCAGCAGTGTTGCTCTGGTTCAGGACTTCACAAAGTGCAGCACAAGCATCCCAGGACTCCTGTCTCCAGGTGCAGTTTGATAAGATTTGGGCCTTGGCAGTAATACTGACTAAAGAAATTCTCACCACTTCACATTCCTGTTTTTGCATTGCAGTTTGCCTCCCCTCTACCCTTTCTTGGCAGAGGCAAAACAGATACCTGGGGAACAGTAAGATTACAGTGAGCATATGTCACAGTTTTAGGAGTCATTTTATACTGAACACCATGGGAAGGAATACTATGGTTGGTCCATTTGGGTCACCTGATCCATCATCTCTTGCCCATGAGCACAGCTGCTTGCTTTCTCACTGTAATTGCCACATGAACAGTCTGCAGCAGCTGGGGGTGTCCTGGTTGGTCTCAGGTAGACCTCAGGTAGAAAACTTTTATCCTAGTACTCTCAAAGTAGGACAGCATATTAACACAGTTATATTAACCCTCACTGATCCTTTGTTTTTCAGAGTCTGTTTTTTAACGAAGATAGTTCAGTGGTTTGGATTATAGATGAGCCCTTAAAATGATTGTTTTGACAAAATGAGAGGCACTTTCAGGATAGACATAAGCAGGCAGAGGAAGAAAGGGAAACTCTTAATGTGGATGTGCTGCCAAACCCAAAGTCTCCTTGAACTACATCTTCAAGTACAGCCGTACAGAAAGAACTGAGATGATATGATCTCAAAGGTCGCTTCCAACATCAATGATTTTATGATTCTATGATAATCAGAGCTATCCTTCTGATGTCTTGAGGTCTATTCTACTTGCTTGGTACTATGCATATATGGCTGTACAAGGTACATAATAACAGAGTAAAATATTTCATTTTAAATATATATGTCACCTTCAAGACAAGTTCAGATCTTATTTATAAACTCATTTACCTGCATGCAATATTTACTTTTCAATATTCCGTTATATTTAATTATATGTTATACTGGAACCCGTATTTTACACCCATATTTTACATAGCCTTGAATTTTATAAGCACGGTGACCAAGAGCTGGGAAGATATTCTTTAATCCTTAATAATTAAAAACATTTACCCTCTTGTAATGTCATTCAATTGAAAATCATCTCTCTTTAATGATCCTTTGGCATTGTCTGGCTGTAAGTCACTTTCAAAGAAAATTTTGAATGTTTGAGAAGCTTATCTTTAGCTCTGCAGAGATACACTATCTGTATGTCTTACCATACTTCCTGCTGGTCATTTTTTAAAAGGTATAGTCAATATGTAACTTTCAAATGTTTTTTCCTATGAGTTTCAGGTGGTACATACAGAGATAACACTTGAAAATCAGGATGCACACTATGAATCACATGTATGATCCTCAGTTTGTCTTTGTATATTTATTTAATTTTAATTATTTATTATTCCAGGTGCTAGAAGTGGCTGAAGACTAATACTCTGGAAAGCCAAACTAGTTGAAAATATATATTTTTTCTTCAGCTTCTCAGGAACTAACAATTCTTCTTGGCTACTTTCTGTTAAAGGTTACATATAGGGGATTTAGAGGTCTGGTCTAGTCAATAAGGTATGGAAATGAAAAGCAGAGATTAGGGTTTCAGAGCCACGTGTGCCACCAATTTAATCTCTGACATCTGTCACTCACCTTTCACCTGCCTCCTTTAAGTGCTTTCTCAATTTGCATTTATACAAAGCTGATCCCACAGCCATTACCTTAGCTGAAGCACAGGGGGTGGAAAGACAGGCCTTCAGAGCTCATGGGCTGCAACAGTACAAAATAAAACTTTTGTATTGATGTAATTCACTCTATGAACTGAAAAATAACTTAAAATTATTGAACATAATTGGAACTAAAATAACATGGAAATTTGTTTTTTTCCAATTCTGAGTGAGACTTCTGCATTTTACATCCTGAATGGTAAATAATATGAAAAGAATCATACATAAATACCTTTCTATATGTTGTGTTGCTGTCTGGCCTTCTGTTCTTGTTAGTAGGGAAAGTCTGGCAAACAGTATCATATGCAATATTTTTACCATTGGTTTTCTTCAGATTGAATTGGAGAGTTGTGATGGTAACCTTGAGACACCATCACAAGAAATTTGCTTGGCTAGGACTGTGCAAAAATTCAGTAGCAGTCAACGTAAAACATTTTGATGCACTTTAAATAGTTATGAATTCTGAGGTTAATAAAAAGCCACAGTATTAAAGTCACCTGCTAGAAATTACTCTCAAGTAATTCTCAAGTTACTCTGCCAGGTGCAGTAGAAATTAATCTACTTGCTTTGATAATGAATTGTGAACAATGAATTGAACGCTTGTCTTCTCTAGCAGACAGGGAGACTATTCCAACGTAAGAAAATTTATTACTACTGGTGCATTTATACAATAGTAACTAGAGGTGGTGGGTTGACCCTGGCTGGATGCCAGGTGCCCACCAAGGTTGTTCTGTCATTCGCCTCCTCAGCTGGAGAGGGGAGAGAAAATACAACAAAAGGCTCACAGGTTGAGATGACAGGGAGAGATCACTCACCAGTTACCATCATGGGCAAAACAGATTCAACTTGCAGAAAATTAATTTAATTTATTACCAATTAAATCAGAGCAGGGTAATGAGAAATAAAACCCAAATCTTAAAACAACTTCCCCCTCCTCCATCTCTTCATCCCACACTTAACTTCACTCCTGATTTTCTCTACCTCCTCCTCCTCCAGTGGTACAGGGGGATGGGGAATGGGGTTTGCTGTCAGTCAGTTACATTTCTGCTGCTCCTTCCTCCTCAGGGGAGTATTCCTCACATTCTTCCCTTTCTCCAGCATCGGGTCCCTCCCATCAGAGACAGTCCTCTCCAACATGAGTCCTTCCCATGTGCTCCAGTACTTCACAAACTGCTCCAGCCTGGGTCCCCTCCTTGGGGTGCAGCCCTTTAGGAACAGACTGCTCCAGCATGGGTCCCCCATAGGGTAGGAAGTCCTGTCAGCAAATTTGCTCCAGTGTGGGCTCCTCTCTCTCCACAAGCCCATAGGTCCTGCTAGGAGCCTGATCAATGGTGGGCTTCCCACAGGATCACAGCCTCCTTTGTGCATCCACCTGCTCTGGTATCCACAAGCTGAAGGTGGATATCTGTTAGCCTCCATGGGATGCAGGAGGACAGCCATGGTCTTCACCACAGGCTGCAGAGGAACCTTCACTCCAGTGCCTGGAGCACCTCCTACCCCTCCTTCTCAACTGACTTTAGTGTCTACAGAGTTGTTGCTCCCACATATTCTCTCTCCCCTGCAATTATGCAGTTGTGGGGTTTTTTTTCCCTTCTTAAATATATTATCACAGTGGTGTTACCACTGTTGCTGATGGGCATGATCTTCACCAGCAGCAGGTCCATCTTGAGGCTAACTACCATTGTCTCTATCAGATATAGAGGAAGCTTCTGGCAGCTTCTCACAGAAGCCACCCCTGTAGCCCCCCACTACCAAAACCTTGACACACAAACCCAATACACAGGATTAGAATTTACACCCACTCTTTTCTTAGAGAAAGAAGTGTTTTTGATAATCATATAATTTAATCTTCTAAACGTGTCAAGGTTGAGTCTCTATTGAAGTTTATGGTTGTAAAAATATGCCAGGGTTTTGAAGAAAATTTTCATACACATTTCCAGAAATTGAATGCACCACAAAGACTGCATCTCCAGAGCTGAAGATTTGCTAAAATAAAATAGAAGGACTTCATTTTTCTAAACACAGACTTAGGACAATTGTTGGGAAGACAAACCGTAAAATGAGTTGAGAATAAATATGCAGCCTACTTGCTGTGTTTTTAATAGCAAGGGCCTTTTTATAAGTCTTATATTCAATTCAACATTTTTTCTGAGTTTCAGCAAGTGCCACACACTTTTTCTGGATCTCTAACAGTTTTTTCATCCATCACTTCTGACACTGGTCTATTTGCTTGTTCCACTGTTCTCCAGAATCTTTCATGTTGTCCTGGTTTTACTGGGACGGAGTTCTAAAATCATCTTTCTGTTCAGAGAAACTGTAGTTTTAAGAAACTACAGAGTCCAGTTCTGTGAGAACAAAAGAGATAAGATGCTCTGGTATGCAGGTTTCTATAGTGACCAAGGCTGAGGGTAGTTTTGAACAATGCAGGTGCAGTGGGCCAGGAGGGGCAAAGCCTAGGAGAGCTGACCTAAGATGACCAACTGAAGTTTTCCATACCATAAATGTCACCCTTACCATAAAACAAGAAGTTGTGAGGCTTTTGGGAGGCTTCTACCATGGCCGTCTTCCTGAGAGGGTCCTGTTCATCTCATCAATCATCCCACACACGAGGCCTGCTCCTTCATTTGCTGGAGCTGTTGTGCTCACAGTGTTGGCACTCAGCTCTCACTGCTAGAAGCACACAGGTTGTGACTCCTATCTGAAGCTGGGTATAACTTTGTATCTTGTATTAATATTGGGACTAATATTAGCTCATTAGTATTATTCTATTAAATTTGTTTTCATTTCAACCCACGGGTCTCCTTTCCTTTTCCTGATTCCCCTTTCTGGGTGGGGTCGGGTGATAGAACAACTGTCTAAACCGTGACACTTGTGCTCTTACACTTTCCTATGCCTTTTTTCAGTTGCTGCCTGTTACTCTGTACTGTCAGGAAAGTCACACACCTGAGCAATCTCAGGCATACTCAACAGAGAGATTTCTCCCGCTTTTTCCCTAGAGGGTTCCTGCTGGCTGCAGAGGTTAACAGGCTGAACAAGGAAAACAGGAATGCTCTTCTGCCCAGCCATGTTCTTAATAGAAAAGATTAACTGTGAGCAAAACAGGCACCATTCATCACAGAAAGTAACATTTGCAATTGGCTTTTGAAGGGAAATTAAGTGTGTTATTTCCAAAATTTTAGTTGTCCTGTACATTTAACATTGTGGTGATTCACTGAGATAGCTCTTTCTGTGGTGAATTCTGCTTTTGAGGAGTAGGGGAAAATGCATCTATCTTCAGTTGGATTTAAAACCACAGCATGACCTGATTACAGTAATTTTTAATCCAAATACATGATTTCTATGGCAGCAGCCTGTGGAAGGTTCATTATATGAATAGTATAATCGTTTCTCACATAGGATACTTGTGCTGCTTAGTAGGCAATGTTTCAAAGTAAAGGAAGTTTAGAAAAAAAGAAGCATCAGGAAACAAAACCTTTTATAGAGCTTCTTCACTTTGTGCAGAGCTGATGGGGAGAAGGAGTTTTATCACATCTTGTGATGGTTCCTTACTTGCTAAATGAGTCATAACTGTGCCCACTTGGACAGCCAGCTCACACTGCTTTCAAAATCACAGCAATTTTTTTTCTTGATGAGCCTCACACCCAGTTATTTTGTCCTCCTTGCCTTAGCACCGGTTCTGTGCACTCTGGGTGGGGGGTTTTTTTTGGCAGCATATTTTGTGATAAAAAATGGGAGCCAGCTGGAAACAATACCAGTTCTGGCACCAGAGGTCAAGCACTAAGGATCTCTTTTCCCAATATCCCGTTTCTCCTCTTGTTTTGTCCAGATGGCTCAATTTATAACTATTAGCAGTAAGAATGAACAAAACATTTTTCTGTGCTGTGTAGTAGATAACTTCAAATATGCAGTGTTTTGTAGAGGTAAAATTAAAAACTAGGGTAGACAAATATGGGACAACTGAAATCAAAAATTTCAGGTAATATTTTGTAGGAAACCCTTATATTGAGGGTACCTGCTGTACTTTTTTAGGAGGAATGACATAGTTTTTTAGAAGTAAAACCGAAACTACCTGCTGTGGAATGAGTTACATTACAATTTACTGTCTGTAAGTTTAAAAAAGTGATGAACACATTAAGAACCTAAAATTCCATTTATACTTGCTTCAGTGTACCCATCAAAATGAAATTATTAGATATTTTCAATTATTTACAGCTACTGGGGCTTAACTGATATTTAATATTTAACTTAACATGTTAATTAATACCAGGGACAATAAAAGAGATACTGTTTCTTTTTCTCACATTTTTCTCCCTTTAGCAAATGCTTCAAATATACGTGTTGCAAACAGCAGGATTTTTGTTTGTTTGTTGCTTTTTCTTTTTTCTTTTCTTTCCCCCAGTGATCTCCTAGACTGACCAGGAAAGTCACAATCCTTCAACAGCTTCAACAGAATGTATTTAGTCTGGTATAGCATTACAGTGAGTCATATAGATATGGATGAGTACAACAGTCAGCTGACCACATTTGGCTGAGACCAGTATCCGAATGAGGAAGTGATAACTAGGCAACATGACTTCACATCACTAAAGAGCACTTAGACAAAAGGTCTCTTTAAATGCTTCTTTAAATATGTGCATTGTGACAAAAAGCATGGCAGCTAGGCAGCTAGTCAAGAAGTGTCTTTCCATCTGTTACCAAACCATCAGTAGTGTACTGGTCACTGAAGAGGGAGTTCAGAATCTGTTATCTTGTCAGAGAATATCAGTGCAAGTCATTTCAATGTGTAGAAACTAAGCTTTAGGTAAACTTTTCTTTCAAGTCAAGTACAAGACCATTCAGAGAAAAGGAAAGAAGTGTGTAAAAATTAGAAGAGGCTTGTTAAAGTGACTTAAGAAACACTACTCTCTTTCTTGAGCAGAAAAGCAGCCTAACAGTACTGGCTCTGCTTCCAAATTTTCAACATGCAGAGGGAATTCCTGAGGGATAATTAAATTCTAAAACTTGCTATTAAAAGTTTACTCTAGGTCCTTGAAAACAATATAATGTGTTCAGTGCTACTATTGTATTTTCCTTCTAGTTCTGTCATTGCAATACTGAACAGAGGAAGAATTATTCCCCAGGATTCAGTCTCTTATACTTTACTTAGAAACCTTGCAAAATCATACAAACATGTTAATATATCATAACCATATTCAAACACAATTATAATTTGAAACTTAATGGAGAGGCAGGAAGTCATGCACGTCATTTACAGCCATTTATTTTTGTTTGTTAGTATTGCTGTAGATGCTAATCAATCTTTTCTTCTACTAACACAGTTATCTTTACTATGAATTTGGAAGGGAATATTTAGAACTCAGGATGCCACTACAATTGCCCAGAGGTCATACATGTCATCTGCCAGGGAGGACTTTCTTGTCTGATATCCCATGATGGGCTTCTTAAGATTTCAGTCAGGTATTGAATTGTACTGCTTTACTACAACTTCCCTTTCTGATACTTTTTACTAGAGAGCTTCTATTCTTTTGTCCCTCAGAATCTAAACTTTAATTTAAAAAATCTTTAAAAATTATTTTACCTTCACTGTAGATATGATTTATTTGTGTTTTTCTAATTACCTAGATGTGAAACACTATTGGAAACATATCTGGTTTTAGCTCCTAGAGACAGTTAGTTGTGTTTCCTTTAGTGTTTTCATTTTATCCAGTGTTTTCTTCATCTAGTCACATCAAGGTAAAAAAATCCATGTTCCATGTCTTCAAGAATATTTCATGAAGAGTGATAAGTCAGCTACCTCAGTCCAAAAGGGCATCTTCAAATGCAGCACTAGAAAAGATGCCCACTTAAGTGAGTCCTTCCCTTCCTTGCCTGCAAGCCAGATCAAGTAGAGAAGTTTGTGCCCACACAGTTCAGATCTCTCTCTCTTATAGACCCAGTTGCTGTGCTCACGGTACCTGGTATAGTACCTATCCCATAGGCGTGTCCAGGATGTGTTTTTATGGAACAGATCATGTGAGCTGTCAATATTCATCCTTGACGTTTCTCTGGCAGTTGACCACATGTACTCTGCTAAGAGATCATTCAGGACATCTGAAATTAGAGCAATTACATTCCCCTACAGGATACTAGGGTTGCTATCGTTTGTTGGAAATGTACTAATGAAGAAAAAATGCTGAATTATTAGCATGATTTAGTATCTCATTTAGTAAGCATCCTTTTTTGTTTGGATTTTTGTTGTAGTTTGGGGGTTTTATTTGTTTTGTTTCTTTTTCTTGATTGTTATTTTATTCCACTTAGGATGGCCTTTATTGTTATTATCTTTAAGGAAGTCTACTATGATACTGTTCTGAAGGAGTTAAACAAAACTGAAAGCCTTAGGTAAGCATGCTTGAAGTATGTCAGTGTAGGCTCACTGGGTAGTCATAACAAGTAAACTGCACTAGTGTGAATTTCCTAATGTGCATAGGACTTGAATTTAGCACAGAAGTATTCCTGATAAGCTCACTAAGGAATGTTTGAGAACAGCACAATTATACTTCTAAGGTTGTCTCATATTAGGAAATTTCCCCTGTCATTTTACAGATTGATAATCCTACACCAGTCCAGTGAAGAGGAGCTTTAAATGACATACTACGGTCCATTATGTCATCTGAATTTATGTCCTACCCTTTCACATAGGCTGTGTCAAACAATAGTTTTGAGAACTAATTCAAACCAATAAAAGTTAAATTTTGAGATGGAGGAAGCTGGGAACATTTTAATGAAAGGCAATCAAGTATTCTTTTGTCTTAGATTATATTCTTATCTGTTGTTTCATTGCAAATATTTTATTATCATAAGTAGTGGTGTTTTCATCAGCTAAGATGATATGAAATGTCTTGGGACAGGGGTCAAGGAGCAAGACCTGCAGTATTTAATTAAGAACTGTCCTTGGCATTTATTTGGAAATAAATCTTGAAGGATTAGATGATCTTTCTTTTGCTTTCCTCCTTCAAAGTCCCTAATTCCATCTTGCTCATTTTACTGGTCCCTAGGCCCTTTTGAAAACATCTGCTACTCCCATCTTCATAGCTGCAGTGTTTCTAACAGGGAATAATAAGCATGCTTCATTATGGGTGCACAGCAAAGGTAGGCATTTGCCAGAATGAAGCTACAGATGCGGCTTTAACCCCGCAATTACCCACTGAAACAATAATGCCAGTTGAAAAACAATGGATGAATCTCCTCATGAACAATAATTGAATTATCAGGGACTAAGGATCCCAGAATTAGAAGAGTTTAAAAGTATTCTGTGATTTTCTTGAATCAAGCTTTCCTTTTATTTCATCAGAAAAAATGTCTGATATTTGCAATTATTTTTCGTAGCTGCTATGTCATATCTAGTAGACCATAACCAGGAAACTATGCTCTCTTCAGAACAAAGAATTTGAACACTAAAGGATGCATGTCAAGGTTGAAAATTACTATGTTGCTGTGTGCTGGAAAAATAATAAGTGATTTCAGAAGTCTGACTTTTTTTTTATTTATTTTTTGGAGGGGAAGGATTTTCTTTCTAAGAGCAACATCTCTTAAAAGGTGTAATTCCAGGCATCAGTTTTACATTGCATCCCCTCTTCTTTCATAAATCATAATTTTGCTCTCTTAAGAGTATAAATAATATGGTTCAACCAAATATCCTTCACTTCAGAGATCTCCATTAGAAGAGTTTAGCTTATTCAAAGGTCAGCAATAACTTCCCAAAGCTATTGCCATTTCAATTGCATAACTATGGCCACTTTCATTTTACACAATTTTATCATACCGAGACCCAACAGTTATTTTAATTATTTCTTCTTCCAACAAGTTTTCCAGTGTTGGGATCTTCAGTCACCACACATTTCAAATTTGTTCTGTTTTATTCCACTGGGCAAGTCTCTGAATGCATACACTGACATATGACAATGTTTTGGTATTTCTTCTTTGTGGACAGGATAGAGTACTTGGTTTCTGTTTTGCCAGTTACTTAACATACCCTATAAGTTCAGTCTGTGTTTGTTCTTATCTTCACTTTGTGCTCCAAATTTTCAAACTTCAAGATATTTTATGAGGAGCAGAAATAGTTAAGGACAGGTTTGTGTGGATTTATTTCACATCCTTTCTAGCCGTCTCTCAAACTGTTACTATTTCATCGCCAACCTGGCCTGCTGGTACCTTAGCTTTTGGCCTTACCTCTTTTTCTCCTCCAGGTGAGCTTTTATCTTCCACGTCCCTGGCAACACTGATGAGATGAATCTGGGCTTTTTAACCTGTAGTAGGGTCAACCACCTCCATAATCCTGTGCCTGTTTTCATGAAACTTGTTGGAACTTAACAACTGTGAGACCTGTACTTCTATGATAAATGTGGTAGAAGTTGGAGAGTTGTTTCAATGTTGCCAGGCCAAGTATTAGCAGATCACATAATCTGTATCTCACAGATACAGAATAAGTGATTTATAAGGAGAACTATCATCATGACATCAAAAAAATAATTCTCAGAATTTTGTTTTAGTCACGTGGTGAAGAAAAATAAAGTGGGCAATTATTGAAACTAAAAAGGTAATCATGACTAAAACTTTGTCTCGTGCTCAGGAAAGGTTTGTTAGCTCGTGTGACTCACATTCAACTCTTAGCTTCTAAGGGCCTTCTGAGTAACAGCCCTACTTTCCAGTATATCATTTACTGTTCCCAGTTTCGATTTACCTTCATATTTGCTAAGGTTGCATTCTTTTCTGTCAGGCCACTAATACAGGTATTAAACAGTACAAGTCTATCATTGATTGGAGTGGAAGGACTCAAGATCGCTTAAAGAATCACCATCAAAAATATTAGAAAAAAGAGATTTTACTATAAATTTGTAGAAGTACAACTTAGAGTTCAATGGCAAGGTTGACTCTATGACTATATGGAAGAAACATATAAAAGTTAGAACTGGGATGGAGTGATTTACATGGGGATTAGGAGAAAATATTTATACAGAGATTGGGTCAAATCGTGTCAGGACTGGGTTGTAGTGATTTATACAAGGAGGAGGAAAAAAGAATGAGGGAAGCCCTCCCATTGAGTCACAAGGTTCAGAGTGGACCCCTTTGTTTTCTAACCTCCTTCTCAGTGAAGAGTCTAGGTGTAGTTGGATCCACTTCTAGTCTCAGACTTGATCAACTGTTTATGTCTAAAGGGCTTGGGTGCAGAGATTTCAGTGTAGTGCTTCAACATATGATTATAGGTCTTTTGTGACTTTGGAATAGAAGTCATTTGAGGTTCATTAACACTATTACAACAAATCACAAAATTATATTATATTGTATTGTATTGTATTGTATTATCAAACACTCTAGCAACACAGACAATAATCAACAATTTGTTATAATCAAACACAGCAATTTAGTTAAAAATCAGCAAGTTTCTAAATTAAATCGCACACACACACAGATATAGAGGTTAACCTGTGATTAAGATGTTAATAAGTTTTGGTACCCAATGATCTTTAGATGTCATGAGATTGAATTAAAGAGAATTACTTTTCCAATTGAACACCACAAAAAAACTAATCATAGCAAATTATTCTCTCTTATATTGCAAAATATGAAAAGCAATGAATTACTCTTTTCCTTCATCATAATTGATCTTTCATTGTGAAATATGAGATAGCAGCCTGCTGCTACCACTTTATATGGCATCTTTTCCAATCCAAGTGTGAGAACTTTCTTCTAGCATCACAGAGAACTGTGAGAAATTGCTGCAAGACTAAAAGACTCATTAGTAAGTAATCAGCATAAATGAGTGGTTTTGTCCTGCTGGGAATGAAAAACCACAAGGGAGCCACCAGATTTGTAGAGGAATCTGCCTCTACCTGAGGACATGAAGTGGTAGAGCACACTTCTCTGTGACAAAAGTTTCAGACTCTATCTCTGAGCTAGAATAACTCCCCATATGCTTTCTGTGATTGGAGTTGGAATTTCTTTACTGACACAACTCTGCCAGTGTGGAGCTACAAAATAAAACATTTGGAAAGGTAACAATACAGTTCTACTTTTGACAAGACAAGCAAATAGCTCATCTTTCAGGAATTATAGGCACTACTGTTGTTTACCTTCAACATTGTCAAAAAGTTTTCCTGGAAAGATGGACAAAAATATTTTTTAAGTACCTTATCTCGAGAGCAAACATAAGTAAGACTTTACAGTTCAAACTGAAATACTTGTTTATAGTGATAAAGCAAATCCTGCAAAAGAAGCTATATTAAAATGAAATTATAGAAATTGAAGCAAGATTTTTTGTTTCCTACCAAACTTATACTGCATCTTTGTTGTCTAACTGCAGTTGCATTTTCCCAAATCAAATCCCTGCAGGAGAGGACTAAGCATTTGGAACATCTGTTGTTTGATGAAAACAAGATAATTGCTACATTCTCCTGGTATTCTTAGTTGAGTTACTTCATACCAGTTTAGAAAAAAAGATGAAGGACATGTAAGAGACAGGTGGATGCTCATCAAGGAAAATTAGCCCTAGACCTTTAACAGAATCCAGAAGTGTGTACATATATACTTCTATAAATGCACAGGAAATTCAATTTCCTTTGGATACAAATAGTTTGGACTCCTCTTTAAAAAGTAGGCTTGTTAGGTCTAGGAGTGATCATGAGAGAGACAAAGAAAAAAAGACTGATATTCTGTCTTGGAAAAAATATTTTCTAATGAAGAAAATAAGAAAATGGTCCATACTTTAGACAAGCAAAAAAGTTAGAGAGAATGACTCATGTTGTTTAGCTGTATTGAAAAGGAGAATATAAACAGCAAAATAAAACCAATTGTATAAAAAACATTTTCAAGAAAATGAAAATCCTTAAGGTTCTCTTTCTCTCCCTTTCTCTTTCTCTCTCTATGGAAATAAATCATTTGTATGGATCAAAAATGAAAATCCTTAAGGTTCTCTTTCTCTCCCTTTCTCTTTCTCTCTCTATGGAAATAAATCATTTGTATGGATCATTGCCTGAGTATCTTGGAAAATTTTTTTCTACAAAGGAATAAAATATTATCAGAAAAAACAGTTTCTATTGAACTGCCTAAAGTTTTGAAATTGAGAAGCCCTAACTGTGTAAGAACTGCCTGTGCAAATGACACATGTACACTGATGCCAGTTTGTTATGGTTTGAAGCCTTTTGTCCTCTTTGAGGATCCGTCCCGAAAAGGAACATGGGTATTCCATGACCAAACCCCTGCCGACTTGATAAAAGCCAAAGAGACCAGGAAGTTTTCTCTTCTTCTTTCCTGCTCTTCGATTCCTGCTCCGTTCCTGAGCTCCCGGTGAAAATGGCGAAGGGAGAGAGAGAGGCCTCTATCTCCTGTTATCAGCTTCTCCAAGTGTTTTTTTTTCCATGCACAGACTGTTCGAAAGCATCTGAGGAATGCTTTGAATTTCCATCGGCTTTTCGCAGCTGAGGACTCTTTTCGGAATCTCTGATTTCAGGATTTTCGGGTTTTGTATATATATTTTGTATATATATTATTCTTTTCCCTTTCCCCTACTTGTTATCCCCTTTCCTCTGTTTTATTAAATTTGTATAGTTTTCTCTACTTCCACCCAGTTTGTTTTTTTTCTTTCCTTATTCTCTCCTCCATTCTCCGAGGGGGAGGGGGGAAGGAAGACATAAGGAGAAAAGCAAACTCTGTCTCCGAGCCACGGCTCGCCCTAGGCCGTAAAACCGAGACACAGCTCTTATTCATTATTTTTCTAAGATGCATAGCATGATGCAAAATATTTATTTAAAATGTTTTTTATTTTGTTGACATTTGAGGGTTTATAGGAACTCAGCAAACATCTGCTGAAAGAACTGCCCTTCTGTACTCACAACCTTGAATACAGCATGACTGATCCCTAATGTTTAGGTGGAAACTTCCTGAGGAGTAAGTCACAGTGGTCAGAACTCTTCAGCTGGTCTCCACAAAATATTACACTTATCCTTATTCCTGAGGAGACCTCTGAACATGGACATAGATCAGATGTCTTTTAGTTTTTTCCACAATTCTTTAAATATGCAATGATGGTGTTTTACGGGAATTTAGGCACTGTGAAAACATGACTGCATATAAAACTATATTTTGCAAATTAATTTATTTATTAATGCCCTAAAAAAATAATTTTATTTCTAGGACGAAACGTACTAGGTTTAGCTCTTGATGGCATGCTATTCTTTGTATCTGTTTTTTGACATTTTAGCTTGTGAAGCAACAGCACGTAATGAACATCACCAGAATATTGGTTCTGCTTTCCTCAGTGTCCGGCTTCTACCTTTAGATCTCCATCTGATACTTCAAGAGAAAGTGAAAAGCCCCTCCCCTTTTATCTGTTCAGTTAAGATTCTGTAGATAAAAAACATTTCTTTTTCAACTTTTTCAGAAAATACTTGGAGCTCTGAAGTGTAATATTTAATTGCTAATCCTCAGAGTCAGGACTTCAGGAAGAACTTCAACCTTTAATTCTCTGTAAGGATGGAAAACAAAGTTGCTGCTTATTCTGTCTCACTCTATATTTTCATCTGCTCTCCATCTCATTCTTTCCAGATATTGACTGGATTGCAGTGATGTTCTCCCTCTAAACTGCAGCTGAATGGTAGAACTGATGCTTTAGGGAGTTCTAGAGGCCCTTGTGCCTTTACTTCTTAATTTGGGGTCTATTTGTACATTCAAGAGAATAAATACATTTTATTTCAATCCCAACCAAAATACAACTTCAACTGGATGAGCGGAATAAGTTTCTGAAATCTTTTCTCTGTCCTATAGACAAAGAGGTAACTTCATCATCAGGAAATGATTGGGAAATGCACTCCACTCCTTTCTGAGCACCTTCAGAAAAGTCACTGGACTTACCAGACAGTGTCTGAATGAAGGACACCTGCCGTATGATATCATGCAGTTTATTATGGCTACTTTAAAAACAAATTTAGGCTCTTACAGAGAAGGCATGATATAGACCCACACCAAGTTCCAACATGTTTAGCTCACATCCAGTTATGATAGTCACAGGGACCAACTGTGTAACTGGCAGAGTTAGTAGAGCATTTGTTTCTTCTGGTGATTTTGGACAAAGAAAGGCTGGGAAATGTCCTGACAGAACTAAGTGGGGGTAAGAGGTGATGGCATTGCAATACGACCAATCAACTAGGTGTCAGCTTCAGTAAGAGTCACAACCTCCCTTCTTGCAAACATCTCATATCAGTAAGGATCATGCTGCTTTTTCAACCCATTTTTTAAACAATGTCCTTAGGTAGTGAGGTGTTTTATCTATATTCACAGTTTCTATTATACACTGTGCTGGCTCCTCTGTTCTTCTGTAATAATCAAGTTATCTCCCACCCTCTGGTTGACTATTCAGAAATATAGTAGAAAAAGGCCAGAACTAAAGTGTTTGTGAAAAATATTGAATGTGGGTTTCTTCTAAAGCTGAATGCCACTTCCAAAGGCAGCACTGTCCTATGCTTCTGCTAGTAAATATGTACACTGTAAGTGGTACACATGCAGTTGTGCCTTTACACTCAGTAAAAGATTACTGAAACTCCACCACCTCCCTAGGCAACTTGTTCCAATGTCTAATCACCCTAACAGTGAAAAAAATCTAATATCCAATCTGAATCTCCCCTGAGCCTCCTCTTCTCCAGGTTAAATAAACCAAGTTCCCGCAGCTTTTCCTCATAAGGCATATTTTCCAAACCTTTAATGAGCCTCATTGCCCTTCTCTGGACATGCTCCCACACTTCCGTGTCCTTTTTAAAGTGAGGGGCCCAAAACTGGACACAGTACTCAAGGTGTGGCCTCACCAGTGCCAAGTACAGTGGAACAATTGCTTCCCTAGTCCTACTGACCACACTATTCTTGATACAAACTAAGAGGTCATTTGCCTTCTTGGCCACATAAGCACACTGCTGACTCATATCTAGCTGTCTGTTGACCAGCATCCCAAAGTCCCTTTTCGCTGAGCAGCTGTCAAGCCACTCT
>VZRW01000026.1:0-104451 GCA_013398125.1 Aegotheles bennettii
GCGACCGTCCTCCTGGAAGAGTTATGCATATAGTGATACTTCCCTAGTAATCTGTCTGAGCACAAGGAAATCTGTGGCTCCGTTACTTAATGAACCAGAATTGATGAATTTGCATTTAGAAGTGCTCGACAAATTTTCCACCTGTGAATTTGTCTACTCTTTTTTGAAACATTGTAAATTTTTGACATTCAGTCCTGTGGCACACTCTTTCAACTCAACTGCATATGGTGTGAAAAATAATTTTGTTTTGTTTGTTTTAGTCATTGCCTGCATAGTTTTATTTGATGCCCACTTAAGTCAGTCTCAAATAGTGTAAAGCCCAAATTGCTGTTTGCCTATTTCAAAGCTTCTTCTCCCTTACTGCAGTCATTGGATTTTCAAATTCAGCAGTTATCAGCTTTCTCATTATAGGTCATCAAATGTGACTGCTCAAGCAGTAAGACAGTACCAAATCTGTGTAGCATTTTTTAATTTTCTGCTTTTAGCAGATAGTGGAAAATTACTCTATTGATGACTTTACACAGGATAATTATTTTTTAGGCTTTAGTAATGACTGACAAGCCCAAATATACTTGCAGCATTGAATAGGAAGATCCCTGTAGTATTTAGAAAACAGTGTAATATTGCAGTGGTTTTGCCATGGCACACAGTCAAACTCCCACCCAGCTACTCATTCACTCCTCCCCAACAGCAGCAGGAAAAGGGGAGAAAATAGGAAAAAAAAAAACAGGCATGAGAAAGCTCATGGGTAAAGATAAAGTCAGGGAAATCACTTACCAGTTACCATCATGGGCAAAACAGACTCATCTTTGGGAAAACCAACTTAATCTCTTGGTAAATAACACAGCTCCAGCTGGTGAGAAGCAAAAAACAGGAAGATATTAAAGCCATACATTTGCTCCCACCTTTCCCAGACTCAGCTTCACTCCTTCAATTTCCACTCACCTACCTCCCCTCGAGCAGCATGGAGAGAATAGAGGGGTGGTCAGTACACAGTGGTTCCTCTCTGCTGCTGCTCCTTCCTCATCATTTTTTTCCTGATGCTCCACAGGCTGCAGTTCCTTCAGCCATACCCATCTGCTCTGGCATTGTTCTCCATGGGCTGCAGCATGGATATCTGCTCCAGCATGGAGCTCATCCTCTGACCTTGGTGTTCCCTCTGCTGTTATTCTTTTTGTTCCCTCCTCCTTTCTCTGTCTGCCATTTCCTGCATTTTCTTGCACGTATTTTTCCAGAGACACCACCAACTTTGCTGATGGGCTCAGCTGTGTTCTACAGCCAGTCTGTTGCAGAGCCACTGACCTCTTCCCATAGAGGCCACCACTGTAGCTCCTCTGCTGTCAAAATCCTGCCACCCGTGCCCAATGCAAACATAGGTCTCACAGAAGACAGTTGGGGACCATAATGGCTGGCAGTGGTGGGGGATACTGGAAGGGAGCTCTTGGTGACAATTGTTGGGTACACTGTGTTGTGTGTCCTGTGAAACCATGGCCTCAATGTTCTGAGACCTTTCTACAGCTTTTCACTGTCCATCTTCTCCTAGTTATTATTAATAACTTTGTATAATCAGAAAAAATTGATAATTGTTCCTGTTCATTTTGCCACTTCACTCTAAAACTACTGCGACATTACTTTGTATCAACTTCTTTGATTCATAGCCAGAATTAATAGTTTTGTGTCTTCCCAATCTCCTCTTGTTGGTAGGAATGAAATAAGTTATCTATTTTTTTGTCAGTCTTTCTGCAGTGTATCTTAATCTTCCTTTAGTCCCACCAATTGGTTAAACTCCCTGGTAATAAAAATTCTTTGTTTCTATTGCTGAGAAAAAGTCTCTTCTCCAGAACTTTCCTTTAAATCATTTTATGGTCTTCTCTATTTCCTGTGTTTGGAAAGAATGTCAGTTCTGGAAGACTGCCTTTCTCTAGTCGCATATGTGATCCTTTAGAAATGCTCTCGCTAGAGTAGATCCTGACACGTGCCTTCCGTCCCAACACTATACTGGCTACCGTGATCTTTCAAATGTGAGAAGACTGAGGGAAAACAAAGATATAACTTGGCTTCATTAAATTCCCTTTGCTTTATAGGTCATGTTGGATGTCGTACATGAGTCTGTCACAGATACTTTTATGAATGCCCTTTACAGCATTGAAGGGAACCCTCAGGCAGCCCAGGGCTGATATGCTGCAACAGCTGGGGCTACATTTTTTTATTTTTTTTTTAATTAATTTAAAAAAAGGCCTAGTGCTCCTAGGGATTATGTACAACTGTAATATCAACCACACTGAAAACACTCTTTAAAAGCATAATTTCAGTAGAGGCTTGCTGTAGATGAACAACTCCTTGTCTCTGCTTTTGCAATGTAAAGATTGCTGGACAAAATCTCTCTATGAAGAATGGAATTTTAAATTAATAACAACTCAATTTTCTCTCCATATTTACAAAAAAAAAATTGCACCAGTAGTCTTCCTTCATTTTAAGATACTCTTCTGGGTTATTTCAAAATACATCCTTGCATGGTTGTCATATGTTAAGAATGAACATTTGTTTTCTGGTGCCATAGGAAAAAAAATTGTTCAGCTTGTTATAGTAGTTATAAAAATAGAAGATGGATGCGTTAACGTGTCTGGGACTGTTATTGTGACATGCAAATACTCTGCAAATATGGCCAAGGATGTCCGGGTATTTTTATTGCTCTAACTAGATATTAAAAAAAATAAATCACAAGCTTTTGTCTTTCTTTTTCTACCATTTTTGAATGTTAAATCTTTCTTGCAGATGTAATCTTTTTTTGCTCTATTAACATGTGCCTTTCTAAGGAGTTGATTGCTTATCTTGTGGATGTCCTGTGATAAACTTTTTTCTCCATTTTCCTCATTTAGTGTCAACTGTAGAGCTAATTTTTCTTCCCCATATGAATTTTCTAGAGTTCTTGTAAATTAATGCATGCATCTTCAATGAGTTTGAGGAACAAATGATATGGCATAACCCAATTTAGAATCAGTAGCATATGAATAACATATTGCTGTTAGCTGAGGTCTCATTAATTTTTGCATATAAAATGCAATTAAATATTATTCTTGTTGTGGTTTTGTCCAAGCTCTGTGCAAGGATTTTCAATGATGCCAACAGACTATCATTAAAAGGCTGTGTAGTGCTATAAATAAATGTACAATAACTTACATAAATCATTGCACCATTGTTTCTTCCTAATTTTTTTCATTCAGTTAAAATTATAATCCAGCCTGTCAAAGACATAAGGATGTTGTTGCATAGCATAGATTAGCAATTTAAAGATATGACTGGCTGAAGGTGAATTGGTTGACAGGTGTGAACAGTGTGAATGAAGATGCACCTCAGAGAAAAGGAAGTTGCAGCTCCATAGTGTAGTAAGTCTGGAATGCAAACATGGATGCAGTAGGTGAATCTCAGGGGAATCTGATGACAGCTAGGTAGAACCACACATGTTTGGGATGCCTTAAAATGCAGGCAGTTGTAAGATCTGCAAGATTTATGATATACTGTCAGGAACATACTTTAAAAAAAGAATCAGGTCAGCTTGATGCTTGTTGAAACTTTGGTAAAAATAAAAAGTGTATGTTATGAATATGTGTAGGAAAATAGCCGTCCATTTTGAGAAAGAGAGTGACTTTTCTAGATTATGATAAAAATGTAGAAGCCATGTGATAAGCAGCTGTTAGTCATAGTGATGATTTACAGTGATATCCAAACAAGGCATGCTATAGTTTTCCATACTAGTAGAAGTAAACTAAGTGTTCAGAATCTCGGTGACAAGATTAAAAAATCTAACACTATGGAAATGGGTAAGGACTTCAACCCTTTTGGGATCTTACATAAGCAATGAGACAGGACAACTAGGTGAACTGTGGACAATGGAGAGCCGTGAGAGATGAGGTGAACTTGTAATAAACAGAAGGGGCTGAAGGAGTGGCCAAAATGTGTGCCACTACTGAAAAGAGATCGAAAGTTTTCAAAAGACATTCAATATCCTTTTAAGCCCCTAAATCACACTAAAATGTGATCCTGTTCATGGACATCATTGTTGAAATCATGAAAGCCCTAACAGCATGCACCAAAGGATATTTATCCTCTACAGGTTATCACCAGATTCCCTGAGGATGACTCTGATCCTGACAGAGCATTATAGGGGATCCCTCAAACCTTATTTCAGAAAGTTAATTGTGAATTGATCTAGGCCAGTGGTATTTCTCAGGTTTTAGAATGTGTTAACATATGAAATCCTCACTGAAAATTATTATAAGACATTCAGAAAACTCTCTTTACATCCTAATGAATAGCTGTGGTGCAGGCGCAAAGCAGAAAAAGACATAATGTGCACACACAGCAGACTTCAAAACTGCCTTACTCAGGCTGTGGTTTCAGATCTGGAAAGGCTGTTGCTGGTATGGCCCGGGTAGCTTTGCTATGTGTAGGAAGGGCCAACCATTTAGTCCATTAAAGTATCTGAACGGAGTTCTCCCAACCGGTTTCTGGTCCTCATTTCTGCATCCTCCTCCTGTCAGCTTATGTAGCCTCTTTGTCCTCATATCCCTGCTTCAAAGGGCATTCTTCCACCGCCACTTCTGGGAGCTGAATTCATTGAGAGATTTACCATGGAATAGTTATTTTCAAGCACTCATGAAAAATCTGATACAAGATCAGCACATGGTTCAGTCACTGTCTTTGTCTAGTATGTCACATTTTCTTACAGTTAGAGAAGAGCTGCATTGCTACTGGATTCAAAGAAAGAACCATTGCCAAAACTCTTCTGATTCTTCTTGAGCACAAGCAGAGGCACTATGTCGTCTTTAAAAGTGACTCACTGTCTTACTCTCTTCCGAGACGTAATATCTGAAACTTCTTTCATAAATTAAATTTGTTCCCCTAAAAATATCACAATGACTAGTCATTTATCTGCAATGAGACACATTTTCACCAAAAGGAAGAAACAGTGGACAGTGTAACTGAAAAATCTAGCATTAGTTGACAAGTCAAGTTTATTATTTCTGAAATGCACAAAGTCATTTGCAGTTCTCCAGTACAGTGGCTTATCTTAAATGATGCTGGCATTTCAACCTGTTAATATAGGTAGATAATAAGACACGTTTTTAAGAAGTAATTACTGTTATGATATGATGAAACATTTTAATTCCATAGAAGTGTGTGCTTGAGTTGGTCAGGTGCTTAGCCTAGCCTTAATGAATGAATCGGTTTCTAAGTCTGGAAAGCCCGCATATTAAAAAAATATTCAATTGCCCTCTAAAGAGATTTTTACTTTGTGAGGTTCATTTGTCATTGGGAACATTCTGGCGTCAGCTGCAGGGTGAGTGCAGTGACAGCTACTTCTGAGTCACTGCCTCTGTTAACGTGAACGCAGGGCTGTTTACCCCTGAGTGAAAGATGCGCTGTTGAGCAAATTAGCAAACGGCACTGCAAAGGCTACTGTGACCCCACCGTACCCATCGCTTTCTGGTAGTTACAAGTGGTGCAGTGCTGTCATTCTGCCTCCATTGCCACAAGTTCCCATCTATCTTGTGTCCAATACCTCTGTGTAGGGCAATACTTATGGGGGAGGATATGGTCGTTAAGTTTTCTTCATTCAGACAAGGCTGATTTAGCTTTTCAATGGTAGAGCTGTGGTGTTGGGTTAATTGCTTTTTTCAAAGGGACTGGACACAATGTAAGAAACTTATATTTGAATGTTACATAGCATCCATTGTTCAATACACTGTGTTCTTGAACTGAAAGGATATATGTGTGTGTATATATAAATGTAAATATATAAAAAAAAGTATTGTTGTAATGTATTACACCAGAATAAGAAGATGACATGGTAGGTTTTCAGTAAATTGTGTTCGGTTTAATTTTAATTTCACTATTTTCATTATTCTCAGCTTTAAGAAAACTTTAGCTTTAAGAAGTTTGAAAAATACAAATTTAAGGCATTCTGTCACATCTGTGCCCTTTGAGCTTGTAAGTTGGTATACTATACTTAATTTTATAAATCACAAATAGAACAAAGTTACAAAGTTAGGCATTTGTTTAGAAAGGTATCTCTAGGCGTGCCTTAAAGACACTGAAGTTACCCACTTTCATAAGTCATGTTGGCTGAATTCGAGTGTCTGTTGATACAGAATGTAATTTAAATGCATTTAAAAAGAAATAGTTAAAGTTTTAAAGGACTAGGCTGTGTTATATAGCTTGCCTGCTTTGTCTTCTTGGAAGTATATTAAAATGTTAAAAATCAATAATAAGAAAGCTATCTTCCCTCTACCAGTGAAAGGAAAGTACTGATTTATTTGATTCTAGGCCAGCTAGTTGTTCTCAGTCACAAGAAAAAGAAGGAAAAAAAAAAAAAAGGAAAAGAGGAAAATTTAAAGGCATTCAGTTTAATCCATTCTTAATATTTAGTATCTTGTTATCAAGAATGCAAATTGGTAATAATTTTAAATAACTGCAAGAGAATCTAAAATTTTGCTTGATGAAGTAGGATACTGAAAAACTTGAAAAAAACAAAAAATATTTTTTATTTTTTTGGCAAATTAAATTAGCCCTGAAAAGTGAAATGTTATTGTAAGTTTGACATTGATTAAAAAGAAGCATGAAGTATTTTTTTTACTGTATGGAAATGAACTGATTTGTCTTTTTCAAAGTTCATATCCAGGAACTATGCCATGTGATTCCCCATAGTAAATCTAGTAAATAATTTTTTTTATGCTTCTGTATTCATTGTGGAGGAAAGGAGTTTCCCATGTTGACGAATGACTCATTACATCATTTATCTCAAGATGAAGTATGAGGAGGAGAGGTCAGGGAATAGATAGACTAAATAAAATAATCAGTAATAAATCCTTATATCTCTGTATTCAGCAGAGAGATCTAAAGAAATTCAGGAATGAAGCAGCTGAAATGCTGCTACTACCTCTTGTGTGGAGTCTTTCACCAAGAGTTGCACTGATACTTCAGGATAGGAGGGAGGCAACTGTGATGCCAATTTTGGCAGAGCTCCAGGAGAGACCAGAGGACTGCAGACTTAGAAATCCAATTTCTGTTTTGGACATATAAGTGGAAGTAGAATGTAAGATCAGGGCACATTTGGGTGAAGGTGAGGTATGGAAGAAGAGTCAAGGCAGGTTTTGTAGAGAAAAAACTAAGAATTCTCCAAAGGTTTCTGCAATCCTGTGGGTGAAAATGATCCACTTTATATGGGCTGCCTCGATTTCTGGAAGGCAAGATCCCCCACAAAAGGGTCTTGAAAAAAGTAAGTAGTTATGGGACAGGACGAATGTCTTTGCATGATCAATTATTTTTAATTTGATTACTTCTCACTATTGAGAAATTTTTTTAAAATGTATTTTTTCAAAATTGCCTTTTAAGTCCCTTTAATTTTCTTTTATGCCCAGATTATTTTTAAAGTAGCTTTCTGCATTGCTCCAAAACACAAAAATTTGAGTGAGAGTGGCTTATCAACCACAAAACATGTACAAGTCCCAGAAGCAATAATTTGTTGTTGGAACATGTTCTACCAGTCTGTAGAGTGTTATTCACAGAAGTGCTTTAGTATAGCATAGTACACCACACCATAGCGTGGAGATTTGTCAGCTTTTATAGTGAGCTTTATGCTACCAAAAGTAAATCTGTAAATAAATTTGATTTGTTATGTAAGATGTTTTTAGATCTCTGTTCATGTATAAAATAAAGCCTGAATATGCAAGTACACAGATGGTAGTTTATGTACATTTCTAGAAGATGAAAAGAATACTGAAAGAATAATTTTACTGGAATTCATAAGGTGCAGGTTTGCTGTTTTTCTTTTCGCTTTACTGTAACCAGACATGTTTGTTTATGAAATAATATGGATATTGAAGGTAGGGTCAATTGTAAAATTAACAGCAGGCATTTTCTTTGCTTCTTCACAAAAATCTTACTAGCTAGTGTTTTAAATAACAACTATGTTTACTACTGCTACATCTTGCAGTGCAGTTTAATTCCCAGGTTTTGTTGTAGCCCCATGCTTTCTTGTTGATCAATTTAAAAAAAAAGCAAAACCATCAGATTTAGGTGATTGAGGGTATTTTAAATCTGGCCAGCTAGCACAGCCATTTTTCCTTTCTGTCTCTTATATCACCCTGAAGAAACATTCTCTTCTGTCTCTTATATCACCCTGAAGAAGAATTCCAGTTCCTCCCAGGCCATATTTTGTTCCTTTCTGTTTACTCCCTTCTCCTGCACTGGATAGAAACATAATAATACCATATTGCATACGCTGTTGTATTTCTGTACCTCTTGAACAGAAACAGTATATCTGAAGAGTCATCCTTTCAATATGCTGCTGTTAGATACTAGAAACAAGCATGTAAAGAACACAACTGCGAATCCAGAAATTGTGCTGGAAGATGCGAGGTGACTGGTCCGGGTGTCTATTACTGTCCTGAATCCTATTAATTTTGCTCTGCTGGTTTGCCAAAGAAAGATGGACCAGTTGCACTGAAACAGCTTGTCAGTATTTCAGCATACAGTCTCAGACCAAAGCACCAGGCTTCTTGGAAGATTACACAAGGAAAAGGATACAGGAGAATAGCAGAGGAGCTGATATCACACCAGACAGATAGAATGCAGACCTTTATCTGTCAAGTATTTGTTAAATAAGAATTGCCTCATGTATGTGCAGTGTCATTCTTTCAACAGCAGCTGTTATGACCTAAGGGATGAGCTTTTGCAATGAAAGTTTCTCTTGACTCACCCAAATACGAAACAACGTTTTGCCCCCAAATAATTTATAAAATTTGCTCATTGTGTGGGCTGCAATCTGTACAGGAGTAAGTGTAGCTGCAAAGGCTTAACCTTGCTAGATCACTGATAGAGTTTATTCAAACTTTAAACCACACTTGCTGTGATGGAGCATGACTCATAAAAGTCCTTGGGTGGAATAGTTTGCCAGTCTCAAAAAATTTGTTTTATTTACCGCACAGTTAACTTATTTAGAATAAGTTAACTCTTGAATAAGTTAACTCTTCAGCCAAGGAAAACTAAGAATTGCTGATGAAACAGAGGAAATACAAAGACTTAAAAATAAATCTCTCATTGAGTCCTTCTAGTTCAACAGCTTCCAGTGGCTTCCAAGAATTGAAACAACCTTAGCAAATCCCTTCTGGGTCTTTAGGAAATCTTTCTGTCACCTTCAGACTTGGTTGACAGTCTACCCTGCAGAAGTCAGTTACACTGTGGTAGACCTGCTTCTCTGTGCTCTCTCACTGCTTACTCCATCCTGTCTTCTGGAAGCTTCCTTCTGCTGCACCTCTCAGTGGCTGTCATTTAGATGGATCCACTTGACTCAGAGTGCAGCACTTGGAGGATAAAATTTGGTTTTCCTTTCTTCCCTTCCAATCACATCCCTTGGACAAAAAACCAAAAACATAAACAAAAAACACCAAAAAATTAATACTGAGATTGTAAACTGCAAACAAGCAAGTTCTTCAGTGACCCAAACAATATATAGGGCACTTTTCTGTAGGAAGGCTCTGACTCATTAGACCATGTTAGTGTATTTAGCACATGTTCTGTGGATTCTTGGCAGGACTTAGCATTTGCATGTTGCTAAGCTGTGCTGGATGTGGCAATGCAAGTGCTGATGAATACATCTATGAAGCTGTCATGGAGAGGATGACCATTTTAAGGTGTGCCTTGGAGGCTTTACCAAGTCAGGGTGGAAAAGGGAATTGTCTCCTTTTAGCTCATTATTAACAATCGTGTGCTAATAAAAATCAAAAAGCATATTTAATTGCGTTTTGTACTACAAGGGGCTGAAAACATACAGAAGTCCTTTTTCTTCTGCCATTTTCTTCAAAATATATAGTGTAAATGATGGGAACAGCAATGCTAGTGTGAAAAAGAAGTACATATTCTGTTACCTTTGATATTAGTATCATGAAGAAAGTTTTTAAGCAGAAAAAAATTTTCCAAGAGGACTGAAACAGGAGCCAAATATGAAAATAAGATTCCTGTTACACTGAAGATGTAAATTTTAAGTTCTGCCTCCCTTTCCAGGAATGATGGTTCCTGTATGCTGAATAGTCAGCATTATGTGCCAATATTGCTGAGGTTTCAGTGATAAATAATAAATTATGATCTTGTGAATTAACATGGTAAAATTTTATCAGTTATTATATATACTCAGATCATGGTGTGTCTTCAAAATTAAGTTCTGGTTTCCTTTAATTTTATCTCTTTGAACAGCAACACAATCATCATTGTCAACATGTTTTTCTGATGGATAGATGTGTTAATCCATATTTAAAATGTGGAGTTTCAAAATTCATCAAATTAAATAAAGGCATGGATTATATTGATGATGTATGGCTGGAAATAATCAAAAATAAGTTTAGGTAAAGAAGTCACAAACCATTTCCAAATTTATCAAAAGCTTGGAAGTTATTTAAGTGCAGTAATCATAGAATAGACTTAATTCATCAATGTCACATTTGCCATTAGAAATAACACTGACAAAATCAATCAGCTGCGGTTTAGAGTTTGTTTTTACAGTATATTTAATTCATATTCACATGTACAACTGTGCTGACATAGTGTGTAAACTGGGATTCCAAAACAGAAATAAAATGTGGAATTGGTAAGAATTAGACGCATTTAAAACCCCTCAACACGTGAGGCTTTTAGATAGCCGTGCATCTGGACCTAATCCCACGACAGGACAAACTGGGATCCCACTTTCCCCCTGTTGAAGGACATTTGCCAGATGCCTTCACTGGATTGTGCCTCCCATAAGAGAGAAAGAGGGAGCACAGCAGCCCTTGTGCAGGAGCCTAGGGACTGGGGAATTCACCTGGAGCACTGTGGAGACAGGAAATCTAGCACATGCTTCAGTGATTGCTAAATTATTTCATTTTGGAGTAGATTAGCTTCACCTGAAAAGGCTGCTAGGACTCTACCTCCAAAAAAACTCCATACTCACTGATAAGCATTTTTCCTTGCGGAGATGAAGAGAGAGGAGGTCTCTTTTGGCAGAGGACTGTTTTGAACATGGGTTAGTCACAGAGTCATCTAATTGCTGGGTCTCCTGTTAAAACATGAAAACTTATGGAGCTGACACCCTGTTTCTGCAGCACTGGTGGCAATGGCCCTGTATGGAGCCTGTGTTAGCAGCTGCAGGTAGCAGGGGGTCGCAGTGGGGAGCTGTGAGGAGGGGTTGTGAATCGTCATGTGCCAGTCAAAGCGGCCTCCAGCCTACCATGCATGGGGCACATGAAAACAACCATGGAAAAAAAAATGCTTAGTGTGCAGAAGCTTACCTATCGAGCACCAAAACATTATCTAATCAGAGCCCCATGGAGCCCCTGCCCAAACGTGACTCAGAAAGAAACAGGCAGCTGCTGAAGGCTGGAAACAAGCTGCTGGTGTGGGGGATGCTCTGCATGAAAAGAGAGTACCTACAACCCCGAGGGGCTGCAACCAGCAATGAGAGGCTTATTTATTTTTTTGTTGCTATTTTTACAAGGACATGTAATGATAGGACAAGGGGAAACAGGTTCAAACTGAAAGAGGGTAGGTTTCGATTGGATATTAGGAAGAAATTCTTTACTGTGAGGGTGGTGAGACACTGGCACAGGTTGCCCAGGTTGCAAGCTGTGGCTGCCCCCTCCCTGGCAGTGTTCAAAGCCAGGTTGGATGGGGCTTGGAGCAACCTGGTCTAGCAAAAGGTGTCCCTGCCCATGGCAGGGGAGTTGAAACTAGATGATCTTTAAAGTCCCTTCCAACCCAAACTATTCTATGATTCTATGTTTCTATTTCAATTAAAATTCCCTGACGCTAGAATATTTTGCCCACAGCAGAGTCCCAGGCAAATAAAGGTGCCTCGTTGCAGCCCAGAGCTAAGCACCTGGTGGTTCTGAGTACAGAATCGTAAGCAGCACCCTTTTCTGGGTATTTCTTACTTATTTGGCCTCCCCTTCTGGCTATAATTTTTCTTCATCATATTTTTAGTGTTCTGATTTTCTCTCTGCATTGAGCACACAGTCTTAGTGCCTGCCCTCTTGAGATCTGCTTTCCCTAGGTGACAAGGCACTTGGAAGTTTGGTATTTACCACTCCAGTCTTTCTGTGGATTGATCTTGCATTTCTGTCTGCATCCTTATATGCCTAAATACCTCTGAAACCTACCATGGAAAACACTTCAGAAATTGTACACACAGTAACATGGAAAGTGGTGTTCAGGAGTTTTAGAAAATAAAAGCAAGATAATTCTGAAAGCTTTAACCCTTGCTATGATTTATGCTAAATTTTGTTTTGTGATGTTAGGCCTTGTAATAAGTGTTCATGAATAATTTATCATGTATCTGCTGTACAGTAAGTTGTTGTTCTTCTTCCAGATCAGGCTTCTCAAAAAAAAAAAAAAAAAAAGAAAAAAAAGAGAATTGACTTTCAAAACTCTGTTTTTCTTGTTTAGTTCCAGTGGGAGTGAAGTTTTTCATTTAAAACCTTCTATATTTAGTAGCTAGTGATTATAATTGTGAAAGAGCAATGGGGAAATTTCTACCAGGTATCTATTCTGTGAATAACCAAAAGAGAAACTTTCATTCCCAAGATAGAGATATAATGCAAATCATTCTTGTTCCCTTTTTTTTAGACCATTGTAAGGAAACAAAAGATCTGCTTATGAATGCAGTAACAGTGTATACCCTCCAGACATCTGCCTGTTCTTTGATTTCTACCTAGGGTGAGTCAGCTTCCTGTCTTCAAGGCTAGGAAGTGAGCTGCTGAATGAATGGTGATACTTACTGCTGCTCAGAAAAAAAGTGTTAAAATATACAGCTTCCGTCATTAAAATTTGTTGTCACTATTTGACAAGAATTAGGATAGATCCTTACTGTAGGTTCACTTTTCATTTATATATCGATGAAATAATTTTTTTGCATTAACTTCTGCTTGAATAAACTTCTCCCTCCTTTTAAATAGGCCAAAGCTATGGTTACCTACCTCTACACTTGGCTAATCTAATGCAGAGATTGAGTTTTGATTAATTTTTGTTGCTGTCTTGCCCTGCTTCTGACTGCTCTGTCTGACCCACTTTGAACTACACCAGACAGGTGTAGTTGGGTGACTGATCCTTGGTTTTGTTCCTTCTTCTGTGTGGTGACTAATATTTCATGATACAAATGTGTGGTATTTGCATGGTATCTTATAAAGTATTGGAAAATTATCAGTGAAATACAGAAAGGAATCCATTCTTGCATGCTTAGTTGATATTCTGTAAGCAGATAACTAAAACATCAGCAGGCAAAGTCTGACATAAAAGCAACCAGTTTCATGCTAGCCAGGAGAGTATGGAGGAGCTATGTTGTCAATGTGCTTCAGACATGATCCTCTGACTTAAGTGCAATGCTGTGCCTTAGAAAAGCTCTTGGTTTTGCTTTGGATTTGATGCTTTCAACCACAAAGTATGACTCTAAACTGGGCAGCTGAATAGGAAACGTCTGTCTTTGGGGAAAGGGCTGCATAGACACCTTTCAAGTGGTACCCTTGAATAAGTTCCTTGGCATGTCCCATGGATGGTTTGGAAGAAGGAAAAGACATGAAGAGAGAGCTGTGTATGGTTATGTTCCTTTCAAGTGGAAAAATAATGCTAAACTCTTCTCATCAAAGTATGAAATGAAATGTACTGGAGTTAAAGCGTTTATTGCTTAAAAGAATTGTATTGAGCAAATGCCAGCATTGTAATACTTTACCATTATTAAAGGCTGATATGGTAATAACCATGATAATTTCATCAAACAGATTCTTTCCAAAATGCTGCTTCTGTCCATTCATCAGTGGCCTTGAGATATATAAATTTTAAAGCAAGAGTTAACAGGATCAGGCTGAAGCAAACCTTGAAAATGTGTCAATTAATTAAGCAGCTCTGGCTGTGCATGTCATTATGTTCTGTTTTTACTCTATTGTTTTGCTGTTTCATGACTGGGCTCTTTAACAGCTGCAAGATAGGCACATATTCTGAGGGTGTAGTGAACCTCATTTACAAAATTAGTCATAGACAGCCCGCATATGCAAACTGTAATCTACGCATAAACATTAAGCATCCCCTAAGTTCCTTGAAGGAATTTGTCTTTGCCAAATATATGGTGAGCCTGTGCATTTAAATGAGCTTTCAGACCCATACACTGAAACCGCTGCGTCGAAGCGGTGATTTCAGGTAGCTTTAGCGTTACTCGGAGGTGAAGGTCCCTGGCTAGATGTTAACTGTACATTCACAGGATTATTCAGCAGCAAATGAGCTGGGGGTGTAGAAGGATGAGTATTTAGCCTGAAAACCAATACGTGTGTTTCTGTTGAAAGCCTGGGTGGGTTGTACCATTCTTGCTAAGTGAACAAGTCATGCCACAGATGTTTTACAGAATTTTCACGGAATGATTTGAAGACACCTCGGCCCCTCCTGGAGGCTTGGCTGGAGCTCAGGGCTGGCTCAGGGAGGGCAGCCCTCTCCCCTGGGCAGAGCCTCCTGGGCAGCACTGTGGGGGGCAGGTCCCTGTCTGGCCTCTCTGGTGGGAGCCACTTTTCAGCTGTGGCTCTGCTGCTCAGCCTGGCCTCAGCTACAGCTCCCGTGAGACCGCCACCATGCCTGTGCCTGGCCACAGGCCCTTTGCTCCGGCACCAGCCCCGAGTCCCTGGCCTGTGACTGACCTCCCGGGCCTCCCTGGGCCTCGCCTTGGCCCTGGCCCGGTCCTGGTGGACATGTCTCATCACCATGAGCTGGGCTGGTGACCTGGGCCCTTGGCAGCCACCCCAGGCCTGTCCCACTCACCTAGCCACGGGGCTGGGCCCTGCCCCACTGGCAGCCCGCACTCGGGGCTGCCTTTCTCCCTGCAGAAGCTGGCTTACACTGTTCCTGGACACCCACAGCTTCTCTTTTGCAAAACATCTTCATGAGAGAGTTTGTGTCTCATGGCTGGTGAAGCAGCAAGGACTGAGAGGATGGTGCTCTTGTTCTGTTTATGTGTATTGATTTTTTGATATCAGCAGCCTTGAAATTTCACCTACAGGATCATGAAGATATAAAGTCTTATGGTACTGTGCTTGGAGGATTTGAAAAAAACTCCTTTTTTTGCACAGGACAAAAAAAGAGAAGCATAGATGCATGTTGCTAACAGTGGGGAGCCCTCCAGGGGTCTGTCAGTGAACAGAGGAGGGTTCATAATTCTGTCATCAGAAAAGATGTCAACTGTGATGTAAAGGCTGTACTAACTACAAATTAAAGCAAAAGCAGCAATTAAATAGGTAAACAGAAAATGGTTCAGTATGACAAAAGTTGTGATATGTGGGAGACTTCTAGATGTCAGAACAAATCCTCACCTGTTTTTGTCAAGGCTGATGACAGCATTTTGTAAATATTCCAGGAAAAAAGCCATCCTAACAAAGAAAAGAGCTGCCACTAGATATGAAGAGTATAAGCAATCAGTATGAAATAAAAGATGCTGCTATGATGGTTTTGTATTTGGAAAGAAAAAGAGTGATGTGCTCAACAACTTTGTAGGAAATTGAGTCACATGAAAATGCTTGTTGGTTTTTAATGGGGAACAGGCTCGGCTTAAGTAACTTTCCAAAAGCAGTGGATTTCAGTAAGATGTTTTATGTAATGATGCTGGGCATTCTGATTAAAAGTACTGACACCACTCCCAATCAAAAGAGCACAGTCTAATGGCTTTCAAGTGGGGTAACTGGAAATTGTCGATAGAGATGTTCAGTGAATTATCATGTGTGCTGTGTTCTGCAAGAACCAGTTCTCATCCTTTATGCTATTATGTATTTTTTATTAATGATATAGGAGATACATGAAGACAATCACAGACAGTCATTTTTAAAGAAAAGCCAAATATTGATTTGATAGTAAATACAGTAATACAGAATGATTTATAAACTATATTTGTCAAGACAAGGTACACCTTTATAATAACTGTCTGGAAAGTAGTAATTCTAAAAGCACAGAATACAGGTCATAGCTAGAAAATTGGAAGGCTTCAACTTTGAAAAATATTTTGGAGACATAGCAGACAGGGAACTCCAGACATGTTACAGCACGAAGTTGCACAAAGTCATGGATATATTGAGGGCACTAGGGCAGGAGGGTGTGTGTGTGTGTCTTTGTTTACTGGAGCACAATGTTTGAATTTGTGTGAAAAGAATATTCAAAAAATGTTTGAAGGTTGTTGAGAGTTTAGATAAGAGAGTGTAGAAGATATTTAGGAGCAGGGGATTTATGGAACTAAGTCTGTTTACCTGATCAAAAAGAAAATTAAGTTATCTGATCAGTGTTTAACTTTACAGAGAAAAGAGCATGGATCTTGAGCTGAAAAAGATGTAACAGGACCAAGACTTCAAAGTAAAAAATGCAGAATACATTTTTAACAGTTCTTAACAGTTCAGCTGATTAACCACTAGAACAAACAGCTAAGGACTTGGTGAATTCTTCATCTCTTGATGTTTCTGTAATCAAGATTGAATACCTTTCTTGGTATGAGTAAAATGCAGTTTATTGGTTTCAGTAAAAGGAATAAGGTTGGTGGAGGTTACTAACATAGGCTAAATTTGTGGGAATAATAGCACCTGATTTTTAAAAACAATATCCCCTCCCAGTTAAGAGTCCAAATTAGCTTTAAGAAAAAACAATTTACAGCCCTTTATCCTGGTAGGTGTATTTAAGAGAATGTGCATGAGATCCAGGTGAACATTATGGTAATTTTCCAAATAAGTACCCTGTTGATCACCATCTCTATTAGCCACGTGGCTGATTCATCATTGAATGATCAGGAATCACAAGATTCCTTTCTTGTAGGTTATTTCTAGGTGCTTTTCAAGGGCAGCTGAAAATTTTATTTTGTCCATATTTATTTGTGAACTTTGTTGTGAAGCTGGATGTATGTATGGTCTAATGCTTCTAGAGCTCTTCCTGCTGACTTACTGACCTGGTTTCTGAAACTTGCTAAGCAGATGATTAGATACATGCCACAGGAACCTGAAAACAAAGACCACCCTACAGGACAGTAGAATTCAATATTCAGTGCCATAGATGACATTTTAAGGAACAAAAATTTCCCTGTATGGGATTATAGGGACAAAAATGTACTTATATAGCTTCATTTATCTACATATATGTAGTTTTTCTGCAGACTTCTTCAACATAAGGAGCTCAAGAACAAAGATAGACATTTTCTCCAGTAATACCAAAATCTGGATCTGCAGTTCTCTCCATAGACGAGAGAGACTTGCCCCTTACAGTTCAGAATTCCATTCTGTGTATTGCCTTGAATGGCAATTTCTCTCAACTGAGAGTCAGTTGCTAAACTAATTTTAATGTAGTGAACTCTATCAGAATACCTTTGTTTCTCCATGTTGACATTCTGTTGTCTATATTATTCAAAAGATCAGACTAGATGCAAGAATATTTAAATCTATAAATTATTAGAATTATTTATGCTACAGTAAAAAGAAGATCTGATAGTCACATAATCTTGTACAAATGAGCTGGTTATGTTCAGCCTCAAGAATAGGTGACTCAGAGGGGACCTCATTAATGTGTATAAATACCTAAAGGGTGGGTTGTCAAGAGGATGGAGCCAGGCTCTTTCCGGTGGTGCCAACCGATAGAACAAGAGGCAACGGGCAGAAACTGAGGCACAGGAAGCTCCACCTGAACATGAGGAACATCTTTACTGTGTGAGTTCCCGCACACTGGAACAGGTTGCCCAGAGAGGGTGTGGAGTCTCCCTCACTGGAGATGTCCAGGAACCGTCTGGATGCAATCCTGTGCCATGTGCTCTAGGATGACCCTGCTTGGGCAGGGAGGTTGGACCAGATGACCACTGTGGTCCCTTCCAACCTTACTGATTCTGTGAATCAGAATTGATAGTTTACATAACAAAACAGGAATGAACAAATAAATAAAGCATTATTGTCTCAGGCCAAGAAGAGCTTGATCTGTGAAATCTGCACTTAGGAAAATGCACTATACCAAGTATTTGAGGATATTTTGCTTGCTTACTGTGTAACAACAACATGACCTCCGTTGTGCAAGATACTGCAAATGCAATAGCCACCTTGCAAAAGCCAACACAGCCCTGAGATATGCTAACTTACTCTAGCTAAAATCCTTTATCAAGCTTTAGGGAAGTGATGAGTATCTGGCAATGACTGCTAAAGTCATCTGTATAATTCTGGGAAAATTCTGGCAAGGAAACCAACTTGGACATAAGAGTTTGAGAGAACAGGAACTCAAGAAACAGTTTGACAGATACCTCTGAAAATCCTTAATTAGAGAATCCAGGGAGAATGACTACTTGCTAGCCATCTTCTGGGATCCAAATGGACATGTTCTGAGAAAAGTAATTAACCCTACAGTATTGAAAGACACTATGATGTTGTATTCAGTATAGATTGTGTGCTTTGTCTTTTAGCCCTAGGACTTTAAGATCTCAGTGACAAGTGATCTGAGTCTGAGGGGAAAGCATAGCCCCAGAGAAAGGTATGGAAATAGTCTTGCGTGCATGAATCACATGTACTGACTGTAAGGTCATCTTAGTAATATTTTAGGGAAAGACATTTGTGAGGGGATTTTCATTATTGCCATATCACTGCAGTTTTCTTTCACTAGAAGCGGGTACTGTTATTAGCCTGAAGACTTTTAAATGCTGCATCTTGACCTGCATTCAGAATTTCTTCAGGTCTTACAGACTGTTCTTACAGACTGTAGCACTAAGAGTTGATTCTCTGTCTACTACAAATAGAAAAGTGTTTTGTCTCAAAGTCAGTATCTTGTTTGTCAGTTCACCTTGGTTTTGGTGTGTAGATTATCTGTCTTTTTGAGAGAACAGTACAGAATGTATTATCAAATATAAAAATAATAAGCAGCAGTCTTGATTTACTATGTTCTTCACTATTCAGTCTATTTAACCACCAGAGATGACAAAACATAAAGGAAGAAGTGTTCTTAAATGCTGTGCTTTTCTTAGGATCTTTTAGCAGGAAGAGAGGGAACAATGTATTTGTAACCATTTTGTATTGGGCTATCTGACCAGCCTAGCCAGGGTCTTCAGAACTAGTTGAGATTCAGCTTCTTTCACAATTATCTTTTAGTGAAAGAAACCAAAATTTACAATCTGTGTGAAATGTAAAATGTGACTTCATAAAACATTACCACACAACTGGTAACTTCAGGTTTGAAATGTGAGCACTTGCAGCCTGATGACAGGGACAGTGGGTGAAGCATTTAGGTGTAGCTGAGCATGGCAGGATATTTTGCAATGTGCTTCACCAATTCCAGTTCTCTGAAGCCACCTCTGGTTGTAATCGTCTCTTTTGGACAGTGGAAATGGAGGAAGGAAAACATTCTTTGTAGGGAAGTTCTGGTGTGGTGACAGCTTCACCAGGACATCTAAACAGAATGGGATAGTGGTCTGGCCTGAAAAGAAAAAGGAGGATAAATGTCCTGTGTCTCCTGTTGTTCTCTGTAAAATAAGGACATTCTGTTTTCCCTTTCCCCTTATGATTCTTTAACTCGTAGTGGACTTTACACTGCCTCCTACAAAAACTTTCTATTACTTTTTCTGTTGTTTTCTTGAAAACCTTTGCTTTCCTCTTTGACCTTTTGCCAGCCTCTCTGGGTTTCAATGACATAAGCAGTAACCTGGACATTGTGTGTCTGCCTCACTACATGTCTAGAATCATAACGGAGTCATAGGAAGATAGTGAGCTAGCTGGTATTTATTAGTCGTGGTATAGCAGGAGCACAGTGATGCAAAATCGGAGTTAATAGTACTCACCTCTTTTTTAACTAATTAATGAAAATTATTAACAAGTGCTGACCTGTACTGCACATCACAAAACAGCAACTTTCTGTTAGATAAAGAGCAGCTTGCAAGAGTAAGCTTTCCTTATGGAAAAAAATCCAATGTTTTTTCAGGCATTCTTTATAAGTTAGTAAAATAGCTCCACCAAGGACCAGTAGACTACATTAAAAATTAAAATACATCAGCCTCTTGGATGTATACTTGGTAAAATGCCAAAAGATACTAAATAAATCTTGCATTTAAGGAATAGAGCTACATTCACATTTTGAACAATTGTGTATATTATTTTCAGTTGCAATGCATCAAACCTGAGATCCTAGCAGTAGCAAAACAGTACATCTTTTATTATTGCCTCCCTTAGTCAGGCTAGAGACAGATGTGCTTTACCTTGAACATTTATTTCATAACTCATCATACTGTTTAGGTGATATGCCTTAGTATGCAAAATAAAGAGCAATCCAGAAATATATAAATCAAAATTATGTTTATAACTCACCAAAGTGAAAAAAAACCCAAGAGTTAGTTCAATATTACTTAGCAGTAAAGCAAGATTCTGTCTTGATTTCATTGAAATAGAATTTTTTTACTAAGTGTGTGCAGGATCAGTTTCACAGGGACTAATTTAAATTAATGCTATGCTTACAGGTAGATAAATGCAATGGGGAATGGGAAGTCTTCATTGTACATTACAGAGATAGATAGCCAAAGCAACCACAAATATCACTGAGCCTATGGCCCTCTTATTGTCATGCTCTTCTCAAGGTCATTAGACCTGAACAGGAATAATTATCCCAGGCAGAGCATTGGATTAATGGTTACACTTCTCGTACCTTCATGAATAGAACTGCAAACTCTGCAAAAATACACATTGTGAACCAAACAGAACACACTGCTGTGAGTAATACCTGCAGATGATGCACATTTTGAGGTCATCATCTGTCACGGGTTTGGCCAATAACAGGTAACAGATGCTCTCTGTTACCCCCCACCGCCCTCCCAGGGGAAGACAACAGGGGAATAAGGGAGAGAGACTTTGAGGTTGGAAAAACCTAGAACAGTTTTAATGAAACAGAAAATAACAACAATAATAAAGATGGTGAATTATATACAAATATGTAAATATATCCAGATATATAAATGAAGATATGAAGCCCACGCTTCCCGGATGGTGATTGTGTCCAGACCAGAAAAGTCCAACACTGGACCCAGCAGCAGGGAGGGGGTGCCTGGGCCCAGTGTCTCCAACAACAGCCCACAAAAACCTCGGAGCAGCCTTCCCCAGTGGGCACAGCGGGGCAGGGACACCGGCAGCACGGGGGGGGGGCAAGAGGCACCCCCGGCCCTCAGCACTGCAGCCACGGGAGCCAGCACGGGGCGCTCTGGGGAGCTGTTCTGTACCGAGCACCTTGGGCAGGAGCACTGTTATCTCCATAGGAGGTCTGATTCAGGGTTCTGGGGTTTGTGCTTAGCCCCTCTCCCCTGCCTATAAGAAAATGGGGAATTCTTGTTCAGTTTTGAGGCATAATCAAAGCAGGAAGATTTTATTTGCAGAGTTATAGCTATTGCCTTGTTGATTCAGTTTTCCAGAGCAGCAGAAACTCAATGAAAAGCTGTCACAGGTAAAATGAACAAAATTAAATTGTAGCGATGTAAGAAAGCTTCACAAGGAGAAGACCATGAGTTTAATATCAACAAAAGATCAGGAAAAATATGTAGTTTTTTTTAAAAAAAATACTCAATTTCCTGTTAGGTTAATAATTTTTTAAAAAATAGCTTTTCAGATGTCACATTAAAGTAAGGGGAGAGTACATATCAAAATAGTCTGCAAAAGTCCAACATTTTCAATATGTTCTGTTTCCTGATTTTGTCTTTTCATTTTCAGTCTAACAATTGCTAAAACTATGACTAAACATTTAAAATACTTTTTTAAAAAGTTATTTAGCCCACTCTTGCCTGAATTGAACTTGCATTTGCCTGAAGTCCTCTGAACAGTCCTTGAAGCTGTTGCTTTATTCGCTAGTCTGTATTTCCTGCATCCTACTCAGATATTGAATAGATTACTGCACTGACTTCTTCAGACATTAAGTTTAGCATAAGCTTTTTCTAATATACACAAAACCTTACAGAAATTAGATATTACTTGGGAATGTGTGTATATCTCTATGAAGTTCTTCAAGGAACTGATTCATTTTGAAGGCCATGCAGGGCAAATGCCTGAGTGGAAGCCTCACTGAAATGTTCTAGGGCATATGCCTTGCACAGTCTTGCTTCCATGCTAATTCCGTTCTCCTTAAGGAATTTGTGAACATTTTATTTTAAATTTTAGGAGCGTCTTCTACTTTCTTTACTGCCTGCTCACATTGCTATGGAAATGAAAGCAGAGATCATTCAGAGGTTACAAGGTCCCAAGGCAGGCCAGCTGGAAAACACCAACAACTTCCACAATTTGTATGTCAAAAGGCACACCAACGTAAGGTATTGTACTATGATAAAATGCATCAACAACAATCAGAAAAAATTTGAAAAAAAAAATGTTAAGAGGGCAATTAAGGAAATAATTGGCTTAATATGTTTTTCAGCAACTTAATGTTTAGTATACGTTAATTTGATCAAGTGCTATGTTCCAGAAGAGCAACAAAGGTAATAATAAGAGATTGTTTACAAGAAGCCACACATTAACGGGCTTTCTTCATAATATCTTAATTTTTCAGGTTAAAGTACCAAAACTTGCTTTCATGTATACCAGTCAACATTTTAATTTGTGTCAGTTATACTATTCTGAATTTGTAATTTTCTTAACTGGGGCAATTTCTCAAGTATCATATACTGTAAAGAGAGGCAGCTGTAGCGTATATGTATTTTACACAGTTCCTGAGATAAAATATCCTGCTGACAAATCTAATGATTTAATAATTATAAATTTCTAGAAGTTAGAAAAATAATTCACCATTTATTTCAAATATTCTTTCATCTTTACAAGTTGTTTTGCCTGTTTTTGACTGTACAAGTTAATTTGAACTGCATTCTTAGAAATTACATTTTATAAAGCAAATATTACAGAATTTGAGAAAATCAGATTTCACTTGAGAGCACAAGTACTTTTTCCTTAGCCTGATTTTATGAACTGGTTGAGTTTTCTTGGTGAATAGAAACGTATGTATGGCTTGAATATCTTGGCAATCAAGCTTCACTTTAATACCCTATGTAACAAGTGAACAAAGACTTCCATGCTGCATTCATTGACAGGTGAATCTAGACAGAAAAAGTCTACAATGATAAAAAGCTATTAAACTATTTCTGATAACAAAAATGTTTATTGAAATCATTGCCATTACTATATTGCCAATTTGAGAATAGGAAGAAAGTTTCTATTTTTTTGAACACACTAATAAATATAGGTATGGCATGCCTATAAGTACCTATAAATATAGGTATACCTGTAAAGGTAATACCTGTGAAGGTAATACCTATAAATGTAAAAATAGGTATATATTACATATAAATGTAAGACCTGTAAAGGTAAATGTAGGCTTACCTATAAAGATATATTTATTGCTCTACATTTAGCAGTGGCTGTTTTGCATACAGGCATACCTCTGTGAAATCCAGAACGCCTGCTTTCAGGTTTTGTTGTTGATTGATAAATCTGAATTCTGCAGAAGGAAACTGTGACCAAACTTCTGTTCATTTATATTGTAGCATCTTGTATGCTGATATCGTGGGATTCACTCGCCTGGCCAGTGACTGCTCACCAGGGGAATTGGTGCACATGCTAAATGAGCTGTTTGGCAAGTTTGATCAGATTGCTAAGGTGGGTTTCTACTGGGCTGTTAAAGGTAGTTTAAATTAGTAAGTAAGTCATCTTTAAAATATTTTTACTTCTTGGAAACTCTTCTTCTACCTTCAGACAGCGTTTCTGAGGGTTTGGCAGGAAGATCAGACTTGAAACCTAAAGAAAAAATCTGGGTCCAGTTTGAGTGTAACAGTGTGTTTCCGCTAGTATGACAATCTAAAACCCAAGATAGCTCTCTAATAGCAGCAATAGAGACAGCTCATGGAGCCCCATAAAGCAAGAAGGTGAACAGCTCTTTAAATAGATTTTTTACAATAGCAAGAAACTTAAGACAGAAAACTGATACAGTCAGTTTTCTGGAAAAGCATTTAAGAGGCTGGAGGACAAGGAAGACAATGTTGATCAAAGCTATTTTAATTACTGACCATGGCCTCTTGATTACTCAAGAAAAGATTAAAATATCAGAATATTTTCTTCTGTTTATTTAGGTTATTTATTTATTTTTCTAAAAATTACATCAAACTTCATACTATGTGTGAAGGTGAAATAAGAAACATGAAAGCAGACAAAAATTTTCTGTTTTTTTTTCCTAGTTCAAAAACTATTGTCCACTATTGGTTTAAAAAAAAAATAAATATCTTTATATTGCCTTAGAGTACAAAAGATGGTGGAAATAAGATTATGTTTGCTAATTTTAGGAAGAAATGCATAGTACATCTTCAAAGATGTAAATGTTGAAGGCTAAGTCTTTCAATTTTGTATATCAAATAAAAAGACTTTATTTAGATTGAGTACATGATACTTTGGCTCAGTTCTTTAACCTAAAGTGTGAACAACACCACAGATGTATGTTTTGCAGTGAACTTGCTTCCTGGTCTCACCCATGAAAGACCATAACAGATGGAGGAATCATCCGTACAAAACTCTCTGACAGCACTTCTTTTCTAGCAAACCAAATCCTTCTCTACTGGAATAAGCTTAAGTAGAATGATTTTGCTAATATACTTTAAGTCAGTCTTTGTAACAGTAACCCTTCATTTACATAATTCAAGTTGAAAGTGACCATCTCGCCTTGCTTTTTCCTCCAGGAAAATGAATGTATGAGAATTAAAATCCTAGGTGACTGCTATTACTGTGTTTCTGGGCTACCTATATCTCTTCAAAATCATGCCAAGAATTGTGTGAAAATGGGACTGGACATGTGTGAAGCCATTAAGTAAGTGCTGAGCTTTTTATTAAATACTCAACACTAACAATTCTGTCTCTTTTGTATCTGTAATTGTGGTGCTGGTTGAAAGATTCAGACCTGCAGTAGCTGGTGTGTTTCACTAGAAGGTCCAGCATGGTAATCTTGATCTCAGCCTCATCAAAGAAATGATTTAAGATGTTGGGTGGTGCCAGGCTACCATAAAGATGATTGAGAGCCTGCAGCATTGCTTATATGAGGTAATGCTGAGAGGCTGTTCAACTTTGAAGGAGAGAAAGCTGAGGATGAAAAAATCTCATCAATGCATTTAAGTACCTGAAGGGAGAGTGCAAAGAAGATGGACCCAGGCTCTTTTCGGTGGTGCTCAGTGACAGGACAAAGGAGATGTTGGGCACAAACTGAAACACATGAGGTTCTCCTTGAACGTCAGGAGACACTTTTTTCACTGTGGGGGTGACTGAGCAGTGGCACAGGTTGTCCAGGGAGGTCATGGAGTTTCCAACCTTGGAGATACCCAAAATCCAACTGGATTTTTTTTCTTATGTCAAGATGGAAGTTTTTTCTCATGTTAAGATGGAACTTCCTGTGATCCAGTTTGTGCCCATTGCCCCTTGTCCTGTCACTGGGCACCACTGAGAAGAATCTGGCCCCATCCTCTTGACACGCACCCTTTAGATATTTATAAGCATTGATACGATCCCCTCTCAGTCTTCTCTTCTCCAGGCTAAACAGACCCAGGTCTCTCAGCCTTTCCTCATAAGAGGGATGCTCCAGTCCCCTCATCATCCTTGTAGCCCTTCGCTGTACTCTCTCCAGCAGTTCCTTGTCTTTCTTGAACTGCAGAGCCCACAGGACACAGGACTCCAGATGTGGCCTCACCAGGGCAGAGGGGGAGGATAACCTGTCTTGATCTGCTGGCTACACTCTTCTTAATGCACCCCAGGATACCATGGGCCTTCTTGGCCACAAGGGCACATTGCTGTCTCATGGTCAACTTGTCCACCACGACTCCCAGGTCCTTCTCCCCATAGCTGCTTTCCAGCAGGCCAACCCCTAACCTGTAGTGGTGCCTGGGGTTATTCTTCCCCAGGTGCAGGATTCTACATTTGCCTTTGTTGAACTTCATGAGGTTCCTCTCCACTCAGCACTCCAGCCTGTCCAGGTCCCACTGAATAGCAGCACAGCCTTCTGCTGTGTCAGCCACTCCTCCCAGTTTGGTATCATCAGCAAACTTGCTGAGGGTGCACCCTGTTCCTTCATTCTGGTCATTGATACACATGTTGAACAGGACTGGACCCAGTACTGACCTATGGGGAACACCATTAGCTACAGGCCTTCAACTAGACTCTGCCAAACAGATCACAACCCTCTGAGCTCTCAGCCAGTTCTCAATCCACCTCCCTCTCCACTTATCTAGCCTGCACTTCATAAGCTTCTCTGGGAGGATGCTGTGGGAGACCATGTCAAAAGCCTTGCTGAAGTCAAGGTAGACAACATCCACTGCTGTTTCCTCCTCTACCCATGGTGAGGGAAATCATGCCATCATAGAAAGCTATCAGATTGGTTCAAGCCTGATTTCCCTTTGGTGAATCCATGCTGACTACTCTTGCCAACCTTCTTTTCCTCCATATGCTTAGAGATGGCATCCAGAATGAGTTGTTCTATCACTTTACCAGGGATGGAGGTGAGGCTGATTGGCCTGTTGTTTCCTGGGTCCTCCTTCTTGCCTTTTTTAAAGACTGGAGTGACACTGGCTTTCTTCCAGTCCTCTGGCACTTCTCCTGTTCTCCATGACCTTTCAGAGATAATGGGGAGTGGCCTAGCGATGATGTCTGCCAGCTCCCTCAGCACTCGTGGGTGCATCCCTTCAGGGCCCATGGATTTGTGGGTGTTCGGTTTGTCTAAATGATCTCTCACCCAATTCTCCTCAACCAAGGGAAGGTCTCCTACCTCCGGGGTCTGGGTTTGCTGAGGGCCAGCCTTAGTAGTAAAGACTGAAGCAAAGAAGGCGTTCAGTAACTCTGCCTTCTTTGTATCCTTTGTCACGAGGGCACCTGCCTCATTCAGCAGTGGGCCCACATTTTCTCTAGTCTTCCTTCTGCTGCTGAGGTACTTGAAGAATCTCCTAGGAATTAAAGCTGTCATCCTTTCAGTAGAGCAGAGTTTCTGTCCCTCAGTTCTGAGTCCTCCTCTTTTTTGGAAGTTGGCTTAAAAATCAGGCTGATGGAAAAATATTTCTAAGGTCAAGCCATAAATATTGCCCTTCACGAAGAACTGAAAGTATAATTGTACACATCACAATGCAATGCTTTACTTGAGCTCAGAGAGCAATCTGTCAGTTCCTAACACTTCAGAACTTCCCGGTCTTCTTTGAAATAACTTTCTGCTCAAGCTGCTATCAAGTATGTTCATTGTAAATGCTGGATGATAAGGTTCTCCTTGGTAAGAGCAGGCTAACAGAGGAAAAAAATATCTTTTAGTTCTATAACACATTCTGGTCTGACTTTATTGCCTGTATGCTCCTATAGGCAGATGCCTGATTATCACAGCCTGTTTACATCTCTGTACTAAGTGAGGAATCTGTACCTTATGTTTTGAAATGCTTTCAAAGTATCATGACAAGTGTTGCTGCCTGCAGGTGAATAAAAATTACTGATTATTAATCAACTCCATATTTTGTTGTGTGATTGCTGCATCTTTGTGTGGAAGCATCTCCTGAAATACTTCTGTGGCCTGTAAAACTAGAAGTAGTAAAACTTTTGCTGTTGGAAGTGTTTCACTCACTATATGGTTGACTGACTCTGTCTAAAATATCTGTTTTGTCAGACCATGAGCTTTTGTTATATTCAGTCACTGAGGTGCAAACTGACCCCTCAGTGTGTAGGTTACTGAAACAAAGCAGTTTGCTGTTTAGATTAACAGTTCTATATAAATTTTACCACCTGAATGTGGTTTCAGTTCCAGTATAAAGGAGGAATTCTACCAAATTATCGGGTGATCTGTAGTACAAAGCTTTATCCAGTCTTGGAATGATATGCAGCTCCATTGTAGCTCCATTTTGAGTAATTCAGCCTCACTACACTGTGGGTTGTTTCCATTTAAACATTAGTAGTCCCATTGATTAATAGCTTTGCTTCTCTGCTCTATATTGGAACAAATCCAGAGTTTCTTACAGCCTGCAGCCTGCTTGGCCAGGAGTGGGATGCTCACCTTATCAAGCCATAGATGCCAGTGCTGCCTGTGATGTTGAGAGCTGGCCACCTTAATTGGGTGCTTTAAGGCTAGAGCTTACCTCTTAAGGCAAAATATGTTTTTGTAGGAATATATGAGCTGTTTTCCTTCAGCCCAAACTCCACTTCATTGTCTGTCTGGTGACCTCCTAATTTACATATTTCTCAGCCACAGACTCTCAAAAGCTGTCTTTGATTTGGTAGCATGAAATGAGTTCCATTTCAGAGAAAAGTGAAATAAACTATTGGATGAGATGGTGTACCAGTTTGAAAGCTAGATACAAAATAAAATAATTTTCTTTAGGTATGATTTAATTCCTGCAGGTCTGATCCAAAAAGGAGCTAGGCTTTTAAAGCTGGCAGTTTGCAGGGAACTAAGTGCTGGAGGCCCACTGAATGTGTCTATGACAGGACTAGGTGAGTGTTTGATACATTAGTCCAGAATTACCAATCAATGAAGCTCAGATAAACAGAGTAGACACTTTCCTAATGACCTGAACTTTTGCTTGTATAGTGTAAAGTTGCTACAACTACCTGCAAGCTAACCATGCCTATAAAAAACACAGAATTCCTACAAACTCAAATTTCAGGCTGCGATAGGGAGAATACAGTCTTGATGAGTATTTTGACTGCCCAGCCAGGATGGGCACACTGACTGTGGTGTGCTGAGGGAAACCAGAAAGGCTATGGGAGCAGAAAGTGAAATAATAGTGGGAAGTTTCAGAAATACTTATGTAGGTATGGCAGGTATCTTATGGGGATGTGATAGACTACGTTCTTAGCATTCAGTGCCTGCATCATCATAGCAATTGTTCAGGGAGCACAAGAGAGAAGTAAACCCTAATTTGGTCCAGAGTAACGCTTCTAATTTAAAATCTTCTGTGGTTTCTTTAATTGGTGAGATAGAATATTCAGTTCTGGAACATATTTTACTTGCTCCCTTACTTAACTCCCGAGAGCTTATTATAAAGCAGACTTTATGGCTTGCTCTATAGAATATGTCAGGGCAGCCTTTCAACAAACACTCCTAGAGGATAAATGTTGCTTTTCCACTTTACCCAGTTTTGTAAAACACTTATTTTTTTCCAAAATGTTAAGCTTGTGTCATATTCCTTGAGCAGAGCAAAGTGGTGTTTGTCCTTTGCTGACTGCTTGCACAGATCATTTACAGCAGTTCATTTTCAAATGTGTTATCTACAGGAGAGCAGTGTAAAATGGCAAACTGAAAAGATACCAATAAATACTTGATACAGACTGAGGTAATTAAAAAACCTCTCTCTTCTTTTTAATAGCTTCAAAACACAGTTTAGCAAAATACTTTCAGTCGTGCTTCTGTTATTTTCATTTCCCAGAAAAAGAATGGTTGAGAACTACTACTTACACATAGGATTTACCATATCAAATTTAGCCTATTAATTCTGTGTTCCTTTTCAAAAAAAAAGAAGAATTAAAACAGGCCAGTTTAATTCTGTAATTCAGAAGGTACAGAGCTGATGATTCTCATCACTGAGACTGAAGATCTTGCTAGAACTCTGAACCTGACTCTTATACAGGAGCCATTTGAGTTTCTTATTCTGTAGTTGTTCCTTCCATCAACACCCTGAATTTCCCAATGATAGATAAATGTACATGTTCCTTATTACTGGTTAGGTTTTGGTCCACATTGAGTTGGGGCTTAAATACATAAATCCAGTTAAGTTATGATATTCCCATTTCTTAGAACTTTATAGGCCTGTAGACATCTGAATTAATTTTACAACTCTTTACCTGTCATTTATATATGACATATGTCTGAAAATGTTCTGGTTGTTTGATTTTAGTCACCCAGCTGTGATTCAGAAGAGCCTTTTCTGGAAAGATAAATGTTTATGTTTTGTGTAGGGCTTTTCAGAGATTTGGGTTGGGGTGAACAGATACTTCAACTCTGTCTAAAGTCACTGGAAAGGTCAAAGGTTTAGATAGGGTCTGGACAGTGAGGGTGGCCTCTCATTCTTTGCATAACCATCTAGTGGGTACAGCATTCACCAAGCATGTGGAAGGCTGTTGAGCCTATGTTCTCCGCGGCCTGAATGGCACTGAGCCCATATCCCAAAAAAGTGTATGAGCCACCAGCCTGTAGAATATCCTGAGGGGCTGCATTTCTCATCCTTCCTCTGAGAGCAGAACCATTTGCAAGCAGTCAGGCAAGAGTGATGGGACCTGACAGAAGTCAGATATGAGAAAGTCTCCAAAGAAGATATTAGGGTCTTCAGATAAAAGGGTGAATAACAGTAGTTCCAGATCTCCAAGATATGTTTATTGGACTGTCACTGAATTAAAAGCCATACCAAAGGCTGCTTGTAGAACAAAATTAGTCCCTAGGTTCTACCATGTGACTGAACATTTCTACTACTTTGTTCAGCCCTCCCAAATAATTTCAAATGAGTATAAAAGAAGGGACTTCAGACACAGACTTGAAAGTTAATATTTACTGCAAATAGTTGTAAATAGAGATAATAGTGAATGTAATATATAAAAACAATCCTAGCATAAAAAGAATGGAGGCAATGCTAAGAAGAAATAAATATTATCACTATCATTGCTGCTAATTTTACTGGTAAATTAAAAGAAAACAAAGGCCTTATGTATATTAACACAGATTTTCTTCTTAACTACAGAAAAGTGAGAGATGCAACCGGAGTTGATATTAATATGCGTGTAGGAGTACACTCTGGGAATGTGCTTTGTGGTGTTATTGGCCTACAGAAGTGGCAGTACGATGTGTGGTCACACGATGTTACTCTGGCAAATCACATGGAAGCTGGAGGAGTCCCAGGGTAAGAGGCTTCTTTGTTAACCTTTGGACACATGGATTTTTTTACCATGGAGAAGTGCATAGGTACCATGTCTTCGACCATCAGCCTTCATGGAGAAGCCTGAACTAATTCTTGATGCTGTCTTTAAAAAGTCCCAACCAGTCACTCAGTACTTCCTGTGATATAAAGAGTATTTTTTTTGTGGATGGAAACCTTTAGATTTATGCTCATTACAACTTCTAAAAATGATATTAGAGGTACTGTAAATGAAGTGAGCAGTGTATAAAAAGTGTATCCAAAAGCTAGAAAAAAAAGTTGATTGGGTTCAAATTATGCTTTTGATTGGTATTTGTGATTCTGTCATTCTTTTAAAATATAATTTCAGCCGTGTTCACATCACCTCAGTCACCTTGGCACATTTGAATGGAGCTTACAAAGTGGAAGATGGGGATGGAGATGTGAGGGACCCATATCTGAAAGAGCATAATGTTAAGACTTACTTTGTAATCAATCCTAAGGTTAGTAGTACTTTTATTTTGTGGCCAGTCACTGTTATTTTTGAGCAGGACCACTAATCTCTTTATTGAATAATTCACTACTGTAAGATATTGATCAGAGCTATTACTGATGCCTACAAATACATAATGTTTGCATTGCAAATCTTTCCTGCTCTTCAGAAATAAGTCTCTGATATTTCCCAGCAATATCATTAAGAATTGCAGGTTCTTAGCATCTCTCCGTTTTTAAGTTCCTAAGCATGCAGATATGTGGTACCAGATGATGCATTACTACTTCAAAAGGTAATGAACACCAAGGCTGATACCACCTTTCATTCTCTGTCAACCAGGGGGAGAAGCGAAGCCCTCAGCATCACATTAGACCTCGACATACTCTTGATGGAGCCAAAATGAGAGCTTCTGTTCGCATGACCCGGTACCTGGAATCTTGGGGAGCAGCCAAGCCATTTGCACACTTGCACCACAGGGACAGCATGACCACTGAAAACGGCAAGATTAGCACAACAGTAGGAGCCTACTTCTGTCATTTCATACAATTTTGCAATATTTGAAAGAAAAAAGATGCTCACTGCTAAATACCTGGTTATTTCTGATAGAAGAAGATACATGCATTTGTACAGGGCGTAAACCCAGTGAAGTTCCTGGGAGCTTTTCCATTAACATGTGAGCTTCAGATTAGACTTTAAAGAGTCATGTCTTGCGATAAGTGTATCTCGGAATTATAAGGAGTCCAACATACCTACTATAATACACAATTTGATCCTCTGAGCTTGAGCCCCAGTCACAGCATGTTGACCGTCTGCTGTTCACCTTGTGGAAAGACATTTTGAACATAAAGCCAGAGTGCAACACCTTTAGGAAAGCAACACTTTTGATACGGAAACATTTTCTGAGATTTATTGGCTATTTAACCACATTCTCCATTTGGAACATAACCAGACCTGGAGCAAAGGCTGTGAAATTAAAATATCCCTGTGGTACCTGGAGTGGATTTATTAGAAGAGTTCTCTGGGAACCAAATCCATAGTCACTGCAACATTTACCTTTTGAAGGTGAACTAACCACTCACCAGCTAAGGCTGATGGCCTGAGTTTCACAGTGCCTCTGTGAAATGTTACATCTCTTATACTGATCAGAAAATATTTCTTTTTAGTTTTGCTAACACTATTTTACTGCTGTCAGTCCACAGCTTGTACATTGCATTATCTTCTACTTCTAACAAGTGCAAACATAAAGGTAAATTCTAATAGATTTCAACATTGGCATTCAGTTTTGTTGCTGTTACGTATGAGAATAGGATTAAGCCACATAACCTATCTTGTTCAATAAATACAGTGCATCAGAATGTGGATTGTGTCATGTTCATTACAGAAAGTACCCAGCCATCACTGTTAATCACAAAATAAATGCATCTGCCATGGCTCCTGTTGCTTTTGAATAAAAATAATGACCATTGACTGCATTTGGCCACTCAGATCTGTTTTTTTAAAAAAACATTTAACATTGATTTTTGCTGAAGCTGGCAGAGGCTTGGGATACATTAAAACAGTAGTGACTTTGAAGCAGTGACTTTCTAGTAAAGTAAAACATTGTTGGATTCAGACTCTAGTATTAGTTACTTGGTGTTAGTAATGATAGATCAGTTTGACTCCAGCTCACTTCATCTTCACTCTTAGCTGAATTTTTCTTTTAGACAGTTTTAATCTAATACTAAAAGTGTTTGTATTGGAAACTTTTCTCCTTACTTGACCTTGTTTTCAACACTATTTTAAAAGCAACTTAACATTGTAAAAGTCTGTTATGGTTCATAGGTATTTTCTTTTTTTTTTTTTTTAGGATGTTCCCATGGGGCAGTATCATTTTCAGCGTTGCAGAGAGAGGTAAATTAATATTTTAAAATTACTTAAGATCGTAGAATCATAGATTGTGCTTAGTTGGAAGGGACCCATCAGGATCATTGAGTCCAACTGCAGTCCCTGTGCAGGGCACCCCAAGAATCACACCATGTGCCTGAGAGCATCATCTAAACACTTCTTGAACTCAGTCAGGCTTGGTGCTGTGACCACTGCCCTAAGGAACCTGTTCCAGTGCTCGACCACCCCCTGGGTGAAAAACCTTTTCCTGATATCCAACCTAAACCTCCCCTGATTCAGCTCCTGCTGTTACCCCGAGTCCTGTCATTGATCACAGGAGTGAAGAGATCAGTACCTGTCCCTTCTCNCTGGCAACATTATGCTTGATGCACACCAGGACACGGTTGGCTTTCCTGGCTGCCAGGACACACTGCTGGCTCATATCCAGCTTGCTATCAACCAGAACCCCCAGGTCCTTCTCCACGTTGCTGTTCTCCAGCCACTCATTCCCCAGTCTGTACATACTGCCAGGATTGCCCCATCCCAGGTGCAGAATCCAGCACTTGCCTTTGTTAAACTTCATGGCATCTCTCTGATTTGTCAAGGTCTCTCTGCAGGACCTGTCTGCCCTTGAGGGAGACAATAGATCCTCTCAATTTGCAAATTTGCATAGAATCCCTTCGAGTCCTGCATCCAGGTCACTGATGAAGATGTTGAATAAGACTGGGGTAGGATGGAGCCCTGTGGAACCCCACTAGTGACCGGTCACCAGCCTGATGTTACCCCATTCACCATCACTCTCTGTGCTCAACCTGTGAGCCAGTTGCTCACCCATCATGTAACCCCATTGTCCAGCAGTGTGCTGGACATTTTGTCCAAAAGGATACTGTGAGAGACAGTATCAAAAGCTTTGCTGAAGTCCAAAAATATTATATCTACTGGCTTCTCTTGATCTCTCTTGATGTTATAAGTAACATCACAAATACCATCAAATCTTCTGAAAGAACCCTTTACAAAATCGAATTTCTATTGTCTTTTTTAATGCAAATAAACCATTCTCTCTGTTCCTTCTTCATCTCTGTGCTTGGTAAATGTCTCCTCAACAAATCACAGGTTACTGGAGAGCTATGCAATTACCTAAAATATTGCTAAATTCCAAAAGATTAACAAGTTTTGACCAAAGATACATGATACTAATAAATACAGTCTTGGATTTTAAAACTGAGCATTTACATTTGGACAGTACATCAAAAGGACTTCTATCAACCTTATGGTAAAAAGAAAGATCGTTGGACAGTGGTTCTTGCAAATAATGCAATTCTTGAAGATTCTGAGATGTTCTTGCTTTTGTGTTTCTAAATTCCACTCCAAAATAAATCAAAAAAGGTACAAAAGTTACCATGTGTCTTGACAGCAGGGAGTTTCTGGAAAGCAGTACTGGAGTCTAATGTCCATAGTGAGGCATGTAAGTGGGATTCTAGATAAGCTAGTTAGTCATTCCCACAGGAGAGAGCTGAAATGATAATAAGCACTTTGAAAATCAGTATTTTATCAGAATATGAAAATGTGGGTTTTGAAGTCTGACTGTAGGCTTCTGTTTGTGGCAGTTAGCTCTTATCTAGTTACACAATAGTCTGATGTTGTTAGGGATCTGCCAAGCGGATTAGGTGTGATTAGATAACGTCTTCTCATCTGTCTAGCTATTTTTCCTAGGCAGATTGTTTCATATCTGAAAAATAAATTGTAAACACTTTTTAACCTAAATTCTGTAGCATCGAATAGGCATGAAATCAGCTGGGTTGTTTAAAGTTACTGTAAGTACACTAATATAATTTCTATATGAATTTGAATCCTGCAACAGGGTATCAATTTGGGGGAAATAACCCAAACATTTGATGCTGAAGACAATCTGTGTTACCTTTGGCAGAGTTCAATTTGTAGGTTAAGAAATTCTGGTAAAAGAGTCAAATTTCAGATCAGATTGTTGACTTGTTAGTAAGTTAACACTGGATTTAAGTTTTCAAGAGGCATAATCTGACAATATCTGTATCTGACAATACTCCATTTTTAAGGAGAGCACGACTGCTGAAAGAACAGATGATGTTTGCAGTAACATATGTTAGCAAAGACAAACCCATTCTGATCATCTTCTGCTTGGTTCATGCTAAGTCCAGTGAAAAGAGAAGATCCTTTTTTTTCATTAGAATTGTCTTATAAGCTATAAATAGAGAAACATGGCATATGCTTGAAAATAATTTCAGATTTGGTGCGCAGTTTTCTTATTAAAAATAATAAAACATTTCCAAGAAAAGAAGAGTTAGCAGGCTTCAGTAGAGAATACTTATTATGCCTCAGTGCACTCGCACATCATTGCTCATCACACAATTTTGAGAAGGATTTTTAAAAATAACTACAAGAAACAGAACTGTTTTATGAATTTGAATTCTCGTAACACTGTGGAAGACTTTCCTTCAAGCAGAATTTCTTGAACTCTCTTGGTTTGTTTGGTCTTTTTTTACAAACTGTTTTCTTGTGGGTTTTTTTTAAAGTGCTCCCTAATAGCTAAATTCCAGATCTGTGTGTGTATGTTTGTCAGGGTCTGTAGCTTATGCTGGTTTTGTTAACAGCTTGTTATGAGACTGAGTGTACCTGAAGCCTATAGCCTCTATTGCAGTTCAAACGTTAAAAAATTATCCTCACAAGTTTATGGCAGCTATCATACTGTTGTTTAAAGTTAACGTTTATTAACAATGTAGTGATTTTCCAAAGTAACCTCCCACATTTTTCATTTCAGAACAAAATCACAGAAAAGAAGGTTTGAGGAGGAACTGAATGAGAGGATGATCCAGGCCATTGATGGAATCAATGCTCAAAAGTATGTTTTTATCCTCTGTTGTCTCCTTTCTCCACCATTGACATAAATCTGCAACAGAGGGTAGTGTTTACTATTTCTTGCTCCCACATCCACACAGAAGTCTGAAAACAGTAAAGATGTCACTAATACAGGCATAGGAGGCTCTACACAGTGTGAAGATAGGCTGAACAGTTACATTTTCTACTATATGGGATAAGACAGTGCCTGTGAATCATGGTGTGACAGAGATTTTGGCTTGTCTTGATCTTCATTGCAAAGGGCTTTTTGCTCTGTAACTGTGTGTATCTGTACACTCATAGCTGTAACTCTACAGAATTATCTCATCTGAGAGTAGACAAGTAAGACACAAGAAATAGCTGGCTTGGGAACCAGAATGATGTGAAAATTGGTGCTTCACAATAGTCAGAGAAACATCACCTCAGAATTAGAAACTTTCCCTAAAATCATATTTTAATATCTCTTTGTTTCAACTGGATGGTTTATTTCATAGAGAAGAATAAGCTTGATGGCATATTGAAAGTGCTGGAGGAGGCAACATGCCATGTATTTTTTTGTGTCCTAGGAAGAGCTGGAGGAGGTATTGATGTTCTCTGCTGGTGAACAGTTAACACTAAGAGAAAAATCAATACCAGTCCAAAATAAGTGTTCAGGTTTCTTATATTTATTTGATGAAATAAGGGAATTGCCCTTCAGAAATGTGGACAATAATTGTGATGAATGACATGTTTCCCCCCTCTACTTCTGTTACTCAGAATCTTAATCAGCTGGGTATCACACCTAATTATTAAGTGCTCGTATGTCACATTGATTTTTTTGCATCTGATACTCCTACTAAATGGTACTTGACTTTAGGAGAAAATTTTTCAGTTATTTTTTGTAGAAAAGAGTGTTGATAGTTATAGGTCATAAAATAATGCAGTGAAAGAGGGTAGGTCATGTGATAGGCAAAGCCTTTTGATTGTACTAGACTTGCCTCAAACAGCTATATAATTTTTAGCAGTTTTTACATGTCTTCAGGTACAGTCCGCTCATAAGGGGATTATAAAAATAATGGTTTGATGTCAAAAGTAAAGCATCTGTATAAATACATTAAAATAAAGTATTGGTATGATCATACTGTACATTGTTTTATCTCAGAGAATCCCTGTCTTACCTAATTATTGCATAAAATTCAGAGAAACTTGGGGACAAAAGACACTTATGTGATAATAAATTTTTCTGAATAAGTTTCAGTGCATTTTGTGAATTACATGGGGAAATGCAGAAAGATAAAGAATGATCTTGTATATCAGAGAAGCAGAATACCACCTTCAAAAACTAGATTCTCTACTTATCCCTGTATTGATTTGCTGAATAAATCACTGAAGTGATACTATTCAATTCGGTACCTGAGAATAAGTTGTCAAAAGTGCTGATCCCCCAAATAGCAAGTTAATTCAATAATACTTTAACTATGTGAATGCTAAGCACTCAGAAAAATTACATAAAAGATTTCCTACATTTAGAACACAAAGCTATTCACATTTTTGTTTTCTTTATAGTTGTTTGAGGTTTTTGTGTCTCAATTTTTTGACTGTAAAATGAAAATAGCACCATCAACTAATCTAATGGAGTGGTTGTCAAGTTAAATCTTTTGCTTTTGTGAATAAAGAAGCAAACTTTTAAGAAAATCTAGGAGAAAACTGGTATTTCTGAATGTTTTTAAGTGTAAAGTTTGGATTGCAAATAGGTCTATGATACAATGAAGAAAAATAAAAAATAAATTATTGCACATAAAATATGGTATTAAAATTAGTGTTCTTTTAACCTTTTTAATTAAATTGCATAAAAATAATTCAAAAGCAAACATTCATTGTACAGAGCCATTGTTTTTTCCACCGTGAGCTGTCAGCACAGTCTGGCTTTTTCATCTAAATCATGGCTCTTTGCCACGTGTCATTCTGTGAAAAAAGTAACTGGTTGCAATGGTCATAATGCGTGGGTCTTTGGACATTGCATTCCTGGGTTTTTACCAGTCAGTAGCTGGAAGATAAAGGAATGTGGAGTCTGGATCTTTTCAGTCCAAGACAAAGCTGTAGTCCAAATGCATCACTGTTTTTACAAAGTGTAGAATAGTGCAGTACATGTTGAAATGGTACCTCAGGTACCCTCCCTAGCTGCTCTCCTGCTGGTTCACAAGCTAGCTTAGCTATCTTTCCACAAAACTGCCAGTCACCACATGCACACACTGTCAGTAATTCAAGGCATCTGGGTTCAATTACTTGTTCTGGAATGCAAATGAAACTGTGGCATCTAAAAAGCAGCCCACTGGCCTTACAGCATGATTCAGATTACACAGAATCACAGAATCACAGAATCCTAGGGGTTGGAAGGGACCTCGAAGGATCATCCAGTCCAACCCCCCTGCCAGAGCAGGGTCACCTAGAGTACATCACACAGGAACGCATCCAGGCAGGTTTTGAATGTCTCCAGTAAAGGAGACTCCTTGGGAAGTTGCGTGAGGAAAGTTATGACCTGCTCATTCATTATTACTCTCTTAGAGCAATACATTAAAAGAAATGCAAATACAGATTTAAAAGAGTGGGTGAGGAACAAAGAGTTTCTGTTTCTCAGCCAACTGTCTTAGCCATTAGGATGTAACATCGTACTTTCTCCATGTTTCTTTTCCCTATACCTTGAACAAGCATTCCTGGCTGCAAAGTTCCTGTCCTGCAAAGGAGGGGGATGAGTAGCCCTAACTACGCCACCTTGAACCTTGGTGGTTAGGGGACTTCTACAGGACATGTGATAGATGGATATAAATACATATCTACAGAGGGAGCTAAATTAAAGGCATTTGCTCTTTGAAGAGTAGGTTACTATGTTAGAGACACACACTCTTTCCTCTTTTAAGTTGTGGTGGCTGTTACGTTCAGTGCATGATTCCTTGATGGACATTACCAATCCATATAAGCACTATCACAGAATCACAGAATCCTAGGGGTTGGATGGGACCTCGAAAGATCATCTAGTCCAACCCCCCTGCCAGAGCAGGGTCACCTAGAATACATCAAACCACACACCTCTGTGGATACAGGCAGAATTCATCTGTCTCTCAGTGTTGTTCCTTGAATTGCAAAAGAATTTAACAGAAATTTGGTGTCTGGCATCCCAGGAGTCATATCCCCATGTACTTTCAGATAGTTCAGTAGCTTTTGGGCTCACCAGGGAGCCAGGCTGTAGGCAGAATTATTCAGTGCTTATCTCTGTATCAAAGGTATGTGACTTTGTGCTCCCTCTTCTGTACTTACTCTCCACTTCCATTTGTCTGTTATACTGTTTCCCTCATCTCAGACCTCATGGCACCTACTTCTTAAATCCAGTCTAGTTTTTTTCTGAGCTCTAAAGTAGAACTAAAAGCTCCTGAAAACACGAGCTGGTAATGTGGAGTATGAGACAGCATTTGCTTTAAATGACACTGTTGATTTCACGTGTGATCAAGTGTGTACAGACTAAATTAGACCATCGGGAGTAGATCTGCAGACAGAACTTTTTAGTGTGTGGAAATGGTAATTAAATAAATCCACCTGTCAGATACCATAAGAAAAAAAGAAATCAGTAAACAATTTGGAGAAGAGGGTTACTTTTTGTTCAATTTTCATAACTAAATGGAAAAAGACTTGCACTTAATTTTCATGGTTTACCAAAAACGTTCCACAAGCAGAATGTTTTCTCCAGCAGATTGCAGCTAGACCCAAACAAAATCATGCTATATGGACAACAGCCTATCATATCTGTTTCTTCTCAGAATCCTAACTGATCAGATGTAGGTGTGAGCCATTGCAGACCAAACTGGGGAATATGGTTTTGAATTAAGCATACCTAGAACTGAATATTTTTCAGCCCCTTTTTATAATGCAACTGATTGCACAGGAACAGGGACAGTCTCCCAGGCAAGGAAACAAATATTTTAGATTTCACATATCAAAGCTAATAGCTTACTCCACTCCGTCCACTCCTGTTCTCCTAGGACCTTATTGCAGCCTGTCAGTTGAGACATTCCCTTTTATTTAGAAGACATTAGCTACACTACTAGCTTAGAACCTCATTTAAAGTTATTGTTGGAAAGATTGCAAAAAAAATCCCAAGCCCTGCTATTATTGTTCAAGCCTAAATATTGCAGTTTCACAGAGGCAATCTGCTTAAATATTTTTTTTCAAATTTCTCTATTCCCCTTGCGGTGCAAGCAACCTAACCCTCTTGAAATTTAAATATTCTGTTTCTTTTCAAGTGTCCATTAAAATAAATGTAGGCTTTCATATTAGAATATTTCACTTTGCAAAGGTTACGAGAAGCTTTTGTCAAGATTCACTTCTTTTAAAATAGATTTTTCATTTCAGTCCAAGTATTTATTCTATTTTGTATTTCTCATCTATAAGCAGAGAAGTTTTTATAATCAGTAAAAAGATCAAAATCTATGTCTAGAGTACAGGGTCACAGTCGAGAGACTAACGCAGCTCAAAGACAGAATCACTCCACCTCTTTTAATATTTTTTTTACATTTTCTTTTGAAATAGGAGTTTGTGAAGTGTAATTTATCTGCCACTTTTGCATATTGTAACAATGCACTTCTTAAAGGTATCTTGTGAAGGACTGTTTTTATCTCAGGTTCTCTTCTGTGCACTGGATATACTGCAGTATTTTGAACATAAGTGGAATCTCAGTGTCAGGATTATATCATATAAATCTCTCCCTTAATTGTCCTTGGAAATGATCTACAGAAAAAATCGTTCATCTAAGCTTTTGTTTCACATGTACATTAGCAATAGAAGTCAAAAAGGAGAAGGGATTTGTAGTTTCTGCTTCTACTGTCAGTGCAATTCACCATATATGTTGCAATGCACAAGAACTTGCTTTCTTCAAAGTGATTTTTTGATTTTACTGCATTTCAGTAATATAAAAAGACTCAACTACTTTATTCTTATGTCAGTTATAATGTTCCTTTTCTCTTCTAGGCAGTGGCTTAAATCTGAAGACATTCAAAGAATATCACTTCTTTTCTATAATAAGACTCTGGAAAAAGAAGTAAGTTATTTTAAGTTTATAAGTCTGGAGTTCACTTGAATTTCTTGAAATTTTCATGGTCTTGCAGAAGTGGGAGAAGGTTTGATAGTCCAAATTTGATGTAACTGGAGCAAAGAATTCCTAAGTTCCACCACCTACATCCTCAAAAGGCATTTATCAAACTCCCATTTTTTTTCTTTTGCCATGTCTCAAAGACTCCACCTGTAGTAATGATAGTCTTACAATGATACCAGTTGCTCATTAGTTTTCTCCATATACACTTGATCCTCACAGTCATTCTGGGGAAACAACACTATAAAGTTTTTTAAGAAAAATGCCTAGTTATCTTGGATGCAACACACTAAATGTTCTTCTGACTAGTATGTGTGATAAAACATGTTTGAGACATGTATATAGTAAATTATATCGCTTCTAGTCCTTGGAGTAATGACCAGAATGAAAGATTGTTCCTTTTAGGTGACTGTCATGACCTCTAGCCTGGAAAGTCAGGCCTTTTCTTTCATTTATGGCCTTGTAGAGCTTGAGTGTGTTTCTACGTACTGACTTGGCTTCAGCAGAAAGACTGGAGAGTTATCTATTTCTGCTTTCTCATAAGCATAAGACAGCTGATAGCTGAAAGGTTATCTTGTCCTTCAGGGAAGTAAGGGTTAGGTTTGACCACAACAGCCTATATAAATGAGTGAACCTGATGAGAATAGGGTAGAAGAAGTATTACCATACTCTACAGCATAGGTGAAAGTATCCTCTGTGTTCCATGTGGTGGTCAAATACGTATTTAATAATTTTTGTAGATATCTTTCAGTTCTAAGCATGTAACATAATTTTCAGATTCTTTCACAACTTAGCAGAACCGTGTTCTTATGGCCAGCTGCTAAAGGCATGTGTTGTGTGCCCTTGGGAATGTATTAGGGTAAAAAAGGTTTCAAGGCTCGTTGAGGCTGCTTGGAAGATTGCATAAGAGAGAAGAAGCTAGATCTGGTGTGGTCTCATCCACAGTGTTTAAAGGATACACTGAGTGGATCAAAAGTGTACCTAGGAATACATTCCAGTTTTAATGAGGGTAGCATTAACTGATAAATTCTGAAAGAGAACTAGAGAGAAAACCATCATATGTGCACTTTGGACAATCAGGGAATCAGGACTTGGGAAAAAATCAGGGAGCTGAGTTATTTGTCTGTGTAGATGGTCCCTGTAGGAGTCTAATCTCTTTTATAGACTGTAGAATGCTGTGGAATGGCAAAGAACTAATTGTTCGTTTCAGATCCATCTTTTTGATATCTTTCTTCACTACCTTTTGATGAGTCACCAGTCCAGCCTTGACTTTAAAGAACTCTGTAAGAAGCCTGCTTTTGATTTAAGCAGGAGCTTTTCAGGCTCAGTAGGACCTGAAAGTACAGCAAGGTAATAAAGCAAAATAATTATTTAACCTAAGGAGTAAGTTGCCTGATTTCATTGGGAAGTGTCTGAAGAAGTGTGAAACACTGAAATGAATTTACAAGTGGGTTGGAATTTTTTGAGATTTTAACAGCAGCTCAAGGTCCAAAATTGTTGAACAAGGCCATTAAGAAACTACATAGTCAACAGGTGCAAGAACAAAGCTTGCTGCAAACATACCCATCAAGCCAAGTAATATTTGTGTCTTGAGATTCAGTTAGGTGTGTGATAAGAACTGCTTTTAATTTGTCATACAATTCAAAAGTGAAAAAGAATGAGCTGAGCTCAATTTCTACATGTTCATATAAAGTTTGGTGCACCAGTTTCAAGGGCAGAACTTTGCACTAAGCACAAAAACACAACTGTGCTTGCAGTTAGAAAGCACAGCTCATGCACTTTTCATTTTATGAAGTTTGCATTTTGAGTACTTTAGGAAAATATTTGGTACATTTTCGTTTAATAATCAAATCTTAAACTTTCACCCTTTGAAAAAAACTTTAATAGGGTAAGTAACTTTAATAGGCCATCAGTACATCTGCCTTTCAGTACTTAATTGGTTTCAATCTAGACATATCTATCTGAAATAAAAGAACAACTCTGCTAAATATTTCATTGCTTAATTCCTATGTCTCTAGGCAGCCTATGTAGTGATTCATAAATAGATTTTTTTTCATGACAAAATAGATCAAATTGACTCTCATAAGATTATCAAGTGTTTAGTAGTATCAGTGGACATATGAGGCCTTTTAACACAGGCATAAAATATTTTAATTGATGTAATAATGTAGCCCTAGTAAATACCAGTACAATTGCTAGATATGCTGTTGGAAATAGAACGTTTATATACATCTGTAGCACTTTGCTGCTTTGTGTGCTCAGAAGTTTCCTGTCTAAATAACTTCTACATTTTTTTATAAGTGTTTCAGCCCACTCAGGATTTATTAATAATTGAAAATCAGTTTGGGGAATTAATGAGTAAGAAACTTGGAATCAGCTAAGAATTGTTGACCTTTCCTAAAAATGTTTTTTAAATGCTTTCACTTTATTTTTCTTAATTAAACTTTTTATGATCAATTTAGGATAGTCCTGTTCTGTAGAGGAACAAGACAAAACCATTTGACATATCTTTTTAAATTGTTCTTCAGGAAGTAGAAGGATTCAGTACTATGCCTGATAATCCCTAGCCCTATGTGGCAGACACTGAACAACAGGAAATTTACAGTTGCTAAAGACTGCCTGTACATATCTGCAGCTTTAAGCTGAAATTTCAGTTGAGTGATATTTCATCTGCTTTGGAAATTGTTTTTGTAACATTTGATTTTTTTTCTTCTAGTATCGAGCAACTACTCTGCCTGCATTTAAGTATTACGTGACTTGTGCCTGTCTTATATTCTTCTGCATTTTTGTTGTGCAGATTCTGGTATTGCCAAAGTAAGTGGTATTTAGCATGTACTCATTCCTATGTATATTTGCTCATTAATGTAAAAACTAATAATGTAGAAGTAAAAAATTTTGGAATTGTCACATTAGAGAGGTCAATTCATGGAAGTGCAATTGAACAGGGAAGTTTGAGAATTTCAGCCCATTTTTAAAGTTATGCGTGTTTTTAATTATAAATGCTGTCAGTAGCATGGTGCCAAGCATCGGTATCAATTCTTCATCCATTTTAGTTTTTCTCTTTGAATTTAAAAATATGTGATGATGACAGGAATGAAATTCATATGTGTAACAAAAAGTAATATAAGCTGTAAGTTTGTGCAAATACAATTACATTAAAATAAGTGTGACAATTGGACGTTAAGTGGGACAAGATGGACTACACAATTGGAACTGTGCATAAATGAATGCATTTAACATATTACTGTGATAAGACTGCTCTATCCAGTATGGAAACAGAGCATTGCTGTCCATAAAATGTCCCTTTTTAAAACTAATTTTAAAATATTATAATCAGTTGCTGAAATAATTCTTTTTATCAGAATTTATATATTATGAGCTAATTTATATTTGTGCATATGCATCATCTATCTTTCTATCTGTGCATATTCTAGAAAGGCTGAGAAATCTGGAAGACCGTTCCAATAAAGAATATGTTACTAGACGACTTAAAATGGAATTTTAATGTTGATTGTTTACTTAATGGAAAGTTGATATTTGTTTTACAGCAATTGTTTCCAAAGCCGATCTTGTATATTCTCTGTTATACAGAGTATTTCTTCACTCATAGTCTTTTCTCCTGTGCAACTCTTTCAGGAGTAGTATTTAGAACCTTACTTGATTGATTGCTATAGTACTTACTCACATTTTAATTGAAAGCCAGAAGGAACTGTTAGGTCATTATAAATTGACTTTCTGTACTGCAGGCTTGTTTTATAACATGTGTAAAGTTTTATAGATTTCTATTCAGATGTTGCAGCATTTTCTTTGCAAAGGGTTTCCTGGCTAGTTTCTAACACAGAGACACAAGCTACAAAGGGACACTCTCACGAGAGTTCAGCAGTATCCTCCACATGGTTCAGTCTGACTTTAGGCATTGCTATTGCACAATATGAAATTTAGACTCATGACTGATTTTATTTGTCATTTTGCATAATGACTGTATTTTACAAGTTCATACTGCGTTTTGATTACTACAGGATTTAATTCAGGGAAATTCAAGGATTTTGATATATCAAAAAAACAGATATTTACTGATGAAACCAGAAAAATATGAGAAGGATGGCCATTTAGACTTGGAACTATCAGAAGCCTGGGAAATTCTCATATTGTTTCCTCAATTTTAAATTCTGTCCCTCTGTAGGTTATTACCAAAGGTTGTCCTGTCAGGGTTCTTGGTGGGGCATTGTAGCAGAGAGCAGGTCTTTCAGAAATGAGGGCATTCCTTGAGGCATGGGAAGAGGCAGGTAAAAACTTAGCTGGCTCATGGGATCCAGGTGCTCTTTTGACAAAATGGTGTACCCAAATATGTCAATGCAATACATCTGGTGACTTGTGCAAATGTGTTTGATGACTCTAGGTAATAAAGGTGAGATTGGTTTACTGTAAAGACCTGTACTGCTTCTGTAATATTCCAGTGACAAAAAACAAATGCACGTTATGGCTTTCGTGTTTGTTGCTTCAAATAAGGTTTGTTTATGGTGGCACTTAATTTTTAGAATTTTGCTTCCCAGTATAGCATTTTCAGTCCACTTCTTTCCTTCTAGGAGGAGCAACTATTTCAGTTTAGCCTAAATGAGAAAGAAGTCCTGCTGTTCCTAGAAAAGAAGGGGATGTGGAGAGCAAAAATCTTACAACCTTTTTTTCACCACTCAAATCTGGATTCTAAGATTTCACTTTTCCTTTCCTTATCCTCAGTCCTTTTCTCTTTGTCCTGACAATCAGAATCTTGTTCACTTTCCTATGTAATTCGTTTTCTTGTGCTACCTCAATAACATCATAGATCATGTAAAACAGCTACAAAGACCTTTTGTTCTTACCTGTTGCCTGCGTGATTAAGTATTCTTCACATAATCTGTCCTTATGCCATGTTAATTTTATTTCCCTTGTTCTCCAGTTTCTCTCACAAACATCTTAATTTCTTCTTCTACAAGGATGCACTACCAACTTGACTCATAAGGCTATTCTTGTGTTGAATCATTTCTTAAGGTGTGCAGGCTCCTTTTTGTATCCTTTGTATCAGAGAAAGAAGAGCAATAGTTTGAAATGCAGGAATGGTTACTTGAATCTTCCTGAAGGACACAGATGATAGGAAGTGTTTATGCATATATAAAAAATAAGCCTGTTAATTATATTCCTTTTCTTTCATCTCTTCTGTTGCTTAGAAGATTTTAAATTCCTAAGATTAGAGGCTGTAGTTTTACATATTCTGATGTACAGCTTACCGTCTCAGTCTCCATGAGAAATTCTTGGAGAACATGTACTCATAGGCAGTAATGATTTTCAAATAGCTTCTAAAAGAAACATTATTTCAAGATTAATATATATTGTGAATTGCCAACTGTTTGTTTTTCATCAGCTATTTACATCAACCCAAAATCTGATGAATATTTAGCATATAAGAGGTTCTCTGAATGATTGGCAGGGAAGCTCATAAATTACTTTCCAAAATGCTTTTAATGGCAGCAATATGGCACCAAATTGGTTTGTGAAGTTATTGCTTTTTTGTTCTTTCCTGAAAATAGCTTCTATAACACTGTTGTTAAAACAGATCAAAATGTCTTCCGATATTTGTACGTCATCTAAGGAAACTGATCCATAGAGTTCTACTTCTAAATTTTTATTATTATAATTTCTAAAATATGTATCTTTGAATTCACATGGCATCTCTAAAGAACAGAGATGTATGCTTTTATTAATAATGTATTTTAATTCTGAATCATACATTTATGGAGGTGCTAACTTCAAATAGTTTTGTGGAGAAAGCAAGGGATATAAAAATTATTTCTAAAACATCATGCCAATGTTTCTAGCATATAAGGTTTGATAAAATAAGATATCTGCTGGTGCTCAAAGGACTTGAGAGATATTTTTTAGTTCTGTAAAAAATGTCAAGTCTGTGGTTAAAATTGAAAGCAGATGCTCAGGTGAGGGACTTCATGACGGTATCTAGTTCCCGTATTTAAACAGCTCAGTAGATCCAGAGCTTCTGATCTCTTGGCATTCATTAAACAAAATTAGATTTCACTGCATCTTTCCCCAGGCAGCCATGCTAAGTAGCTCTCGTATAGTGCCTGATGGAGCAATTACGCTCCACTGTGGTATTCATATAGAGAGATTTCTACGTTTCTGAAACAAATACATGCCCGAATTGTTTCTGCATCCCTGTTTCTGTTTACTGAGTATCCAGTGATGCTATTTTGGCTAGACTTTCCTGTTTATAGCACACAAGAAAAGGATGAGCTAGAACACTGATTTCAGGAAGAGTAGAGATTACTCATTTTTTTTCATTTCAAGTCTGTTGTTTTTTCTTTTATTCATGGTGTTTAGTTTTCCTTCGTATCTTACCCTCTGATACTTCAGAATCTACTGGCAAGCCAGTCAAATTTGGTACAAAATGGAGTTTTCAAAGGTGTTGAATGCCAATCCATTCATGAAATAGCAGTCAGTATATTAGGGCCTTTGCTGACTGAGAGACTGCAGCATCACAGATATCACAGGTTCTAGCTGCAAGACAATGAAAACTGGACGTCATTGTCCCATGCTATTGCTTTTCCTACCTGTGGGGGGAATGTCATGAATTAACATGGCATAAGGACAGATTATGTGAAGAATATCAAGAAGTTCATTTTGTATATTTATTAGACTCTTAAATTATTATAAAATCATCAGCATAAAAATAAGGCAATAAAGATCTTCTTTAATACAGGCTTTCTAAAGTAAAACAAACCCAAATCATTGCTGCTATTAATGTACTCTGTCTTTTAAATTATTTGTGTGGAAATTATTATCTTCTCATGGTAATAGTTTTGCAAAGTTGGAGCTAAAGGCAATTTAAGCATTTCAGAGTTGAGGAAAAGGCAGGGCAAAGACCTGTCATTCTGGTAAGTCTTGGAATTGTTTTTCCATGGTGCTGATGTTCAGAAGTTGCAACTTGCACATGGTAATTTTTTTGTATCATCAGTATTATACACAAAGAAAGGTTATGTTACAAATGTGTAACAGAGAAATTAATTCATGTTTTCCTTTTCTTGTAGAACATCTATTCTTGGAATTTCATTTGGAGCTGCGTTTCTCTTGCTTTCCTTCATTTTGTTTATCTGCTTTGCTGGACAGCTTTTGGTAGGTATTCAAGGAAATGTAATCCAGTAGTTAATGGTTTCTTTTAAATAACATGTTCTCATTTTGCCAAATCACTCTGCCTTTGCAGAGTACCTGTTAAGTGAGACAGAGTTGCATGCTTAGGCTTCTGAGGACATTGTTTTGCCTATGTTAACTTACCGTAAAATGCCCTCATTTACCTGAAAAACAGAAAACATCAGTGCAGTGACTGTCTATACCTACACTGATACTCTCTTTCCCCTGTGAAGCTAGATCCTCTGGGAGATTCACATTACTGTTTGATTGATTGTCTTTTCAAAAATTTTTGCTATAGTGCTTACAGGAGATGACTCATGAGTGCTTTAATTTGGGGGACTACGTATTTGTTTAAGTATTAGAAGACTATTTTCTGAGTTTAGAGAATATTTCATGATAACAATTTAATTTGCTATGTAAAAATTTTATAGTAAAATTCAAATTTTGCCATTGAGTAGTCCAGGTGTTATTGTAATGCCTACTAGTGTACCCAATAATATGCTCAGTGTGAGAATTTAATTTAGTTAGAGATTTGGGCAAAACTTTCAGCATTTCACAATATAATTTACAAGTATTATTGTCCTCCTTTCAGTTATTCTTAGATAGAACCAACATATAACTCCATCTAGAACAAGGTATTTCAGTATTTGTAAGAAAAAAAATGCAATTTGAATTTTGCGCATAATCTAGAGTAAAATTACTTGTATACTTGTCACTTAATCCTCACTTCTCCTCTCTATCTTCACATTTTTTCACAAGCTCCTATGAAAGAAAGATCTTTTAGAAAAAAGCAAAACAAGCACATGGGGAAGACAATTACATCACTATGCAGTAAGACAGTAAGGAAAGGTGGACTGGCACAGAGGAAACTGAATTTTATAATTTCTCCGTCTTCCCTTGTGGGGCTTGTAATTAACCAGAACATGTTTTTAAGAAAATATAGTTAATGTACATTTCAGTTGTCTTTCCAATAAGGTAGGGAGGCAGCCACTGCTCAGGAATTAATCTGAGATATAACGCAACAGTATTTTAAAATATTTTAAATCCTTGGAGTGAGGTCCTAGAGGTATTGCTATTACTTAACGGCAAAAATTAGTTGTCATGTAATGTAATACTTGGTTGCTATTTTTTGTTGACATAAGAGTCAGAGTACTGGTGTTAAAAAAAAAAAAACAAAGAAAAAAAAATCCTTTGAGGAAAAAACAGACTATTTCCTGTAGGAAAAAGAGGTACAAATGAAATGTTATCAAGAAGTGCTGGGACATACACTTTCCTAGGGCTGTTATTTATAGTGTAGCCTAGGAGAAATACAAACATATTTTTCTGCATTTAAAGGGATGCCTAAGTAAATATCCCAAGTCAGAGTTGAGGAGTCATGCCACTTGAGTGTCCTCTAACACCCACTTTCAGTGCTGCTTTTCGTGTGTCTTGTATGTACTGTAAATACTTCCCAGAAATGGAGACCTATTATTGCATTTCTGTTGATTTGTGAGATGTCATGTTCTAACCTAAACAGCTTGAAGAGAAGCTATTTATGTCTATGTCTTTATGAGTTCAGCTGCTCTAATGCAGAAGCTATGCTGCTAAGAAGCCTTTCAGCATGTAAGTTAAGACCAGAGTTGATCCAGTGCTGTCTTTCCTTCACTAGCATGGATGTAGTTCTGTAAGGTGATGAATGAGAGGCAGGTAACAAAAGAGGCAGTAGGTTTATCTTTCTCCTATCCTCTCACTAAGGTTTCTTTATTCGCATCAAAATCCAAGTATTGTTTTGCAGCTTAAACCACAGTAACACCCTGTGTTATGTTTCAGTAGCATACCCATTGCAGTATGTGACCCATAACTGTACATGCTTTCTTTCTGGAACAAAAAGTCTGAAATCCTCAAGCAAACAAGTATCAATAGCTGAGTTTTAATGCTATAGTGTCAGTGTTAACAGAAATCAAGCTTTATTGTCCTAATCCCCATTGGGTTGGGGTTTGGGGTTTTTTTGCCAGTGTGGGTTTTTCCCACCTTTCTTTCTAAAGGGGGTGCATTTTGGATTCCCTTGCAAAATGCATGTAGTAAATGTGGATGTGCTTGTGTGTAGAGTTTAAAATCACCAAAAATCTCTCTTCTAAAAATGCACAGAAAAAAAAGAGAATTTTTTGGGCCTGACTGACCCCGATAGATGAACTGTGGTGGGTTGGCCTTGTCTGTGGGTCAGGCATCCACCCAGCTGCTCACTGACTCTACCTCCTCAGCAAGATGGGGGGAGAAAAATAGGATGAGAGCTCCTGGGCTGAGATAAAGGCAGGGAGATCCCTTACCAATTACTGTCATAGACAAAGCAGACTCAGCTTTGGGAAAATTAATTTAATTTATTGCCAACTAAAACAGATTTGGGTAGTAACAGACAAAAACAAACATTAAAGTCACACCATTCCTTCCCCCTGTCCCAAACTCAGCTTTACTCCTTTGCTCCAGACTCCTCTATCACTCCCCAGGCAGCACAGGTGGGAGTGGAGGTGGTCAGTACATAAAACGTTTCTCTCTGTTGCTCCTTCCCTTCACACTTTTGCCCTGCTCCAGCACAGGGTCTCCATGAGCTGCAGTGTGGACATCTGTTCCAGCATGGAGTACCTCCTCCTCCTCCTCCTCCTCCTCCTCCTCCTTCTCCTCCAACCTCAGTGTCCCCTCTTCTGTTTCTCATTCTTTTTGTTCCTTTCTCCTCTCTCTGCCCAATGTTTTCTGCCTTTTCGACCCAGGCTTTCCCCAAGGTGCCCGCCCCGTGGCTGAGGGGCTCAGCTGTGCCCTGCGGTGGGGCTGCTGGAGCCGGCTGGAAGTGGCTGTGTCCGGCACAGGGCAGCCCCGGCAGCTTCTCACAGGGGATGCCCCTGCTGCCCATCCCCCGCCACCCCCAACCTGGGCACCTGGTACATAAACTTGTGGTAGTAGTTAAGCATTTACGTGACTGTTACAAGATTTATAAGGCAGAGCAGCAGAATCTAAGTTGAAGTTAGGACACCTGGCTGTCACGGCATTATGTGCGTGACAATACTTTGACACTTTGCCCTCTCAGTCTCCATCAATTATAAATGGCTGTCACCACCACAGAGTAAGTCACACAAAAAACAACTCTGAACAAGTTTCTCTGTATGATTTTCATTTCATTGGTAAATGAAAAACCCCCAAAACCATCCAGACTGTAATGCTGAAATTACTAGCTCTATGGAATTTAATTACAATATTGTAAGAAGAGATTTATGCTCACTCTCACTCTGAGTTTATTTCTACTGTTCAGCAGCACTGCAGTGTGATCCAGCTCAATCTGTTGTGGAGTGATAATATCCACCATTAAATGTGTCCATCAAACGATGCGGCAGAGTAGTAGCACAAATAATGAGGTTACAGCCTTCCAGAGCCTGCCAGCCTTGGGCAAACACTTGGGCTGCCACTTCTCACAGAAAGTTGTTTGCCCATAGGCTTTAAACCTTCATCAAGCCTAGATAAAATTGGCATATGTTCTGAAACTTGAAGTGGATTTATCTCTTTTTTATTCTAATTACTTCTTTGTGCCTATGCATTATTATTTTTTACTTTTATAGATAATCACAATATTCAGAGTTAAATCTTAAGATTATTAGTATTTTTGATCTTAAAGATCCTTTTCGGCTTATATTTTCATATTTTAAATGTGGGCTATTTTTTATTAATTTTGAATATTTTCTTTGAATTTTCCTTGGAGGTTTCCTTCTCAAATTACATGCAGATAGAGGACAGTGATTGTCCTTTACCTCATATATTTTCTGTGTCTCTTTCTCTTCTTTAAGTGTAGACAGTTCACAGGATGGGTGTGAAATGCCTCAGGCCTGTTAACTGTTAGATGTGGTTTACCTCCTGATGTGAATGCAAGGAAGCAGAGATCTGGTTACCTAAATAATACATTGGAAAATGTAATACAATCAAAAGAAAAGAACCATAGTAAGCATGTAAAGGGAAGATCTCTGTGGTAGCTGAGGTAGCCATCTGAAGAAGTATTAGTCTCAAGCAGATATTCTTTGTGCATTGATTCAAATACTGTCTCAAAAATTTCTTTGCATTACCACATACTCTTTGTGACAGTTATTTTCCATTAATATGAAATGGCTTTTTGTTGCATATGTTTATACCTTGCAAACCTATTTAGCTACTTCAGATAGCAAGGAAGATTAGAAGTAAAAACATTTCTTTCCTATCAACTCATATGAACATGTTTATAGTCTCTCTCCATGAACCATGGAATTAGGAGAACGCAATATCAACAAAACAAACATCAGAAAATAACTGACTCCACAGCTGAGAAAGATGGTCTGATTCGAGGTCACCAGAGCATCTAACAAAGTGCAGCCAGTGTGTGAGCAGTCCTGTCACTCCTAGAAGAGAGCATGTTATTTCTTAGTTGCATTACACCATGCCACCATAAAAAAAGTGATCTACAATCTTTACCTTTGTTTGCATGGATTTGTATTTTACCCTAAAGCAATTGGCAATGGTATTTAGCAGTCAGAAAGACTGTGTACACTTAAGATACTTAAAAGCTCTGCAAGGACAGGAATATCATCACCACTACTTCTTGAAAATTATTTTCAGCCTGGAATCTTACCTCTGATGTGAGAAGGCCCTTCAGTTTCTTCAATAGTAAGGCTTTGCTTGTAAATGAATATTAAAACAGGGATGGGAATAGGCAGGGAGAACCCAGAGAGGCACTTTGGCACCTACAGCAGAGTCCATGAAAGAGGGTCATCAAACGTAAAAGTCTCTTTGGTAAGTCTCTAGCAGAGGCACTGCAACAGCAAATCCATTATCACTAAGTTAAGTACTATTTTTGGGCTTCAGTAACTGTTAGGAATGTACTGATTTCAGTAACAAAAATCCTTCTCTTTACTCCTTGAGTTATGTGTATGGACATGTTCTGTGATTGTGACCAGCTGAAGAAGTTGCCTAACCTGATGAAAACCACAAGTTTCTTATGTCTGTTGTGCCAACAAGTTCTCTTTTAATATTTTCTGATGAGTGAGACTATCTTGATTTTTTTTAAATCCAGCAACGCTGCCTTTAATGTCTTTGCCCAAGATGAGATTTTAAGTTACCTCCAAATAGCTACCCGAGTGCACTTCCTAATATCAACAGTCCAGTATGCAGACATTTTTCCTACAGTTAATGAACAAGGATGAAATCAGAGAGCATCCAGATTGTTTTGAAAGTTCTTTGACATATATTACCTGAGAGGTGATATCCATGATATGCAAGTACCACAATATGGTCACAGATTACAGTTCCAGCTGTGTAAGGCAGTTTTTGGGTGGTACCGTCTGCACTTGGAGGTCAAGACCTGATCAACATAAATGTAGCATTCAGAACTCCTTCCTCTAGTGCCCTGAGCACTGTCTTTAAAAAGTCATTCAGGTTTGCTCTTTCTCAAAACCAGTGGCTCTTTAAATGTGAAATAGAAAAACTTTGATGGAGGGACTGAGAATGTATTGGCTTAAAATAGCATATAACACAGCGATGGTACATTTTCTTGAATGAGAAAAGCATCTCAAGAAGTACCAGGACTGAACTCTGAGTGCTTAAAGGCATATTTATACAGCTCACTGCTGTGTCGTGTTGTTTCCTTTGAATGAGACAGTTGAAGTGAACTACTTGACCATTTTAACACGAACCTTTGTGAAGGATAATAAAACACTACAAAGTATGGTAAAATTAAAAATGTGATACCAACTTTCATTTTTCCAGTAGTTTCTTTATTCAGGATTCTAGCTTTTGTCAAGCTATTTTATCTAATATAACCTAAGTAAACTCTTCACCTGGATGCATTTTGTATGATTCAAAATGCCTGGCTTAGACTTACAGGTGCCACCATGGAGTTCGAGTGCTTGGTGTTACAGTACTCCTTTTAGAAGTACTTTGGTCTTTTTTATCAACAATAGCACCATTAGAAAGTATGTGAAGTATCAGCTTGTGTCTCTAACCAAAATCACCCTTCCACGAGCTTAGATCAGTGTAATCACTTCCAGCCAGTCATGCGGTTCTTTGGGTTTGTACTTCAGTGTCTTCTTTAAGTCTGAGTGAAAACGAACATGTGAAAAAAATCTGGATTTTGGGGCTTTTTGTTTCTCTTGATTTCATTCTTTGTAGCATCAGTATTAGTAAAACATTAAGTTGTCTTTAAATGCAAAATGGAAAGAACAATAATAGAACTGTGGAAAATGTGATTTACTGGCTTTCTGTAAATAAGAGGTCTTCAGTCAAGATGTTCCAACCTCTGCTAGCCTGTGAACGAGAAGTGTGACAGCTCTTGTGACACCGTCTTTCATCTACAACATAGCTGTCACAATTAATTCTCGCACCAGTTCCTTGATCTCACTCAGAAAGACAGCATTCATTTTATTACATACTGAAGTAGGCTTTTGTGTGTGGAAAGACAACACATTTTAATAACCTGAATATTCAAAATAAGTTATTAGTCACTATCATGCTGAGCTGTCATATCAGATTTAACATGTTCAGATGAAAAGGTAATACATTAGTCACCTTTCATACTACAAATACCTATTATTTCTAGTTGGGAAATTATAAACACTGATCCATATTCTGCCAGCTCTGCTTAGAATAAACACAGAAGCTAGTGCTACTGAGATCTGATGTCTTACCCTTCTTGCATGCTTTCTAGAAATGATTACTTTCTTCATCTCATTCTCCATTTTCTTAAGAAACTCACAAATGAGACAAGATTTTTACATTTACAAGAAAAATTGTTTGATGTAAGCTAATGAATCCGCAAAATAAACCTACATAGATTTGTCAGTGCTGTTCAGAGTCTGAATTTAGTGATCACCCCATCACTCCAGTTCTGGTTCCAGGAGTTTCCTGAATTTTTAGTAGTCCTGAACTGCTGCAGCTGTGCTATACATGCACTGGATTGGACTGCTCAAAAGTGAAATGAATTTCAGCAAATCTGTTAATTCATATAGAGAATTACTTATCAACAATGTATTTTTTCATGTTTTCTAAGGAATAGAAATTCCTTGGTTTAAAGATTTTTAGTGTGAATCCAGGTTTTGCTACAAATTTTCCTATTAGAAGCCTCAATGGCTGTCAAGAAATGCATCATTGAATTCTGGTGTGCTTCTGTTTTACAAGCAGAAATAACCATTTACAACTTCATTTTTGAAGCTGCAATCTAACAACATTCTCATTTCTCTTCAGATCAGAGCCAGCAATGTAATTCTAACAATAGCAGCTGGAGGAATGGAATGAGTCTGTTCAAAAATGTACAGGTACTTGGAAAGCAATAAAGCAGTCCTCAGGAATAAATGCAGTTTTCAGCCTGGACATTGCTAAGTAATCTGAGCGGTACTGTGATTTTTTCAATGATTACTTTAAAAAAAATGAAACAAGGGGAAATTTAACAATTGGAAGCATTAATGTTAAAGTAGAAAAGTCTGAGAAGTCTTCATCATTTGACGCCAACATACGTGTATTTAGATACTGGGATTCAACAGAAATTTTCTATGTGAAACTTAGTTTTATTTTCCCAATTAACATAACACAAGTTGTTTGTTATTGCAGAGGAACCCATCAATTTACATTGCTTAGCACTAGAAAAACATGAAAGCATCTTTTTAATGAAATTGTTTTGCGTCTGTTACTGACCCATGGTTTTTAAAGTTCTGAAATTGAAAATAAGAGCTGCTAGAGCTTGTTGAATCCAGTGGAGTTCAGGAGCCAGGGGAGTGCTCCTTACTGGTCCACTGGAGATTAATGTGATAGAATTAAAGACCCAGAGGGTCTTTCTGTCCCGATCCCATCAGTGGGAGGCTATCAGTACCGTGCCCCGGGTACAGCCAGTAGTGAAGTTGAGCACATATTTCCAACAGGCACACAGGCATATACCGACACACAAGACCAACCACACAGATCCATGGAGAGAGCAGCTCTCTTACAACATCCATGTAACAACAAGCAGCACTCACCTAAGTATGATCAATGCTGCTGGTCTAGTTCCTCCTTTCTGGTTGATCAAGACTGAAGTTTCTAGTGGAGTATACACACACCCTGACTGCTGTCATCAACTCAAACTGAGTGACTCACTCGCATTTGTGAGTCATTCAGTTTGGACTTTAAGTCAATGCGATATCCATTCCCAGACTCTGCCCTCCTTCCGCAGTGACTGGCTCAAACCTTGGGTCTTTCCAAATGTAGATTTCCTACTTAACCAGCAGTCTGGCTTGAAGTTTCCTGATGGTTACACACACACTCCCCCACACACCCTATGGGTCTTTCCAGGGACTGTGCTGAGATACTTCAGTTGCTGGCACTCAGGCCCTCAGTTGCCTCAGATATGCAGTATCTCTCCCTCCAGTGTCTGGCATCCGTCCTGTGCTACTTGTCCAGCATGGAGTTAGATTGTTAGATTGGATATTATAAAAAAATTCTTCACCAAAAGGATTGTCAAGTAGTAGAACAGGCTGCCCAGGGAAGTGGTTGAGTCACCATCCCTGGAGGTGTTTAAAAGACATGTAGATGTGGTGCTTAGGGACATGGTTTAGTGATGGACTTGGCAGTGTGCTAGGTTAATGGTCGGACTTGATGGTCTTAAAAGTCTTTTCCAACCAAAATGATTCTATGATTTTAAGTTTGCTAGTGTTTGCACACATGAAGGCTCAAAAGAAGGACTGCACTTACACAGAAAATGGTTAGAGATAGGATTTTATAAGAAAATGCAGTAGACTCATTTAGTCAAGTGTTTACATGCAGCATTTCCTTTCAATCTCTCTCTTCGCCATTTATCTTTGCTTGTTCCTCCCTGATCTACATTTATCCCTCCCTTTCCTCTCCTGTTCCCCATCCCCTAAACATCCTGTAAGTTTTTCACATACCCACAATGTTCTTAAAACATGCTCCATTGCAAAATTCTCTGCCCTGTGCCAGCATACTATCCTTTTAGGAAGTAATCACCCTTAGTCTGTAGGGCATCCTGGAACGGGATTTTCTTTCATTGAGGTTTCTGGGTAGGTTTCCCATTAGCAACATGGGCTGAAACATTCTCCTTCCATGGTCTTAAGAGCAACAGGTTCAGTGGCTTCTATTCTTCAGAATTAGGTTAGTTTGGTTCCACTATCTATCGTTGTCCTTTTGATCAAAGCCAGGTCTTTGTGTTTAATTTGATTAGCCTTTAGTCAGATAACCTGAAACCAGTGAAATTTGTAATAAAATGTATCTGGTTTAGACCAGATCATTTATTTTCATCATTAACTTCTTTTCTTGGAATTTCTTATCCTAAAGACTTTCCTTGAACCGTGTATGTTCCTGTAACATAATTTAGAAAGGAAAACATGATGTACTGCTTTATCTATATAATTTCTTATCCACTTTATATTCCTTATACTTTCTCAGTGTTCCTGCCTAGTTTTGTCCCTGATCCAACTTAAACTATTCCATCTACTTCTAAACTTCCAAGAAAATCACAGAACAATGTAGGTGAAGTTGTAGTAAAGCTTCAGGCGTACCATAACAAAGGCAAGGAGTAATTTAAGGCATGATTGCATTACTGTTTTAATTTGCCATAAATCCATGCTCCATGACTCATTAGGTTTTAGATCGACTAGGCAGGTAACTGAATGATTCATTTTCACACAGATCCATTCCCCGCGTCCAGTTGAACACTCACCTTCTGTAGCAGCAGCAGCAGCAATCTAGGATTTGTACTTTTAAAGTAGGAAGGATGACAAATCCTCTAAAATCTACATGTGGATGCAAACTATCTTGACATTTACTGCGTACTTAAGAGTGGAGAACAAGGCTTAGAACTTCAAAAAAGGCATTTAAGCAGGAGTTTCTTGCTCAAAAATGCAGGCCCCTTAAGTTTATGTGGGTTTTATTTAATGGGGGGGTCGGAGGGGGGGTAATGTGTATATAAGGCTGCCTGTTTTTTCCCTTTTGTTCATCTACCCTTGAGCTTCCAATTATTGTTTTGACTTTCCTGAAATTGACTTCATTCAATCTGTCCAATCCAGTATACAAAACTCTCTGTCATAAAAGGAAACAATATGTAAAAAACATTCTAGATATATAGTGGACTTGTCCAAATGGTGTGTAATTAGGAGGGAAACAGTTATGTGTAGTATGACAAAGATTTTCATGCAAACTACATCACACATGTTCGGAATAGTGTTATTCAGCGTGACATGCTGCAGCTTTGAAACTGAGCTAGTAGATAAGAGCTGTAAATTAAGTCCTATAGTTGCTAGTTTTTAGTGCTGGAGTTCTCATTTCAGAGACTTCCTGTGCTTGTATCCTGTGGCTTGGGTGAGAACGGTATGTAAAGTGATCTGTGTGAGTTCATGAAAAGCAAACACTTCCGTGGGACTGTTGTGTTCCTTAACTTTTCATTGCCTTCTTTATAGATGTTTTAGCATAGCTGAATTTGACATTTGGAAGGGGCATAAGATGCTTCTAAGCAACCTTATCACCTCATTGTTAAAATTTTGGGGAAAGGAATAGTTAATGGATGTGCCACAAATTGTTGTTTATTGTGTGTGAGCATCTTGCTCCTCTAGGTATTATGTCTATATGAATGGAGGCTATTGCAGTGTGTTCTTGGAAGCAGGTTGAATGAGTCAGTTTTTCATTGTTAATTTCTGCCAGTGTGTAAGAATAATTTTCTATTCACTAAATACTCTGTGTGAAATTGTAAGTCTGATTGATGTATGAAATGTTTATGGAAGGTTGATTTGCTTTGCTGAGTTACCTTTCACCTAAAAGGAATTATCAAAGCAGACTACAAACAAATGAAAGAAAAACCCAGAAAACCTACTATTTTGTAGGCTGCCAGGGATGTATCTATGTATACAGCCTTTATCCTGTGTAAGGGGACCTCTGTCTCTCTGTCAAAGACTTTACAAAGTCATTATTTACATTTTGAAGTTTCCAGAAGCTACAAAATATTGCTCTTTCAATTGAGACAGGGAACATCAGTTTGTTTGCTTGTTTTTTTACTGATAATATTAGAGGTAATGACACTGCTGTCAACTCTGTATTTGCCATTATTAGTAATATATATTGAATTTTTAATTAAGTATGGCAAATTATATTTAACAGAAATTATATTATGGCAGATATTTTAACTAAATTTGCATTTTGTTTCATGTATAATCATGATCTGTAACTCTTAGGAGAACATCATAGTTGAATACTTCTGTATGATATTTCAAAATTAATGCTGCCCTGAATATTTAGCTTTCTTAATTCCACCCTTGTTTGTAGTAATTAAATATACTAAAGCGATTTTTATTTTCTCTTTTTTAAACTCTTTGCACTTAGCAATGTAGCAAGAAAGCATCAGCTTCTTTGTTGTGGATCCTGAAATCATCTGGAATAATTGCAAACCGTCCTTGGCCACGGATCACTCTTACATTGACAACCACTGCTATAATATTAACTATGGCTGTATTCAACATGGTAAGGGGAAAAGGGGTAATTGTTATTGAGGTTTTTTTTGTTCTTTTAAGATCTTTTTTGTTGTTGTCATTCAGTATTTGTTTAGATGTTGAATTTATGACCCATGGCTATGCCAGGAACCTACGTGATAATGATTGCCAGAGACAGAAATGTAAAGCAGAGCAACAGAAAACATTCTGTATAATGGAGACCTCTGCAAGCAGGATGCGCAGCAAGAGCTCAGATACTGGCTAAGTTTATTAAATAAAAATGTAATTTTTAAGTAATGGAAGATAAATCTCAGGTTTGAATTGTCCAAATCCCTTGTTCATCTATGCATTGCTTAGAAAAACAGAGTATGGCTCAAAGAATGAAGTATGTCTTCACAGGATGTGTGGAAGAATTTGTGCGAAACAAACTAAGGTTTATTCAGATTTGTGATGCTCCTCTGCTGATCACAAAATTATCATAATTTATACATTATTGAATTTCACCTGCTTGTCTTTTTAAAAAAAAAAAAATAAAAAATAAAAATCCAATTACATTGAAACTTCAAAAGTACTGAACTACAAGGTTTTTAGGGCTTACCTGTACTTTAGGCATTTCATCCTGTGCTTTTCTTTTCTCTCCTAATAGGAAAAATCCATGTAATTCAACTATTCTTTTGTAACTACAGTAAATACAGTGTAGATCTGTCATTAGTCTGCCTAAAGCCTGAATCATAATGGCCTCGTTTATTCTGAAGGATGTATTGTCTAATGGGGGGAGCAGTACATGGGTTCAAAAAACTTCCTTTGTTTGCCCTGTTGGCTGAGCCTGATTCTGTTCATAAACCTGTGAAAGTGTTCCAGCTCAGTTCTGTATCTGCAAACTGGGAACTGTAATATTTATTTAGGTAACGCTTTCATTGCAATATTAATGCACAGACACTAGTCATTTCAGGTGAGTGAGATTTGCACTTCAGTGCTTTTGAAATTGCAAATAGCTCTTCCTTGAGTTGCTGGTAATTTTGTCACTTGAGGTTCATAAAGGACTTAAAGACTGATAATACCTACACTGTTTTATTTTGTTTTCTCACAACATTTCAGGGAGCCGTTAGTCAACGATTTGTTACAGTAAGTACTAAACTTGTCAGAATGAAGTAATAATGTAATGTGAGCTTTCAAATGTGAACACTTGAAATTTCTGGTAGAACCTTATCTCCACTTTTTCTGTTAAATGATCCTAGTCTTATTTTTGCTGGTTTCTTTTCAGGATAGTAGGTATTCTCCTTTCTTTCTCCTGCTTTTTTTAAGGAGAGAAGATAGACTCAAAAACAATTCCATGTTGAAAATTTAAAATTCAGCTAATTGAATTTGGTGTTTAAGGCTGATAGAGGAAAAAACTAAAGAAGCAGTGGCTGGAAATGAGAAAATAAACTCTCTTTTCAGCAGTGAAAGCAGTTAGGTATGAGAACAATTATTCTGAAAATCTGTTGATTCTCCATCACTCCTTATCCTCAGCTGAAGACTGTATGGCTTGATGAATAATAACCTTTAGCCAAGCAAAAGTTATTTAGCACACTACAGGACACAACCCAGAGATACAGTAGCTTGTAAAATGAAGGTCAGATTAGACTTTCTCTTATTTTGAACCCTATAAATGTATAATGTACTTGGGTTTAAAGTATACTTTGAGTTCATGCAACCATATGGCTATATATTAAGTTAAAAAAACGTGAAAGAAGATATTGTCAGTAACTGTTTTTTCCATAGACTGAAGTTCTACTATTGGGTACAGCCCACTTCAAATATGGCCTTAAACTAGTAGAAGACATTTTAGCAAAAAAACAGTTGTTCAGTACATTGTTTGTAGAAAATGTTTTTAATTTTATTGGTTCAAGTCCATTTTTACATGGACTGAATGTTACAATGAAACCTAATAGGCTGTACTTTAAAGTCTGTATGCCTTGTCAGTAATGACTGCAGCGTTACAAATAATCATGTTCTATGATATTCATGAGATGATAATTTTAAGTACAATTCCCACCTTGAAACTAAACCTTAATAGTTTGACTAGCAAAAATGACTTTAAATGTGATTGTGAAATTTGCATTTCCTTAATATTAATAGCAAATTGTGGGAGAGACTCAGAAGTATCATTATTATATCTCCAAGCAACATGTGCTTAATAGCAGAGTCCATCAGCTGCATTTATTTCCATGTACTCTTTCAGTAGAAAAAGGCAAAGTGTAGCCATTAAGATTTAATGGTGACAAAAAGCGTCTAACCATCCCACACCTAATAAATCATAATTAAGACCAAAATGTCAAATAAAGCTCAGTCTTTATGGTCAAGGGACATTAGAATAGAACAGGGGTGCAATTTTATTTCAAATTAGCTGTTTCAGCAGGCATCTGAATCTAGTCTTCACGTTTGAGAGTTATATAGTCATGATCAGTGGAGGGAAGTTAAAAAACAGCTAATGTAACATAGGTATCAAATACTTCTTAGCTGAAGGGAGAAGGTGACTAATGCTGATTCCATTGAGCATTAGATCTGGTGCCATATATAGAGCAGGAAAACAATCTATGGCAGAGGAAAAATCTTTTTGCAAAGCTGACCTACATTAAACTGAGCATGAGAAGGTATACTGCAGGGAGCAATCCAGACATTTCAGAGAGACGGTAGGATTGCATGACTTCAAAGAGTTGATTCTTGGAAGTTCAATGAATGACTGTATAAAATACATCAAATGATTGTGCCTCACCATCCTCTGGGATTCATGTGATCTTGAGGAATATCGCATGATGTAAGACCCCTTTGTTTCAGTGACTTCTACATCAAATGGATGAATGGTTCATGGCATAGGAACAGGATCTCAGGGCTATACTGTCCCAGGAAGGTGCCCTAACTACCAGGTTTCAGATTCAGGATCATAGAATCATAGAATAGTGTGGGTTTGAAGGGACCCTTAAAGGTCACATTGTCTATTCCCCCTGCAGTGATCAAGGACATCTTCAACTAGATCAGATTTCTCAGAGCACCATCCATCCTGACCTTGAAAGTTTCCAGGCATGGGGCATCTACCACCTCTGCAGAAAGCCAATGTTTCACCAGCTTCATTGTAAAAAATTTCTTCCTTATATCTAGTCTAAATCTGCCCTCTTTTAGTTTAAAACCATTATCCCTTGTTCTATCTCAACAGGCCCTGCTAAAAGGTTTGTCCCTGTCTTTCTTATACGCCTGCTTTAAGTATTGAAAAGCTGCTATGAGATCTCCCCAGAGCCTTCTGTTCTTCAGGCTGAACAACCCTAACTCTCTCAGCCTTTCTTCACAGGAGAGGTGTTCCACCTCTCTGATCATTTCTGTGGCCCTCCCCTGGATGTTACTTGCTTTCCCGTCTTTCAACCAGTGAATTTTGAACAACTAGACAATTTCCCTTGAAAGAACATGTCTTTAGAAATGTGAAGACTGACAGAGGTTTGAGTATTTTTGCTCCATTGATTAATGTATGTCTGTGAGCATGAGCTGCCTTAAAAGATGCTACTATTTGCCCCATATTATTCTCCCTCTAGTCATGATTGATATCTTGTGTTTTATCAATGACAAATAATTAAACTGTTCTCATATTAGAAAGCTGGTTTCTTTAATATACCTTCCTTTTAGTGTAACTAACTCTGTTAATATGGTTGCTGACATTGCTCAGTGCTGTATTTTTAATAGGCAAGCTCTTTGTCAGATATGCTCTAATTGTATGTCCCCACAGTGAAGACCCTGTTCTGTACACTGCCTAATGCATTTATTTTAAGAAGAATACACACACACTGTCTACAGCTTGACCTGGTCTCTGAGTTGACAGGAGAAAGGGCAATTCACAGATGAAGTCATGTATTTTAAGTGGTACATGCAGGGCCCCATCACAAATCCATTCCAGCTTATAGACAGGATTTAAGAAACTTACTAAAATCGGTATCAGTCTAGGTACACTGCACTAGCAAGTGAGATACCATCCTGAAATAATGTTTACAGCAATTCTGGTGTCTTTGAAGTGTGTGTGGAGAGATAAAGTCATGCTGTCACATGATTGTTTGCTCCACAGTCCAGCAAAGATGAACCCACATAAGTGAGCATCACTCCCTCTCTGTCAAATACCATGATGGTATCTAAGTCTGTCAAGGCCCAGCAGGCTCCTCATCTCTCTTACCTAATGCTGATCAGAGCTTTGAACAAGGCAGTTGCTTACCACTGCATATTGCCTCTACAGGGAGGCTGGGACTTGAATACAGGAAGACACATAGGTGGTTATGCATTTTCACCTGGCACACAAACTTTTATTAAAAATTAAATTAAATTATTCAGCAACTTGAATTTGATAAGTTTTGCTATTAACAAGGGATACGAGGGATACAATTAACAAGGGATACACCACAGGACACCAAATAATTCCGATGCATGAGAACTTTGAAGCTAAGAAGTCTTGTACAAACCCAGAGGCAAAATGCTCTGAAAATCCTATTCAGTGCAATGCAGTATGCTCTAGATCTTCATCATCCTTTTCCAACTTACCGATATCTCAGCATAAGCTCTTGTTTATTTAAAAAATGCTTAATAGTCTAAGTAGGTACCTAGGCTCTCCTTAAACTTCTGCTTATGAACTTGTAAAGAGGAGAAATTATACCAGAATTTGGGATTCTCCATATTATTCTCGGGGCATTCATGTGGGGACCTCAGGATAAATTCCTGACTCAGCTGCCAGACCAACTAGCATTTTTCAAAGGCAGCAATGATACGCATTTTAAGAAGCAAGTTCTCCTAAGCCACATGGACATTTGGAGAGTTGGTAGAAAAAATAACAACAAAGAAGAGGAGTCCTGCACGTTTGCCTTAGACATTCAACCAAAAGAGCAATACTGAACAAAGGCATCATTGCTTCTTTTTTTCTGTGTGTGTTAAGAAAAATGTAAATCCTCTAGTTCAACCTATGATACCAGACTTTCATGCTTCTGCCATACTTAAAATTATACTCTTCTCACTCTATCTTTTGCTGAGCAAAAGAGCAGGACACAAACATAACAACTTTGTTTACAACAGCACTATAAAAATTGTAGACTGCTGTGTCTTCAGGCAATTGCATAGCTCTTCTGGAATGGCAGAAAATTAATTTAAAGTATAGTTCAAAGCATGTTCATATGAGGCAAGGAGGTAGTGAGGAGAGAGAGGGACGGTGACAAAGATGGTTTTTATACTTTTCTTTATAGTCTTCACATGTCCATTTCCAGTGTAATTTTGTATAATAAGGAAGAGAAAACAATGATGGGATCAAATTAAACATAAACTGTAAATTCAATTGATTTGCATTTTTTTTTGTAGTATGCCAGATCTTTGTTTTTGCTATTTATGCATTTCCATTGATTAAGCATTGATTAAGCACAGCTCTGCCCTGGGACTAGTGATCCTGGAGCACCAGCTTCCTCAAAGAGCTTACCTCTGGGCTTTGGAGTTTCTTGATGGTGTGCAAAAGGGCACTTGTTAGTGTTCTGAGGGTAGCCTACACCTTTTTTTTTTTTCACAGTATTTGTCTTTATGGGTGGCTACTGCATAACATCATGCTACCACAGGTGGATGACCACGGTTGAACTATATGTGATCCTTGAATCAATTAATTTTGCCCTTTGCTCTGTGATTGCGTAGTTCAATGGAGGGGTATTTACCAGTTCTCTCCCTCCTGCCCACTTGCAGGTTCAACCCATTCACACAGTAAGTTTAAATTTTACACATTTTGTTTGTTTCATAAATGTTTAATTCAGTGTGCATTTGATTAGTGCACTTAGTATTAAATTCTGCCACCTTTCCTTCTCGGTAGGATGCTATTTTATGTACATTAACATGAAAAGCAGCAAGCCCACTTGCTTAGTAGGATGAGACACAGCCCATTCGACTTGACCACATTTACAGGCTATCAGACTGTGTTCTTTGAGAAGCCTTGCTTCTCTTGCCTTGTGGATTGTATAAAAGAGTTGAAAGTACCTTGGTGACAAAGCCAGAGTACCTTGGCTTTGTTTTCAGTAAGATCTAAACTAGTGTATTATGTAGTCTTTGCAGATTCTTGGTCAGATAAGGAGAGATGCACTGACTTGCTTATCCCATGTGGTGAGGGGGGGGTCTGTCACCACATGGCTCCTATTGAAAGAACTAGCAGCACAGCAGGTATTTTCATCATGTGAGGCAGAAAACTCACAACTGAAGATTGCAGATTATACAAACGCAAGAAAAAAAAAACTGTTAGAATTTATGAAGTTAAAATGAGAATTTAATGGTAGCGTGCTCAGATGTTCCCTGGCAAACATTGGTATTCATAAAAAATACTGCTTTCATTTGAGTCATTTGAGTAGGTGTGACTGCTTAGTAGGACTGAGCTGTCTCTTACAAAAAAATACTATGTTGAAGAACAATATGTATCTCCAAAGCGTGATAGCAGATGTAGATAACTGATGAGAGACAAGAAAGACGTACAAACACATCATTCAGAAATAAGTGTTGTTTGGCTTACAGGAGATGACAACATTTCCATATCTCTTTTTTTTCCCCTTTCTATATTTATTTATGTATTCATAGATATACCACATTTCCTATAGCACTCTGTGTATGCAGGTAAAATTTATAGGCCAGAAATGCTCTGTACAAAGCTCAAAACCAAAATTAAAATGCTTTCATATAAATTAATATATATACACATATATATTTATATAATTGTGTTTGAGTTCTTCATGGTATATAATTTCTGCTCTGTGGACATGCATGGGATGGGATTCTGAAACTAAATACTCTTGTTCCATGTTTGCAAAGAAAGTAAATGCACTATTAGTGGGACATGGGGGCTCTCTTTGCCCACCAAATGACAAATGGGGAATGACCTGGTTAGCAATACCTATTAAGATGAGAATGTCAATTTAAATATCTGGGGGCAGGGAGAGGGATTTAATACTTCAAGCTGTCTGGAGGCCCTTCACCCAAAATTGTTCCTCTTAAAGACGAAGACTAACCTCAGCTGAGTTAAACAGAAACCAAGGGACTTCAGAAGGAATTCTGAAGTAAAGAAGGAAATAGTGTGAGAGTAGTATAAAAGAAGCATAAAAATTTGTAACAGGAGGCAGAGACCTATGAGTGGGAACAGTTGACTGTCAAAACTTGGTTTGACAATGCCTTAAGTCACCCCTCTGGCTTCACCCTGCTGGCACACCTTAGGTTTGTCTGTGCACATGAACTCACAGGGTGCTTTCTCACTAGCATGTGCGTTAACAATTCATAGGGAATTGCACGGGTGCATATAAAGCTAGAGCATCCACATCTCCTTACAGGAGGGATGTGCAACTTGGGTAGCCCATGGTCCCAGAAGAGAGAGGGAGCATGTGCATTTAACCCACACATCCTGTGAGAAGGGGCAGATATTCACATAACTCTGTGTGTGTGTGTGATTAGAGATCTTTGGGATTAGTTATAGAAGAGTGTTTCAAAATTTGTACATGTTTATTAACATATTTTAGGGATCTGTCTTTGTGATTTATCTTTTGTATTACTGATACTGATGTATAGTTCACTGATTGTGGGTTATGTGTAGTTGCATGTTAGTGAAGGAAGACAACCTGAAAGTGCTACTGTACAAAGATGAGTGCTAGCTTCTGCGTAAAGCAGTCTTGGTAGCAGGTGGGGTGTCCATCACCTTTGCAAATCCACAGCTTCTGTTGAAGGAGTGTTACAGAGACAATGGTTTCAAACTCTCCTCAGCAGAGCCACAAAACATGCCAAAGGGTGCTGACCACTGGTAGTGGCTTGGGAGGTTGGATCATCTTTACAAGAAAAAAAAAGTCATTGCATATGCAGTACATTGCTGGGACATCGGAGATTGTGGGCTCTCTCCATCTTTGGAAGTTTTCAGGGCTTGGCTATACACCTGTGTCTGACAGTTTGTTAGTTAGCAAATCAGTAAACCATTTTAATCCACATATTGTTACTCTGAGTGAAACAGCAGTTTTTCTCTGGGTGAAGATAGGGATATGGAAAGAATAAGGTAGGTTACGAACTGGCTACCTACAGAGAACAATGGGTGAGAAGGAGGCAACCATGAAGCAATGATCAACCCGGTGTAGATTTTCATATACAGTATGTGAGAGGGGCTGTGAAATTTGCTAATGAAATTAAGGTGATGGGCAGTATCTGTGAGGGAAGTCTTGGGATTTCAGAAAGGAAGAAGTCAGTTGAAGATTTGAGTAAAAGAAGTAGGATGAAATTTAGTAGTACAGAGCACAAGATTATGGTTGGTCTGACAAACCAGTGACAATAAATTCTTATACAAGTTGGAAGCTCATCAGATGGAGATGCGATGAGTTCAGGATTTTAATTAATTATGTGGGTTTGATGACAACTCAGCTGACTCACAATAACCATCCATGTGACTCTTCTTAACTTATGGTAAGTATAAACCACATTTACCTAAGTGAGCCCCGGTGAAGGAAAACTGCCTCACATTTGCCAAACATGATGTTAGTGGCTGGGATTATGTCAATGTGCAGCTATGTGTTAAGCTGCTATAATGTTATGATCTGTCTGAACCCCACTTGCATGAAGTACAGCAAGGTATTAAGGTTTTGTAGCTGTGAGCAAAGGAGCTGTTGTTCTAGGATGTATGAAAACATATTTTCACAGAATTAGTATTAATGCTATTGCTTAACTCACTGATAAAATTTGGGAAGCATATCTGCAGTTTTGGTCACCCAAAAGGTTGAACTGAAAGAGGTATGTACAGAGGGTCACTACTAGAATCATTAGGAGAATTAAGAGCTTGTTTTCTGGGAAGAAACTAGATTGCTCAGTATATTTAATGAAAGCTGAGGTGACATTAAATATTAGGAGTGTAAATATCAGGGAGATAAAGGAGCTATCTGAAAGCTAAAGCATGAAATTAGAACAAGAAAACCATGGGAACTGGCCCTGAATACTGGTTAAATGTAGAAATAGTTTAAGTGTTGAGATACAAAGCAGTGGAATTAATGTAGTCACAGAAATCTAACTTGTTAAGAAAGCACTAGATCAATACATCAAGGAGTATTGTATGATGATGGTTACCTGTGACATCAACTGGCTGAATCTGATGACCCAGGAGATACTGCTTCCACTCCTCTGTTTCAATAACATTAGTACCAATATTATTGTCATCATTATTATGTTATTACATCTGTGTAAATCAGCTTTAGTTCTCTCTTTAATTCTTCCTGTGTTTGAATAGGAGGTTCAGTTGAGGTAAACCCGGGAATTATTCATATTGAATTTATTTACTCATTGTCTCTGGTGTGTGTGAGCTTCTGATATATGAAAGCAACAAAACAAAAAGCCTTTCATCCTTTATTCAAATGGAAAGTGTCAGATGCAGGTTAACAAACTAGTTTTTGTCTGAGGATGCAGGAACAAGTAATCAAGTGATGTCATTTTCCCTTTGCTATTTCAATTTGCAGTGATATACCAATGTTAAATGGTTCCTGGCAAGGCTGTCTCCACTTCTCCATTTCTCTTCTCCATTTTGACCTTGAACAAGCTAACCCTGACAAGCTAATGGATTATGTGTTGTTTTTCTCTAGTTTTTCCTGGATAATGCTGTGAAAGCTTTTCCATCAGTTCTTAATTCATCAAATTCAAGTTTTCCTAATTTCAGTAATCAGACACGGTGGTGTATACAAAACAACTGTTTTTTCCTACCGGTAAGTTCATTTTACATTTCTTTGTTTGTTTACAACAATTACACTAAATTGACTGTTGCTGGATCTGCTTGAAGTTAAACACCCACCAGTTTTTAAGACTGCAGCAAAGGCTGGATTTTTTTTCAGTCACCTGCAACTCCTTTTGTAGTAAGTGGGAAGTTAAAGGAGGTTAGTACTTCTGAAAATAGAAGCTTTAATGAATGTCAGATTAAAAAGCAGGAAGCAGTATAATAACTAAGAAGCGTAGCTCACCCATGCCAACAAATGGGTGTTACAAGATATCAGGAGAACACATAGCAACTGCGAAGTGTCTGTGCACCGAAAGCCAGGTCGTTCTGCAAGTTTCACAAGGACCAGTGGTAGACCTGAAAATATTCACCATTTTCATCACTGACCTGGCAGTAAGTGTGAAATCTGTGACTGTTACACTTCGGTCATTGCATACTTAGTTAAGAGGTGGGGTCAGAAATACAACACTCATGTACCCCTGTATAAACTGCTGAAAAGATCTGAACTGATTTGAAGAAGATGTCTTAGTATGAACAAAAGCACAGAGACACATGCAAGAAGAGGGGGAAAGACATTACTGCAAAAAATGGAGTCTGTATCCTAGAGAGCAATAATTCTTAAGTGATTACATAAAACCTGCAGCTGAAAATAACAAGCTGTATATTGTGCCAAAATAGGTCAACAGTTTTTGGATGAATAAACAGGAGACAGTGAGAGAAGGGAGATTATTTTATCTCTATGCAGAATTGATGAAACCAGTACCAGAATGGCGTGTGCTGATTTCCACACGATATGTTTTACGTAAAACAACTTCACTATGTCAAGCTAAACAATCCTAGGCACAGAGAAAAGCAAGGTGTTAATTATGTATAGAAGTCTCCTGGAAAAAACCAAACAGTTGCAGTATCTGCAGCACTTACAGATTTTCAGCATCTCCCTGATAAAACAACAGCAAAGCATCAGTTTCTGTTTCCCACTTTCAAGTTTAGTTAGCTAAATACCCCCAGGCATGGATAGGTGCCTACATTTTTGTCCCTGACATGAAGTTATACTTGTTGTCAAAGGAATTATGCAGTCCTTCTCCCAGCCTTTCCATGTGTTCACACTCACATGCACATATAAATAAATTGTTCCAATGCTTATTTATGTTTGTTTGCTTGTTTAGTTAGCAAGTTTTCTAGTCATATTTTTTATATGACTAAGATGTTTGTCAGATTTTCACTTGATTGGCACGGTTCTAGTGATTAGTGGTTTATAGATTTTAAACTATTAAAATGCATTCTTTCATCAAAGAAACTTTGTCTTTGATAAATTGGCACAAAAATCATGTTAGAATGTCACTTCTAATAATAATAAATTAAAAGTTTGGGTTGGCTAAAATTTTTAAAATTATTTTCCCCTCACTTTCTGTATTAAACATCTCTCATATGCACAGCATTTTCATCCTCAGGCACTGCATAGCTTCTAGCTTGAGAAAGCTACAAATTCCTTTTGAGTCACTACTTCTGATTTTCATTTTAAAAAAATAAAATAAAATCTGGAAATAAAATTCTTCTTTCTTTACTGAATGAGTTCTTGAATACTTGAGCTGAGAAACATTAGTTTCCTCTAAATTCCTCAATCTTTTGAATCTTTGTGTTAGCTTTAAGCTTTATACATATAGGTAAACTCTGTGCTTTATGATAGTGGACCTGACAGACCTATTAACTATGTCATCTAAAATGAGTGAATAAGAGATTTTTTTAATTATTTCAGCCCCAATAGAATTTAGTTAATTTTGAAGAAAACCAATTGATTCTCCCCCTCCTTCACCCCCCAAAATAACTTTCCTGAGTTGCATTGCTTGCTATCTTTCTCTTTTCAAAGACTTGGAAAAGATTACACAGATTATGAGGACTTTGTGTTTAGTTTTGTTTGATTTCGCTATGATGCTTCTGTAGTTTCCATATAATAGAATTTAGGCCTTGGAGATTTCAAGTCATGTATATCTGCTCCTGCGATAAGATACAGTCTGGTATCAGTTCTGTCACCTCCACATATTGAATAATAAAAGTCATAATACTGACTTCTAACAGATGCAGTTTTGGAATGCACTTGATTTGACTAGGGAGTTCCAAAATGACTTTGTTCTCAAGGTTCTCTCCATAGTCAAATTGGAGTAGAATCCCTTTTTAGTAAAGATCTTTATAACCATGGAACTGTAGGTCTTAACTTTTAAGAGAAGAGACCAAATGCACTGGGCTGGATCCTAAGGGTGTAGTGTACTGGTGCGGGTAAGAAAGGCACTCAGACTCTGTAAGGTATTGGTTGAAATGCTATTTACTGAAGCTAGCACAAGAATCAAAAAAAAAAAAAGGCTAGGTGGAGTTACATACCTATGGATGCTGGGAACCCTGAATCATGCAGCATCTGACCGTCCTCCAGTCAGGGACAGCGTGAGGTGCAGATCCCATCTGGAGAGGGGACGTTAACCAGCTCTTTCCTCTTTTGAGCTCATACAGGATTTCCTTAAAAGGACATATTTCTATTCATCATTTCTGCTGTCAGACAAAAATGATGTCCATGAGAACTTGCTGTTGCACTGTTAAATAAAGTAGAAGCCGTAGAGGTGGCATAACTGCTGCTACCAAGTGGGAGCTGCCTGCAGGCTCCTTGGTTGCAGTGAGCTGGCTGAGGTTACCCTACAGCTGAGGGATACACGGAGCACAGCACAGACCTGCATCTGCTCAGCTTCAGTGCTGTGTGGAGTGCTAACTGGTCTGTGTGCAATGATCTTCCAGTGAGAGTCACGGCAAAGGATTGATATAACTGCAACTCTCTGCCTTGGAAAAAGCCTCAATGCCTGTGTAGTCTGAGCACATTTCTTTCTTCAGGAAGTTGTACAGAGGTGTAGGCTGAACAAGCCTGAAGATGGGTCTCCACTAACAAACAAGCCCAATAAACCTGCACACAAAAGCGATAATTTTTTCCCAGGTGGGCATTAGTTCCTCTGTAGGAAAGTTCATGTTAATTCGATGAACTGACACCACTTGGCCCAGAAGACAGGCTGCCATTTGTCTGACAGTTTGCAGTTTTTGTGCTTTGACAAAGGCCAGAGATCTCATGCCATTCATATGACAGTAATTCTACCAGACCTGATTTTCTGTGTAGTTACCTTGACTGTTCCTACACCGAATTGTTACTGTTTTCCAGTGTTTTGCCTGCTTTGTAGCTGCATACATCCTTACTGAGAAGCTAGCTAGAATGCCAGTTAGCTTTATTCCTCTGCAGTGTATCTTTTGAAGCATTTTGTCTTGCAGTTCCTCCTCTAGTTCCTCCAAGATCTTTTGCATTAGTGTGAAAAGCTGAAAGGGTTAGAGAACGATCCAAGCTACAGTACTTTAAGAGTCTACTAAAATTTGCAAATTCTTTTATTAAAAGGGTGAAATTTTGGTTCCTTTGACAGCAATTGAAAAATTCATTTGCAGTATTGAGCACTCAGAAACAATAGCCTTGAATATACATAAGTTACAGTGGGAAAAAGGTTCATTTAAGGTGGCATTTTCAAAAAAAAAAAGCTAAATGATTGATGTGGCAGAGTTGCCTACAGACTCATTTCCAGATCTGCTTGTTGGTTACTGCACTCTTGCATTGTAATATGCAATATTGGAGTCCGCATTCTTAAATATGTGGCTGTGCCACTCTTGTCTAATGCATCGACCCTTGTCTGAAATTTTAGCTGAAGTTTTCAAATCTAGTCTATGTGTTTCTATGGAACACCAACAGAGATTGTCTATTCCACTTGGAAGTTTCTTGGTCTTTGCCAAAGTGCATCCAGTTGTGGATTCATTTTGTTTGCTTGTTTCTTTTTGGCAAACTCATTTCACAAGTAGAATGCCTTATGGAGTGAAAAATGGATGATGCTGCTTTTCTGTAGCACTGAGTTTGGAGTGTAACCTGCTGTGGACTACAGCCATCAGAGAAGTTTTATTTTTGGTGATTCTGAACAGTAGTTCTTTCTATTTCTTATTTCAAGCAGATCTGCAAGTGAGTTACAGTTATGGCAGAGATGGAGATGTCAGATCAATTCTCTCTGTTGGGTGCTGTGAAAATTATTCTTCTCAGTGATCCTTCAAAATTCGTATACAGTGATTCAGGTTCTGTCAAAAGTCAACAGTATTCTGAAAATAACATATCTAGAAATAGAATGCTTTGTAATTTCAGAAAAGATAACTTCCTTACAAGGTGCAGGACTGTAATTTTCATGGAGTGTCTTTGGCATAGTGCTCTATGTTGAGAACTAAGGTAATGATTCTAGTGAGAATGCATTATTCCTGTTTTATTATTTTTTATGCCGTAATCCATTTCCAGAAAGTATCCAGAGCAAATATTTTCCTAGGAATTTAACTTCAGTCATACATAACTTTCTTGATATATATGACATAGGAAAGAAAAGGCTTTTTTTAACAATTGAATGTGTTCTTAAGTAGTCAAAACTCAAGAGGATTTGACAGAAGGATTTTTTTATATTTATATTATGTATAGACCATGTTAATAATTTTGTATTCTTCATGGCTTAGCTGTGTTTCTAGAGTTTGTAAAATTTCCTGCCTATGAGGTTCGCAACAAATGTGTATTGCATCAATTTATATATGCTGCAAATATGGGCAATGAAATCATTGCTTTTAGATCTTTAGACATTTTACCTTCACCCTTATGCTAGTAACACATACAGGGTAGTTACTGAACTCAGGCATGAGTGAAAACCTTACAGTGGCACAGGAATAAATATTTTGTCAGTCTGCTGGCAGTAGGCTCTTGTATTAGACTTCAGCATCAGTAGTGGCATCCCACAAACAGGCTCCTTGCTGCTACAGATGAGTAAAAAGTGGCAACAGGTGAAAGTTAGGGAGCATAACCTGGATTCTATTGAGTTTTCGGTGAATTGGGGCCTAATAAGAAAAAGGGTCTATTTTATGAAATACCAGCATCTGGTTGTTACTGACTGTAAACCATAATGTCCTAGGTTGTGATAGATTCCATGCTTAAGTGATCAGTTAATAATTTGTTTTTTAAACTAGCCTGAGCATCTTATTATGTATGATTTCCTACTCAAGAGCCAAATTCTAAATTTTTTCCATTTGATTTTTTTTTGCCAGTATTTTATATACAGCTGCATATTAGGGCTCATTTCCTGCTCTGTTTTCCTGAGGATAAATTATGAGTTGAAAATGGTAATAATGTTGATTGCATTGGTGGGCTACAATGTTATTCTTCTACACACTCATGGGTCCATGCTGGATGACTACAGCAAATTTATGTATGCAATGGCACCTCTTAGAAGGTAGGTGGATAACTCCAGTCCTTCTTAAATGAATAGAAATTAAATACTACCTATGGTAGTTCTTATGTCGTGAAGCAGATTTTTTTTTCCTATTTGTTTGGCTATATAATCAACAAATCAGAATTTAAAATCCTTGTCATGCTGCAGTTAATATTTGACATAATGTCACACCTCAGAGCATTAGAATAAAATAAACAACTCTGGGCAAGGTGTTTAAATCGTATACTATAAGAAATAAAGTATGGCTTAATTTGTAGTTTTGTAATAAAGGATGTTAGGAAGAAGTCATCATTAGGTTGTTAAGGCCTAAGGCTGTTAAAGTATATTTGCTGCAAGCCAAAGAAAATGAACTTTCCTCAGAGCTAGTACATTGTCTTAAAACTGTACAAATGCAGCCTTTGATATTGAAATCATTAGTAGACAGTGGTTGGGAAATTTTTTGCTGTGTGTATGTTAAATTTTCCATGAGACTGCTGAAACCTTTGTTATAGGTGCTAATACATAAGACCAAAATTATGACCCTGATTCTAAGTATTGTTGTGTAAAATAATTTTTGGACACAGATAATTTCTACCTCATTTTCACAACAAAGAGGTGATCCTCTTCTATGTAGGCCAATTGTGCAGTGCATATACCACAATAGAAAAACTGAATATTTACCATAGCGTTTCAGTATCCTTTTTCATGTGCTGTAAACTGCTCAAGATCTTTAGGACACACTGACAACCATGGAAAAAGATCTGACTTTTTTTGAAAAAAAAAATGTTTTCTTTGCACTTCAATGTAAAGATTAAATGAACAAACCCTGGCCTTTGCTTCTACTGAATTAGTGGAAAGCTAATAGGATGGGATGGAGAATCATGGGACAGGTTAGGTAGAGCGTGTGCTTCTGGTAGCCTTGATTTTGCCAGTCAAGCTGTGTGTCTATTGGATTTCCCTTCCTAAGTCTCTCACCAAGGCTCTTCTTTCATTGGCATCAGTAGGAGAGTGCTAGTGCAAGCTGTTTCCCATTATCTCTAGTGTCTTTTCTCAAAGCAGAGTTTTTAATAAACTCTGTACAAATCTAGTTTGTATCGTTTGTAATTTTGAGGTGAAAAGGTATAAGATCATAGAATCATAGAGTGGCTTGTGTTGGAAGGGACACCTAGTTCCAACCCCCCTGCCATGGCCAGGGACCCCCACTAGACCAGGTTGCTCCAAGCCCCATCCAACCTGGCCTTGAACACTGCCAAGGAGGGGGCATCCACAGCTTCTCTGGCAACCTGTGCCAGTGTCTCACCACCATCGCAGGGAAGAATTTCTTCCTCATATGCAATCTAAATCTACCCTTGGGAGTTAGGTGCTTTAGTTTCTTATTCTTCGCATTCATTGACTACAGTCAAGCTCTCCATTAGAGAAGTTAGTGTTATTACATAAAAAAATCTCTTTTTAAATTGCCTGTATAGAATAAGCACCAAATGCTCTCCATTTGTAAGCAAACAAGCATTTTATTTTTACTAAATCCTCATCTTATTACTCGACTTCAAAATGTAGGCACATTTGCTCAGAATGTTGTAGAAGTAATTAAAGCTACATAATGGAAATAATAATATTTCATCTGATAATAAAGCATATAAGATTTAAATGGTCTTAGTTTACATGGCAGAAAGTAGTATAAATTGTGGTCTTATTCTTGTGCTAAAGTAATTTTGTTTTAACTTTTGAACAGCTTGCTTTACTTATTTTTTTGTTTTATAGGCCAGGAATACTGAAAGACCTGAAGTCAATGGGCTCAATTTCTTTGTTTATATTCTTCGTCACATTACTGGTTTTGGGTAGACAGGTAAGATGCACATTTCTCTTCATCTGAATCACTGAACACAATGCCAGCCTCCACCTGCAGCTTGCCCCGTTCTCAAACATTTTTTAGATTTTCTGAGAAACACCTTTAGTGTATTCTGCCCCACACCCTCACAAAGGAGCAACAGAAGCATCTAAAAATCTTTTTTCTTTATTGCCCTCCAATGTGCCCTTAAAACTCACCAATAACTGTCCTAGAGACTGTAGACACTATGCTGATAATGTGCTGTGAGTATTGCTTGTCATGCTGACCAATATTGTCTCATAGCTTCCTCGTGTGCTCCCATCTGTCTACATCCATCTGCTAACTCCCTAGTTGCTTAATTACAAACTATTTTCTTCACAGTTATTACAATTTGATGCAGACACAGAAACAATGTAACATGCACTCAGAAGTGTACCACATGCTGAGGCCACAGTTGCACTAAAACTACCACGACCCAAGAGGAAACTACTCTTTTTATTACCCCGTTGTACTTTTTCACTACAAAGGTGATGTCCATGGTCTTACTCTCTGCAAAGTTGAGGGCAGGTGCAAGGGCAGTTCTTTAAATTCTCAGGTCTGTCCATCCGTGGCTAAAAGCTGCAATCCCAGCCTGTTACAGTGCACAAGGCAGGGCTCTGAGATGGAAAAGGCAATCCGTGTGAGATCTCCTGAGCAGCCTGTACCCCCATAGCCTGCAGCATTGGGAAGGATCTTATCCCAGACTGTCTTTAAATCACTCATTTACGTTACAATTTCCCAAAACATAATGACTGTCATTTAAATTGCCAAGCAGGCCCTGCAGGCTACTAGACAAAAAATGTTTCTCTGGCAGCTTCTCTGGTATTTGCTGTAGTGAAGAACATACTCCTTGAGTTAGTCTTCATCTACCTCACTGCCAGCACCATGTTAGATTTTGCTCACTTGATGATGGCAGCAGAGAGTGGGGCTGTAGCACAGCTACTTCCACTTCCACCCACAAAGAGGGATAAATACTTCAACACACCAGTTGCGAACGTTTAGTCCCTGTCAACCAAGGTGTCAGAGGGAGGCGGTGGGTGCAACACCGAGAAAAAAGGAATGTCATCTTCACTGGGCAAGAAGAGTTCAGTCTTCATGAGTTCAGTCATGTCAACAAGAAAGTCTGTTTTGCATACAACAGTGTGCGTGTGTTGTTCCCTTTCATACCAACCGATGTAGTAGTGTTAGCGGTTATGTTAGTGTTAGTGGTGATGTGGGTAGATGGTTGGACTGGATAATCTTGAAGGTCTCTTCCAACCTTAATGATTCTATGATTCTGTGAAAAATGATCCTGTAACAGAAAAAGTCTGTTTTCAGAGCTATAGGTCTTGTTTTCAGAGCTATAGGAACCTTGTCATGATACCATTTTTTTGTGGCTCTTCAGTCTTTTGCCTTTGATTTTTCTCCTAATTTATTCTCCCTTAAAGAAGGAGGAGAAAAGGAATCTGTGTTTTCAAACATTCTCAAGCAAAGTTTAAATGATAACCAGAAAATGTTATGAACTAAATTTAATACTATCTGGTGTAAGACCTGACATTTTAAATTGCTGTTAGTGATACTGACTGGTAGAAAATGCTTGGGAAAAGAGTAGGGGAGGAAGTGAACATATGTAGAGTCACCCTTCAAGGGCCATTTGCTTCCTACCTTCTGCCAGTCAGCATTTCTGTGGCAACATTTAATGGCTATTGGTTGCTCTGCATTCTGTCACCCTGATCCTTTTTTAACACATTTTATCTTCCCAGTCTTCGCAACACTGTCTGATAATTAATTTCACAGTTTGATAAAAAGTCAGGTAAAAGTGTCCATCTTCTTGTTTGTTGTTAAACTTTCTTCTGGCTACTCTCATTGAGTGGCACTGTGCAGAATGCTGTTGAGCCATCTTGGCAGTGTAGGCAAAGTAAAATTCTCCCTTACCCTTCTTTCACAGAGGGAAATATACAATTTCTCTGTTTGCTATTGCATTTTTCTACTTTGCAGAGAATAACATGTCTTTCCTCTTAATATCTGATTATTTTAACAATGCTAGTTATACTAGCCACTGATGAAAAGACTGGTCTTTCCACCTCCCTTAAGCTGGCATTGGTGCTCCTCTGACCCCAAAGGTATCTAAACAAAAAGTGAATGCTTTCCTATAAGCCTGGCTCTGTGACCCTGCTCACCACTGGTAAGGGAGATGCCCGTCCTGATGCAAAAGCAGGAGGGGGAATGTGTGTCTCTGGTTGAATGGGGATGAAGAGAGGGTGAGCTAGTATATCATTATATGTTATGTGAGACAACTTAATTCTCAGGTTCAACTAATACTTTTAACTGCATAACCAGCATTGCTACAGAAAGAAGCAGGCTTTCCCTCAGCTACTCATTCTTATCCTCGTATCTCCTCATCTGTACTGACACAGCTGCCTGTGGAGCTGTATAGTGGCCCAAAACAAGGAAATGATCTTGCTTAAAAATTAGCCCTGGAGGGTTGGTTTTCAGCCAGATCTATTTCCTGATCTGGTTTTATAGTGTGGCTGCAGCAATGCTTGTGCCAAAAGAATGAGCATAGGATGGGAGTGAGCAGCCAAAAGTGAGGTGGAGAAAGCAGAACGTTTTGGTTTTGGTTTTTTTTTTATGGTCGTGCCAGTGTGGGCTACAACCATTCCCTGGCACTGAATTCAAGTCGTGCATTTCATTCTGCATGCGTGCCATTAGAGTTATCTGATAATAGGCTGGCAGCAAGCAGATGATGTGTTGAGAATGGTGACTCTTACACCCTGCCCAGGCATTGCCTGGAAGAATGCAAATTGGTATGGGCTAGGCTGTGTAAGGAGTGTTCTCACATTTAAACACTATTGAGCATTAAATCTCTCCTATGGCTCGGTTTGAATTACCAGTATTGACATAGTCTGTGAATTCCTTTCTCATCAGTACCTAAAATTGTACATAACCTGTTACTCTGTAGGCTAGGTGAATATTTTTCCTATGACTGATTGTATTGTGTTTATCCACACTTAACTTCATTGTCTGTTTTACTGCCCAGATGTCTATGGCAACGTCCCTCAGCTGTGAAAAACTGTTTATTTGTAGTCTCTGGTTTTTAGTGAGATTTTATTCTGTGAGAGGATCCTTCTCAGAAAACGTAGTCTTTTCAAGAGCCTCTTCTGAACGTGCTTAATGAAAACTTATTTCAAACTTCACTCCTATTCACGTGGCCATTGACTTCTTTGTAACAGATGGAGGCATGTTTACAAAACAGGTGTCAACTCTTCCCCCTTGTATCAGCTTTAGCTAATATGTTTACATAGCTCTTTTCTTTAGCATAGTGTTTTTCCAAAGTACCTTGCTCACTGTTTCCAGGGTTACCCCAGTTCTTTTCCAAAGGTTTGCATTGTATCCTTACCATTTGTCAGTTCTCTGACACTATGGCTGTTTTGAATGATCAGTCTACTCATCACCTTTCGTTTGGACCACCAGCTTTTCATTTTGGTTTCTTTAGAGCTGATGACTTCTTGTTGATCAACTTATTAACGTGTTCTAAGTCATCTTCTGCTGACATTCCATGTTGAGACAGTTTCCCAGACTTGCTGTCTGTAAGTAATGGCTATAAGGTGGAATCTCTTTAGCTCCCTCACCTGAATAAAAACCCGTGTTTAATTTCTAGTGATCTTACCTACTTCAGTGCTGCCTTCATTAACCACTTTGCAGAATGCCATAGCATTCATCTGCCCTGACTGTAGGCACCTAGTGCATAGGCAGCTACTTTTGAGCTGCTTATCTTGCCTTTCTATGTGACATTCTTTCAGTGAGAAGATTTAGTTCATTGCCTCACTCAGGCAAATTTTGAAAATAGACCCAAGTGAGTGTCCCCTAGAATTTAAAAATACAGATAAACCCATCAATGAGACATGAATCAGTTCTTGTTGCTCTTAACTGCTTTTACCCAAGAAGTTACTGCTGATTTGAACCTCTGGGGTTGTGTTGCATTGCTTTGCACAGATGCATGGTAGACTCTTGTCCTGAAGGAAGACAATTGCTCTCTGGTGCCTGGAGGAACACTGTGTCCTTCATGCCTCCCTGCGCATTCCACTATGCTCACCCACTGGGAAGTGCTGTCAAGTAAAGCAGCAGAAAGTGAAGAAGGAAAATTTTGTATCTCAAGAATATTGCAGATGTATAAAGTCAATTCCGAGACATTTTCATTCTAATATGTTGAAAAGATTCTAGAAATAACATGTAAAGTAGGAAATAATCTTGATTTTCATATGACTGCAAAGCTACAAGGATTGAACAGAATCTTTAATGACGTGTATACAAAATTGACTAGATCATAGAAACAAAACCCCACAATTTAAAGTAAGTTTTAATTAAGTATTGTTTTTTGGTTTTCAAAAGTCTCAATAGGCATTTTGAAATATGACACGTTGACTTTTACAATTTCAAGGTGAACTGTAAAGTACATTCTGCTTTATTTTTTCTGATTTCAGAGTTCTCTTTGCCATTCTTTGTGGCAGCCTAAACTTCGTTCAATAAATAATAGAGCTGGAAATAAATTATCTGTTTAATATTATCTCTTTAAAGAAGAAACATAATTTTTTGGAGACTTCAGCTTATCTAACGCTTCTTCTTTTCAATAAAAAGTTGGTACAATATGTGGATACCTAAGTTCTGTTCTATGCCAGGCATCCAGTTTACTTTTGTCAATTTATGCAAATAATTTTGACATCTCATGTTTTTGTTGGATTTTTTCTGCATGACAGTGGGAAACTTAGATGTATGAATGTATAATATACATATTTAAAAGCTTGCCAAAGCATTTTAATACCATCTCATTTCAACTTTCTACTCTAGCTTTCTCTGTGATCTCAATAAAATAGCTATAAATCATTTTGAGCTGTGACAGCCACCGTCCAAGCAGAAGGACTATTCTCATTTCTATGTGAATGCTTAATGACTGCTAATAATACTAGGCTGGCATTTTTATGTTTTTCTATAATAAGATAGTATTCATAATCATGTTGTTCTGGTTAATAAAATAGTCTTCATTGAGGCTGTGTGATAGCATTAAACCGTTGGACTACATTGGAATAGTATATCAGCTCAAATGAGATAGTCAGGCCAGTGTAGGCTTTCCTGTAGAAATAATGCCATAGAATTTACAACAAAACATTGAAAATATTGAAAAGAAATAGAGAGAGCTCCACGAGGATGCCTTGTTATTCATTTTTCAACATCTTTTTAGTTAAATCAGATCTCCAAAAATACTGATACTCCAATGTTGTTATACATTTTCATATAGAATCATAGAATCACAGAATGATTTGAGTTGGAAGGGACCTACAGATCATCCAGTTCCAAGCCCCCCCTGCCATGGGCAGGGACACCTTTTGCTAGACCAGGTTGCTCAAAGCCCCATCCAACCTGGCCTTGAACACTGCCAGGGAGGGGCAGCCACAGCTTCTCTGCACAACCTGTGCCAGTGTCTTAGTACAGCTGCAGTTATTGTTATTGCTGACAACGTTAAAAAACAATTATGAAAACTCTGGGACATAAAGAGGGATAAAGTATTATAGAAAGCAGTGTAAAAAAATAATAATTAAAAAAACCAAACCAAACAAAAACAAAACAACTTAACAAAACCAAAACTGAGTTGACCCAACTGGGCCATTTTTGATAGTCTGATAATGATTTAGTAAACTGAAGGCATATTTTATCAATAGGCTGTTTTTTTCTTGTACTGCCCCATTTTCACCAGGCTGATTACATGACATAAGTTCAAGTTGGTAAAAGTTAGACGTTTCCTGAAATGCCCATTATTGTAAGTGAAAGTCTACACTTCAGATAAATAAGACATCATATTAAGTTGCAAAACTATAAATTGTTTCCATAACAGTGTTTGATTTCTGGAATTAATTTCTACGAAAGCCTGAGAGTAAATAAATAAATCTTCCACTTTATTTTTTTCCTCAAACTTTTTATGGGCCTTTTTTTGGGGGGAGTGGGGCTTATAAATTTGATGAAATGTATGTGACATAATGTGTGCTTGGGGTTTGATTTCTGTGGGATCTGGAATTGTACTTGAGTGGCCAAATAATAGACTTGTAGGGGTGGTGTACTATGCATATTTTGTCTCTTAAACCTGTACTCCAGCAGGACAAGATGCCTATTGTTTCTTTACCTCTGTGTCCTCTTGTAACAGAATGAATATTACTGTAGGTTAGACTTCCTGTGGAAGAACAAGTTCAAAAAAGAGCGGGAGGAGATTGAAACCATGGAGAACCTAAATCGGGTGCTTCTGGAGAATGTGCTTCCAGCCCACGTAGCTGAACACTTCTTGGCAAGAAACCTGAAGAATGAGGTCAGCCATCTCTGTATATCCTCAGCTCTGTAAGAAAGCCCCATATCCTGGATATACCACTTAATGCTGGTTTGAACAGTATGGATATACAGCAAGTTTATGGATTTACAGTCACTTTCATTCCCAAACCTGAATGGTTGCTTTTCAGCACTGAATGCATCTGAGTACTTTGAAGTAAAAAATGTGAAATTGTCTTAAATGTCAATGCATTTTTCCATTCAAAGGAGGGTAAAAAAGGGTGAGGAGGAAGAAGGGGATGGTTGAATCAACATGGATTTCAATTTTAACCGCATGCATTCAGATACTTCTTCCTTTGTGATTAGAATGGAGCTGCATCCAGGTTCTCTGCATTTTCTTCTGATGACTGGAGACCTTGCTTATTGGAGTGGAAATTAACCTTTTCCTTGAAGCAGTGGCTGTGTTAATTCTGAGCACTGAATTACCTGCTTGCTCACTGCTTATGGATGTAATCCAAGCACCAGAAAATTCAACTAAAAGACTCCTGTTGACTTTGGTGGAAATTAGGTCTGCTCCTAATATTGTTTTACAGTTTTAATAAAAGCAAAAAAGGCTGAAAAAAAAAAGCATTTAGAGAGAGTAGCAGTTCTAGAGATCTTACATGCGTTAGAACTATTTGTTCATACCAAACAATTGTTCCAAAACTGACGAAAGAGGGGAGAGGACAGCTTTAGGGATTCATTTTTGATCTCCTGAATCAAGAAAGACAATGACTTCTGTTTCACTGTGGTTTGCATGAAGCAGTAATAATCAATACTTTTTATCAGTACTTTAGTACTACCTGTAAATATTCATTTGGTAGCTTATATCAAATGAAAACTGCTGTGGGGTTCCTTTGAATCCAGTGAAGACCTTGGCTGGAAGTCACATTGGCTCAGCTCCAGTTTTCAGTTCAGGCATTAAACACAGCAAACCATCAGGAGATTGCTTTCTCATTTATGTGCTATTCCATCTCAGCTCCCCAGCAGAGCAGAACCATCTGCTCACCTTTGTATTGGCAACTGGATTTGTATTGTCAGCCCTCAAGATTCTTAGATTGGAATGAGCTTTAGTAAATTTAGTGAAGAAGAGAAATTGTAGTGTGCTGAGCTCTCCAATTTATCATGTCAGCCAAAGTAAAAATTATTTAACATAATTTTAGTGGCATCTCTTTAAAAAAATAATTTTGAGTTTTTTCTTCTTTGTTTATTTTTAAACACAGTTTTCCAAGAGGGACGGAATACCTGGAAATGTTCAGGAATATAAGAATCTGTCATGCCTTCAGTTTTGTTTGTGTCAGAAAGGATGTATTGAGCCTCTAGGGAACATACTGCATGTGTGTTTGTGTATACACCTAGGAATATGTTAGGACAGATCAAGCCTTTGTTTTCTTTGTGTGGATATTTAGGTAAACAGATACTGAATTGAAATTTGTTCATATTTTCCTTAGCTGCAAACATTCATGTTAATATGTTTTATGTACATTATTTTCTGTTTAAACCAGATTTTGAGATTAAAATTAATCTAATGGATTAATAGCCTGTTTCAGAATTCTACTTCTCTTAGAATTTTATCCATGCAGCTGTATGAAGAAAAGGAAAGACAAAGTGTGCTGCTGAAGAACAGGGAGCAGGGATGAAAGGGGAAAAAATGAGTGGATGAATGCTAACCAGGAGTAGTGTGACTGTACTTTCAGACAACCAACAAAGGTCTTTTCATAGGATACACACTGACTAATGCTGACATGGTAAAAGCAAAGTTACTTCAGAGTGAACCATAATAAAGGTTTGTTTGCTTTACCAGATCCTCTGGAACTAGGTTTCTGCTTATAGTCTGAATGCTGGGTACCAAACAAGGTACTTTGCAGTTGGCAGAGAGAAAGGTAGGAACAAATATAATACAAAAAGCAGGAAATGGGACCAGGATTAAATGTATCTGCACCTGGCTTGTGCAGCCTTTTCCTTTATGCTGTTAGTATCCAGATTCCCTATTAGTAAAAAGTGCTCAGGAGCTTTTGTGCTGCAAGCTAACTGGCAAGCTCATTACAGAGCAAGAAGAATCCTGTTTTACTTCTACTTAGAGCAGAAATTCTGCCCCAGAGAAGCTGACCGCCATATCCTCCAAGAGACAGAATGAAACCAGTTTGTCTCCTCCATCCCAAGAAGGTCTCCAAACACTGGAGAAGAAGAGGGGACACTAGGGAGGGCCAACCAGCAGAAATTCAGATGTTATCAAAGGGGAAAAAAAGAAAAAAAGAAGAAAAAAAAAAGGGTTGACTGCAGAAGACAATATGATTTTATTTTTGTTGAAAGAAGCAAAGCCATTCCTCCTGGTATGGTGTTGCATTTAATTTTCTGATTAAACATTTTGGAGAGTACTGTTTCAAGAGAAGTACTCACAGAAAAATTAAGACACCCAGTTGCTACAGCCTTTATTATTATGAATGATCACAATAAACTAGCTGGGAATGCCTCCTTAAAATTCTTTGACATTTATTATGACAGCCACAATTACTACTCACCTGGTTATAAACAGTGCCATTTGTTCTTGTTTCCATGCTGGTACTGTGCTATAGAGCATTAGTAGGGATGGATATTGCTCCAGTATTAGGGGAAGGAAGAGAAATGGGACACTGTTGCTGAGCTTCAGCATATGGCAAGTGTTCACATACAAAGTGTTCATTTATTTTTGAGGTGGAGGAGAGGGAGGAGTGATAACTTGTTATAGAAGAAGATTTGTGCCTGTAGTTATTAGTCAGGCATTCAACCCTTTCTTAGAGGTTGATTGTCCTCCTACTGGGTCGACAGCTAACTGCATAAAGCACGCTGGCCCTCCTGTGTCACAACAGCACTTTTATTTGAAACCCTGCTCCTGTCATATTTCTTTTCCCGATGATGATGGATTGTGCAAGTTGCCATGACTTACTGTGGGCAACACTTCTGCTTTCAGGGAAGACAGCAAAGGCACTTCCTAATAGCTAATTAGGGCTTCACATTCAATGTCTGTAAGTCAGAGGTTTTTTTCATTGGCAATCGTAATAAGGCAGGAGTTTCCACCCATCAGCAGTCCAGTCAGCTGTAGGGCCCAGGCAGTATCCAGTCTTAGATACTTCAGCAAAAGATCGAGGGACAGATGAAGATTAATGTGCTAATCACTGTTCTGCTTTTACCTATGAATGTAAGGGCATATTTTGCTTCTGCAGATGCTTTTTATACACTTCCTAGTTATGCATTTTTCTAGTATTCAGGTTTTTAACTCTCTAAGCTTTTGTCTTTCCTATTATTGAACAGCAATGAAATATATATATCCCTTATGTAAAATATTTTTCCTTATTCTACTTTTAAATATTCTATTTATCTTCTTGTTCCTGTATTACGAGCTGGTAAAATGAATACATCTACCATTTCTACTTCGTATCATTCAGTAATATCACATGCCTGCAACACTGCATGGTTGGTCTCCTTCTCCTGTCAGGGTTCAGCTGTAGCTCCTAACGGACCCATATTCTTATGACTTGAAATTATATTCTCAAGTAAACCTTTACATGGCATTAATTTCCATGTACTGTTTCAGACATGGCACTGTTCCAGTATCACCTCTGTGCCTAGATTTTGTCTGTTTCACAAACTTTACAACCAGTATCTCATCAGTAGTGTAATTCTAGCACATTTTACATTCTCAGGATGCAAAATCAGCAGGATGCAATAGAGCAAATAAAACAGCTGCTTTCTAATGTTTAGCTGGTGAATTAAAACAAGGGTTTTTCACTAATTGACAGAATCCCTAGGACAATAGAAATGTGTATTAATAGTAATTATAACTATTGTAATAATTTGGCTGGACTTAACTTACTGGATTTTTCCAGCTGGTAGGAATATGAAGATTTATTTTTTTTTTATCACAGATGTATACAAAGTTTCAGGTCAAGTTTCAAAAGTATGTGTAATAATCCATGTTTTGAGTATTAATGATCTACATTCTGCTGTAAATACTCTTGTATCTCCCTCCAGTCTCTTATATAACACTCTGGATTTCCCCTTATGTATTGCCAAGGCCCTATATTTGTGATGCAGTCCTCTTTGAATAACCAGCACTATGTGTATGACCTGAATTCCTTCACCCAAAATTGAAATCAAGTTACAGGGAAGATGACTTAAGGAAATAGAAGGCAAGCTGAGTTAACCACAGGATGTAATCTCTGTACCTATTCTGCTAACTTGTGAATGTACTCGGCACATCAGATCTTAACTTTTGAGTATATTCATATGCAAGTGTTACTGTAACTTCTGTGTAGACATGCCTGAGGTAGATTTGATATAGCTAGATGTCAAGCAAAATACAGACTGCAGAAGCTGAATATTTGAGGAGTGAGTCTGTTAATCTTCTGTAGCACCACTTAATTAATTTCAAGCTAGTTTGAGTATGTCTGCACTGGATCTAGGTGTATTACATACTCAGGACAGCCGCCAGTGTATGTCACGGTATTATTACAGAGTGGGCTTAGGTTTAAGTCTGGAAAACTGGAGCAAAAAGAGGTCATTTTGAGCCTGAGCTTCTGAATTTCTGAGAGTCAGAGTCATACTATATAGTTTCAGGCATTCCTACATTAGGAAAAATTACCTCTTTAGCCTTTTTCCATAACTGACTGAGAGAGAGAAACTCTATGTGAGGTGATTCTGCCCATTTGGCATTAAATGGTCTCCCAGCTAGGCACATCTGCTGTACTGACAATAGGATGACATAGGATGACTGTGCTTTCAAATTAAATACTTCAATCAGGTGCTTCAGTTACCTAAATTCAGTTGATGTCATCCAGCCAGAGGGGGTCCCTTTCCCCACAGTTTGATTACTTTATTATATGGATTAAATTTATCAATTAGGTGTTTATGAAGATGGATAAAATAGATGGCAGAAAAATATTATCACAATATGGATTATTCATGAAAAACTCTCTCGGGAAGAGGATGTTGGAGATCCAGAACTCCTTTGAAGTTTAGTAGTGATCTGACAGCGAGCTCCACCGGCTTGGATGTTTTGTTTAGTTGCTTTTCATTTAACAATCAGGTCACTTTAAAGTGATACTGATTTTGTATATATGGCTGCAAGATGGATGTCAGGTGCAGATGGGCGATTTCAATCAGCCCAAATTTAAGAATGCAAATAATAATGGTGAATTGCAACTGTATATTCCATCCTCACTGCACAGCAGCACGATGGAGCTTCAGTGATGCTCTGGGTATGGAATTCTTAGGAAATAAAGGGGCAGAAAAATTTAGTAATAAATCATCTACCTCCTCCAGCTGCCTGTCTTCCTCCCTGTCCACCATTATTTTCATGTTTGCCCACAAACTTCCCATACACCTGTTCTGGGATGAGGCGGTCACCAGTTTTCCCACAGTTCGGTTATTTTTCAGTTATACATCACCAATAGAGATTCACTATATCACCACAACCTTTCAAAAAGAAACATGCTACCAGTGAAATTGCAAAAAAAAAGAGCTTTGCTAAGTAAAAAGGAAAGTAATATCTGATGCTTCTTGAAATCACAGAACAAATCCTATTCGCCTTATTCACGAGTATTGAAATCCTTGTTTTACTCAAATAATAACTTGAATAGAATTTGACTTTATTGTAGTTCACAGGATCTTTTATTGCTATAGTTACCCTTTGTGTATAGATAATATATTTTTAAAAGTATTAGTTTAATAAATATTCTTTCTTTCCTTTTTTTAGGATGTGAATTTGTCCTGAAAGAGAGATATTCTAATGTTTAGGGGCAGTGAAAGAGGAAACTGAAGGGAGGGGTGGGAGGTAGGGATGTGGTCATTTTTAGCACCAGAATCTTCCTGTGGACCAGAGGTGCTTTCATTTCAGCGGTCACAGAAGGCAGCGGAGAATCTGACATAAATAAGTTTTAGTTCAGATGACTTCTTTTCCTTTGTCTCAGTTCCCTGCTGTGGAAAGAAATTACAATATTTTGTCCTATTAGTCATCTTGTCATTTAGGTTAGGAACTATCAGGATTTAGAAACATTATGCGTTTGTAATGTATTGGGTTTGTGATTTTGGTTCAGTTTTCTAGTTATTGCAAGAACACAAACAGCTAATAATAAATTAGATACTGTTTTGCAAAATATAGTTTCAGCCATGCAAGCCAGACTAAATTCTCTACATGAGAAGCCTCAGAAATGTGTCCTAGCCAATAAATCAGGGAACATTTTATGTTCAGGGAGATAATGTTCAGGAGGGAAGAAAAGTAACTTTAAATCATTAAGATATTTTCATCTGTATATGTTGAGTGTCTTTAACAAACAGGTTTATACATTGTTTAAAATTAATAAATGCAACTAAATGCAAAAATACCACTGTCTTAAGGCATTCCAATCACTGCAGTGCCTCCCTTTTCAGTAACAGAACACTGCATATTAATAAGGAAACTTTTATTAAGAGATGGATATGACAGATTTTTTTTCTATTCTGTTTTCTTTTGGACAGGATTTATATCATCAGTCATATGACTGCGTCTGTGTCATGTTTGCCTCTGTTCCGGACTTCAAGGAATTTTACACAGAATCTGATGTTAATAAGGAAGGCTTGGAATGTCTCAGGCTGCTAAATGAGATCATTGCTGACTTCGATGATGTATGTACTTCTAGTGACAATCAGCATACGGTCTCAATCTTGATAACCCAGAGTATGCAACAGTAAGCAAACATACTTGAAAGGGAGAGTGGAAGAGGTGTCAGAAAAGAAATTTTGTGTGCCTAGTCACATGGAAATTACTTACAGGGAATATTAAAGGAAAAAGAGATTTATGTGGGATAAATCAGATATTGATCTGACATCATATCCAATTGCTTTTGATTCACTATAATGAGAATCCTGTGTGTATATCTGATGGAGAAATTTTTGCCCTTTAGCTGCAGTACATGAGGCAGTCATATTACACGCCATATATTAACTACAGTTTCTGAATACTAGTGCCTAAAGTCAGGTATGTAAATCTATGCCACCTAAAATGATGCAGCTTTGTGTTATACCTGATCTGTGTTGGTCTCATTATACTGAGCATTGATCAATTGATACATGAGCGGCGCAAATGATTGTCTAAGTTTTAATACTCCATTCTCTGAAGTTACAAGCAACTACAGAGTGTGACTATAGATGGACTGTGAAAAGGCAGCTGTAAAGGTCTCATTGAGAACAGTATTTGTCTTAAAGTTATTAGTGATGAAGATACTAGGAAAAGGAGTTAAGCTCATGTTATGACTCAGCACAATCTGTATTTGTGGACCTGCAGCTACAGAGCATATTTTAGCAGCAAACCCATTTGGAGAACATTGAAACGTTCAAAACAACTGGGGATATGAACTAAAATCCTTGGGCTTTAGTCCCATTGACATGAACCATCCCATTGGCATGGAAGAGATGATTACTTTAAGCTGCGCAAAGCTTAGCTGTTGGCTTGCATGGTAACCGAGTCCCAGTCTCAAAGTCTACTGACTTTTAAGAGCTGTATGTACAATAAGGTGGAATTTATTCTGTTTACTATAAATTTAGTCCCTTTGTAATAAAAAAGTGTTTTAGCAGATAGAAATTTCATTTCCTTGAGGGCTGTAGCCATTGTTTTATCCATCCTTAAGTCCTTCATCCTGTATATATTTATGAAGCCATTTTGTGTCTATTAAGAGACTGTTCCAAGAATTGATGCTCGGAATGCTGTTAGAGTAACAATGTTGTTAAGAGTAACAAGGCTGCTGGTCTGAATAATGAATAACCATCCTTGTTTTACAGTTATTGTCAAAGCCAAAGTTCAGTGGAGTTGAAAAGATAAAGACCATCGGAAGCACTTATATGGCAGCAACAGGATTGAGTGCTACACCCAACCAAGAACAGTGTCAGGTACAGAAAAAGGTTCCTGATTAATAAAAAACATGTTCAAATGAAGACTAAAATTCTGTCCATTAAACTGCAGGTTATGTATAATGTTGTGGCCTAGTTTTTTCTTATTAATGTCGATTGTACATGGACAAGTGTATACTCTTGTTTAGTAGTGTCTGTGAAGTACTGTTCTTCACATTGCAGTTTCAAAATGCCACCTCTGTATTTGCTAAAACAGGTCTAAATGCAATATAGCATTTTATTGTTACATGCTGCAGCAGAACTAGATTTATAGATTGTACAAAACACTGCAAGAATTAGTATTTTCCATTGTAAAAGATGAGAGGGCAGGGAAGCGGTATTAACCATACACTTAGAGAACCCTCAGCCTCAGCACTGAGAACATTTCCTTTGTTTCTGGTTTACTTAATAGGGTAGGATTGGGAACTGCAGTCAGTAGAAATGAAGTTCAGAGAACTTTTAAGCAAAATCATTGCTTTTGCCATGATCTTTAGAGTACTACGGGTTAGCAACAGAGAGACAGCAATTATGAATCAACACATTCACTGCTAAGGATTAATGTGCTCTTGCTGAACTCATGTTCCTTCTAGACAGAAGCAATTAACACCTGAACTGTAGACCTTAAGGATCCTGAGGCCAAAAAAAGAATGATTTTGAATTAGCTCTGACATTTAACATGGGGAGGTGAAGGGAATGGAGGAAATGCAGAACTGTAGACTGGAGATAAGAAGACGTTAGAGAAGCTCTCAGTCACAACTGAAACTAGTGTGTGCATTAGAAAAAAATTATCATTTGAGTTACTTCCACAAACTGTGAATCAAGAGATCCAAGTTTTAGTGTTGCTTTGGTGATTTAGTACATTTCCAAAAGAAATCCACCCAAACTCAGCAGTCTTCAGTCCAGACACCCAAAGCTCCACAGATACTGCAGCACTGCTGCAAGCACTGCTACTGTCCCACCTAGACAGGTGCACCTACTCTATGAATCATCTGCCAAAGTTGTCATCTGTCACTTTATATCAAGTCTCTTCTGTCTTCTGTCACTTTATATCAAGAAGTGAGGAAGATTCAGTCTTTTCTTATAGGGATCAGGAAGTCCATCCCTTATGATATCATTCTGTTGTTGGGGTCTTACCTTGGGCTGTGGAAACCCAAAAATCAGTTTTCTTCTCAGCCTGAGGGGACTCAAACCAGTACTACCAGGCTACACTGTTGATGTATGAGGAAATGTTAAGTCTATAGCCTTTATAAGTGGTATAAGCTCTGAGTTAGTAAAATGAGGGACAGAGGATGGGTTGCCTTCTTCCTCTCTTCCTCATGTATTTTATTAATTTTCAAGTCCATTAGATGTTCTCAGAGGTTTTCAGATTAGATCAATGAAGGAACTCTTAAAATTGTGAATTTCACTGGAGCTGGAGCATTAACTAGAGCGCTGAGCTGTGCAATAGTGAGAGGAAGGAGTCTCAGTGAGGCTGTCCACAAACATTTTTTTATTATTAAAGGGCATAAAATAGAAGCAGACCCTTAGAGAAAATTAACAAGCAAATCCTAGACAGACATAGACATTGAGTGCCTGTGGATTAGATAGCAGCAAATCAGTTATTTTACAATCAAAACATTAAATCAGACATGTTTTGGATCTATCATCTCTAGACTGCCTGATGTGCAAGTAAAAAGCATCCTGGTCTATTGGCTGTTGTTTGATCCAACTGGTGCTGGACCAGGCACCATCTTCTATTTTACTTTTCTTCTGCTGCCTGCTGGCATTCGGACATCCCTAAGGGATTAAATGCTCTCAAGTGTTCAGCATATTTTGGTTGTATTCTCACAGCAGCTAAGGCTAAAGAAGATGATTTTATTCTATTTGCCTGTTTAAATTCAGGAACCTGAACGACAGTATATGCACATAGGAACCATGGTGGAGTTCGCATTTGCCTTGGTGGCAAAACTGGATGTCATAAACAAGCATTCATTCAATGACTTCAAGTTACGAGTAGGTATGTATCAGGATTTTTATGAGAATATCTTGGGGGAGGGGGAGAATTCAGTGTGAAGTACCCGCTGATTAAAGTGTTAGTAGAAATGACCAAAAGGACCATGAAAGTAAAGAGCACCATCTTTACAGTTTAAAGGCAGCCTACATGGTATTGCCCATTAACCATACCTGCTGGAGTAGTGTTTCAAGGCAGGACTCAGAAAAGGGCAGTACTCCTTAGTAAAGAATGGTTGAAGAATACTTTCTCATGGCTCTGAATTGTTTTATGGTAACTCTACAATAAGTATTCTAGGTTGTTAACTGCATAAACATTTTAATCTTATCAATACCAAAGGATGTAAGAAGACTCTAGACAGGGCTTTACAAAGCCATATAAATGGTTTCGGAGGACAAGAGCTATAAGGGGCCAGTGAGACTGGAGTTTGAAATATTTTAGATACACTAAACTCAAGCAAGCATCCAAAATGCACCCTTTTCTTCCCAGTATTAGAAAAGGAGGATATTTATCTCCTTTGTTATTTTGTAGCTATTGACAAATAAGAGCATATTTGACAAATATTGACAAACGTTTGAAAGGGGTATCCTTTATATTTCATCTTCTAATTGCTTCTACTTGTGCATCATGGTATTTAAAAAAAGAAATAGCTGCAGTAAGCCATGGAAAAGCATGATGAAATAAATTAATTCAGAGCTGGTCAAGAACCATATGTTCCAAAATGTTTATTTTGTGATAACAGTACACAGCAGTTTTACAATGCAATATGTGACTTAGAAAGTGTGAAATTAAAGCAGTAAATAAATACTGGAAACCCATAAATCCTGTAAACATGTCAGAAGTATTTGGTTTCCAACAGTTATTCTCCTGTCTTGTCTTTTTCTTGCTGTGCTGCTTGCTTTTCCTTTCAGCTTCTCTCTCCTTTCATGTTTATTTCACAGTGCCACCCACTGGCAAAACGTGCTATCTTCTGACTTGAAATACTCGTGTTCCTGAGAGCACTCCTCTGCCTCTATGCTTTGTATTACTTGCCAGAGCTAAAAAAAGACAAAGCAAGTCTGAAGTATGCTTCCTTCTTAAAGTGTTACAGGACTTGATGGGTTTAAAAGAAACACATAGAGATATTGTATTTTTGTGCATAATAAAAGTTCTCTTCTTGCCATAGAAGGCACATGCCACATACCTGCAAACACATCAGCAGTGTCAGTGCAGATAAAGAGCTGCTGAGTGTCGGGGATAAATCCGCAAACTGATTAAAGCAATGCCGACTCCTTTAAAGTGGGGATCATAAGGGAAACTTTCTAGGGGGGGAAAAGATACCTACTTGTGATTTTTAAAGTGTTTCTTACAGGTTCCTGAGAAGTCAGACTCCTTTATTTCATGAAACAAGGAATGATTAAATATACAAATGGACACAGGCCCCAAACTGGCACTTTTGCCACCTTAATCCAGTATAGACAACACTGAGATCTTCACTTCCCATCTTCATTTCTTCTCTACATCCCACCACTGCCTGACCATGAGAGTAACTGATATCCATAGCAATTAAAGCCACAGAAACATTTGAGCATCTGCCTCTGATGAAATCCCTGCTGAAAGGATTTAAACCTTTCTGCCCAGAGAGGTTGTGGAGTCTCCTTGGCTGGAGACATTCAAACCCCGCCTGGATGCGTTCCTGTGTGATGGACTCTAGGTGACCCTGCTCTGGCAGGGGGGTTGGACTGGATGAGCTTTCGAGGTCCCTTCCAACCCTAGAATTCTGTGATTCTGTGATTCTGTGAAACCCAAACTGCCATTTGTAAAAACCTTCCTCTGCCAGCATCTATCCCCTGAATTGTTGCAACTCACCAGAGGGCTCAGCTTTCAACCTTTATTTTCTGTGAGTGCCTGAAATGCTAGTTGTGCCTTAGGAGGTTCACAGCCTACCTTGAAGTTGTCGGCCAAGGAAGGGCAACATCTAGGTTATATTTCAGGCATTTCTCCTCATGTTAGCTAGAGGGCTTCATTTATTAGACAAGCTCAGATAGGCTTTTGCAGCAAGTTTGGGACAGGTACTGTTTTGTTTCAGAGCAGAATAGAGGCTGATGTTGTTTTCCATATAGCTTCATGGTTAGAACTTTTGTCTGTCTTGTAGGTGACCTTAATTTGGTTAGTGCTTTTAACTGAGGCTGCTCAAGCACAGGGGTCCCTGTTCCCTGGAGAATGCTATGAACGCAGGCTGTAGAATACTTTGCAATGAGATCTGTTCTGTCTGTCTTGCTGAACAATATCTGCTGAACAGTGTGCCTTTTCATGGAAAAATTAAATGTCACTTCAGATACAAGAGAAAAGGACAGATGGTACCACCCTCTGTTAGAGCATTCACCTGGACTGAGGGTACTGCTCTTCCAGCCTTGCCACAACATTCACGTGTGTCATGTGAAGGGTACCCACACTAGCACGAATGACATAGCACAGCGCATCCCAGAATGCCTGGGTGGCCAAAACACACTCCTAAGAGATATGGGTAGAAGGCTCCTCAAAGGAGGAGGGATCTGAAGCTGGCTCTCCAGCACCTGAGGTATTACTCAAGCCATCAGCAGCGATGGTTCAGGAAGGAGGTAAAAAAGCCCCTCACCTCTTGCCCATTGTATTTTGTATGAAAGTCCCACCACATTGCCCTAATTTCTGGACCATGACAGATAATATGCTACACACAGCTTTTCAGAATTCCCTACTAGCCGGCTTGGGCTACTCAGCAGATGGCTTTTGTGGATTCCACTCTCAAGTCTCTAGTGCTTTCTACACATTGGATGTCATGAGGCAGAAAGACACACCCATGACTTGGGTGTTAATGCAGAGTCATTCTTTCATTTCATACTTTCAATCACACTTTCATTTTGTTGCATATATATATCCCTAGTGATGGTTTCTGGCCAGGAATTAACAGATGCCAGTTATGATCCATTGACATGGAGATAATTTTAGAAATCCAAACTACTCACTTGTCCAGGGTTTATTTCTCACTAGGTCTAACTTGGCTTTCCTGATCATCAGTATGTATAGTTACAATTATATCGTGTTTGACACTGACTAACGAGTGCTTTTGATTTTGCCTCCTGGTTTCTTTCCCTACTAGCAGAGCACAACTCACTCTTTTTACAGGTGGAACATAGAAGATAAGCTGACTGCAAGATAAAAAATGCCCAGAATCAAATGAGGGACTATACTATGTTGTTCTTCACTCTTACAGTGTGCATTTCAGGAATAGCAATTTATTACTCTTACTCCATGATTAATCAAACTATTTGAATACATGTATTTACATTGCAGTTATTTAGGACCATTCTATGGGCATCCAGCCTGCAGAACAAGGCTTCAAATCCTTCCAGCTCATTCGTATTAGTTTATTCTACATTTAAGAAGCAAAGAGTATTGTAAAAATCATTTGATTTGGCCGTCAACTATTGAAGAGATGAGAAGCCCTTTTCACTACAAGTAGAAATGAAAAGAAATTATCACACATCTGTCCCACCAGAAGCTCCTGCTCTCCCACAGATCTTTTTTAATGTTTAAGTTCTGATGTTTTCCAGGTATCAACCATGGACCTGTAATAGCTGGAGTAATTGGAGCTCAAAAACCACAATATGATATCTGGGGCAATACAGTAAATGTGGCCAGCAGGATGGACAGCACTGGTGTCTTAGATAAAATACAGGTGAGTCTTGGTTTAGTGCTAGTATTTATCTTAATCCTTTGAGTTTGGTGCCTAAAAAACATCATATATTTGTACACGAAACGGATATGTGTTCTGGAGCTAAGGATGCCTACAGAAAAAAAATACATACCAGCTTTATCTGTACATTTTGAAAGAATTAGACCTTCAGCAGGAAAGTAAATAATTAAAAGAAAATTATAGAGAAAATGCAAGGAGAATTAAAACTTGGCCTTGAGCCTGTGGGGGAATACTGTGGAGGGAATCATGAGTTGCTGGAAAATGCATCCCCAGATTAAGAGAGAATTTGAGAGAAATCACATTTCTATTCTGTGAATTTCTAAACTCGTAAAATACTAGCTACCATATCTCTGAAGGGCATTCCTGATGTTAATTATTTCTGAATAAAGAAAATGACCAATAACTCCTGTACATCAAGATAAATCCACAAAGCAATCATGAAATTTCCCTTTTAATGAACCATGCTGATTAATAATCTTTAAGGACTATTCTCTGTATAGATTATACATAGACCTGTGCAGAAAAGATCTTCCATTTAGTAACTTTCCAGTCAGGGATCACATTTTAAGTACCTGCCTAGCATGCTACCTAGCACGTTGGGATCCCAGCATGTGATTGAGAGCACTCCAAATCTATGATTGAGACTATTCAGAGCTAAATAATGGAAAAGTAAAGTTACCAGCTGTTGGTCAAAACTGAAAACAGAAGGGATGTCAAAGCAATAACATTTACAAACAGTCGCTTGCTTCACAAAGAAACACAGACAGTCTGAGACAACTGATGCTGTTGAACAATCTCTGTCCTAGTGAGCTTTCACCTAAAAAGGCAGAACTGCCTGAAGTTTGGTTAACTGCCAGTTACGTGAGAAATTGGCAACAGCAGCTCAGACAAATGATGCTAATGTCTTGCTATCACCTCACACAGCCTTAGCATTAAGGTGAGGAAGCTTGGGTCTACTGAAGTGAAAAAAAACAGCTTCTGAAGTTGAGAAAAATGCTATATGAGGAAGAGTGTTGTTCCTAGTGCCATTTGTGTATCTACAAGCCCTCTGTTTGGAATCCTAGCTACAGAAATGGTTATCCCCAATTTGTTACTTGATGTAAGCAATTAGAATTGGCATCCAGCAACAGACTATTTGGAAGCTCAGGTGCTCACACCTCATTTGAAACCCTGAAAGGCCTTATAAGCATTATAGCAGAACCGCTATAATTGGTCAGAACATGTTCCCTTTGGAAGATGAATGTATTACACTGGTTGTATTACTGTATTGTTGCAGGTCACAGAGGAGACGAACAATGTCCTTCAGACCCTGGGGTACATGAGCACTTGCAGAGGAATAATAAATGTAAAAGGCAAAGGAGAATTGAAGACATACTTTGTACATACTGAAATGACAAGATCCCTTTCACAAGGGAATGTGGCATCTTGAAGAATGCTTATATGTGTCATCAATACCATATTTTCAGGAAAGTATCACGCACTTTTTAACTACATTTTGGCCCTTAACATGCGTGCTATTTTCTGGTATGTGGCACTTACTTTAATATGGCTGCAGAATAGTCCCATGAGCCATCATTTTGCACCTTGATATTCCTATGTTCAAGAGCAGTTGCAATGTATGCTATAGGACTGGAAGATTGTACTGCAACTGGCACTGTTATTTAAAGGCAGGAAAAGAAGGAATAAGAATTAAATGGAGGTAACTCATCCTGAAAGGACTAAAAGGAGATGCTAGTGAAAAATGCGTGGAAAAAAGGCAATAAAGCTAGGGGTGCATACTATTTTCTGATGCATGGTGTTTTCTGGAAAATACAATCGCTCCCCAATAGCATTTACTAATCTGGTATTAAAGTATTCAGTATTTGTAAATAAGTTTACTCTGTCCACACATGATTTGGATGTGATCACCAGTTGCATCTCATAGCCAGGGACACGTTGGGTGGCTTGCTGGCATTCTTTCTAAAGAGAGAGCTAACAATGCTGGAATAGTTTTGTACAAACGTGTCAAATGTTTTGAAGCTATTGTCTTTTGTAAGGTTAATTCATTAAAGGTTTATATGTACTTTGTCTTACTGTTGCTGTCTCTTAGTTTTGCTTCCTTCCATGGCTTCTGTCGCTCTAAACCTGCGCGTCCTCTGCTGCTGCCATTGCTGCTTTTTATTGAGCAGTTAGATGTTGAGGCAGGCTGTGGCCAGCTATCTCAATAGCCTCGATGGCTAATATCTGCTAGGCTTGCTATGGCCTTTCAGAAATTGAATCACCTCTATTGTCTTCAGTCTTGGGTGGCATCATAGGCACTCTGCAGTCATTTACGCCCTAGGTGATACAGAAGACTTACCTCAAATCCATAAAAACAAGCAAAGGGGCGGGATGCTGGAGACAGTAGCAGTGTTACTACTTTGCAACTGGCCTGCAATGCTTAAACAGTAACTAGGAGAAGCTGTACAAGAGAAGAACTATTTTGTTTGTTTTGCACTTCGACAACTTCTTTTGCCCTTGCATGACTTCCACTTAACTTTTACAATGCCAGATTTCATGGGATATTTAAAATAATCTAATTTATCAAGACATGAGTATGAGCAGAAGAAACAAAAAATGCTATGTTGTGGATATTTAAGATCAATTCAAATACTGCTGAATTAAAAAGTATTTAATTTTCAGAGTTTCATAGATGTGTCATGTGAAAGACTGAAAAAGCAGGTAATTGTACTATCTACAGTCCTTTGAAGCATAGATAGTAAAGATTAATTTTTGCTATGCTATTATTAATACTTGAAATTCATATATTCTTTTAGTCATAACAGCCTAACAAGACCAAAATTAATAAAAATCTCCTATTTAAAAAATAGCATATAATTACAAGTTTTTTTCTGATATCGTATGAATATAGAAGTCAACTTATGCACTATTAGCTCTGGCATGTTATTGAAATGTGAAAAGTATTCAGATTTCTCGTTCATGAAACATGTATTTACATTTGTATTGCATTGTTGTCCTTTCAGAAGTTCTTAAAATTGTGGGTCACAAATAAATGGCATCAGGCCACATTCTCACTGAGTGTGGCACCGTTTACTCACACAAGCCATCTGCCCACTAGCAAATTAGAATGGCAGTAGATTTCAGATGCTTACATTTGCAGTAAAATAGATAATATTAATTTTGATCCCTTTAAGTTAATCTAAAAGCAAAATGCAAGTATTATCAGTTATGTCCAGCATAACATACCTGACATCTCACCCAGAGCTGGAGACTTTTGATCAGTAACTCTCAAGATAGGTGGTCAGACTAATAAAATCTCATTTTAAATTTTTGTTGCCTTTATGATTTCTTCCCTGTAGTTAATAAGTTAAAATAAATATTTTCCAGTGGAATGAAAGACTTTCCAAATAGCTCACATGACAGCAGAAACAACGTCCCAGCCATTGCCTAAAACAAGCTATAACAGCTATGCTTAAGACCTCTCCTAAATGCCTCCTCTCCATTTGCTATAATTTTTTTTCTAGGAACAATTTTTTAAAAATTACAAAATCTCCTAGACTTTGAATGTACTCTGGGTCCTTAAAATCATTCTGGTATTATCACAGGTCAAAGCAATCATTTCTTACTGTGGATGAAAACCCTTTATGTAAAATTGATATTGTACTGTTGTATTTATGTGCATCTTTCAGGCATAACCTGTACATTCAGGATTTTGCTTTTCATTTGTATTTTTGCACACTTTGGACATCAGCAGCAAACTTTGTACCTAACTTGATGGCCTTCTTTCTGTGATTTTTATAAAAGTTAAACAATATTATATTTCTCTAAGCAATGAAACATTAAAACATTCAAATAGCTGTGAGCTGACTGGGCCAATGAAATACAAAGATACATATGTGCCCTCCAAGAGCATGTTGAAAATGCTCTTGTTCAGACCACACTTGTTTCACTGATGTTCTCTCATTTTGTAGTTGCATTTAGATTCTTGCAGCCAAACCCTGTTGAAAAACAAGAAAGTGGGCAAAAGATTATACATGCAGTATAATCATAAGACAAAGAAAGATGCATACCATCCTTCAGCCTTCAGTTACTATTATTAATATCTTCTAGTGCTGAGAAGCTATTTGTATCCAATAAATACTTTTTGTCTTCCAATGCATTTTACACCTGCTATTTATACTGTGTTATTTTTCCTCTGTCTGGATTGACTCAGAGTTCTTGTATAGTCTTTCTTCCTCTCCTGCAGCAATTTCATCTGCCTCAATAACTGAATATAATTAACACTGCTCATGTATCAGTGTGTAACTTGAAAAGTGTTAACGATAACCATACAAACCAGTATTGGAGATGCCATATACTCTACATCACAGTTAAGGCTCCAGTTCTACGGCTTCCATGTTGGTGCCGTAGTTCATAGGTCACCAGCAAACCACACTGAGCGTGACTTCCAAAAGCATAATGCAAATGTTTCACACCGTGAGGCAGCAGCCAAAAGAGCAATGTAAGAGTGATTCACTGTGGCCTAGGAAAATGAAACCGAAACAGGAAGACCTGGGGAGGCTGCTGGATTTCTTTGTTCTAAGTCAATGCTTTGCTCCAATTTATGGAGGACTACCAAGGGACAGGAAGAAAGATTAGACTTGCAGATATTTTTGTTAACTACAAAAATAGTTGGGATTACTAGTAAATTAATGCTATTTAGTTGCTGTTTCTAAAGACATTAGCATCATGTTTATGCTGTGTGAAAAGCATTTTTCTTTCTCTTTATACTTCTTTGTGATTCCTCTATTTTGGAAAATATCTACAGACCTTCCCTTTTTCTGCCGAGGCACAGGTAGGAGTTCAGCCTGCTCATTTCTAAAGTGACAGCTGTGCATATCTGAAGGTGTTGAAAGTCTGTCCTGTTTTGTTTTCAGAACCTCATGTCAGGACAAATAATTAACTATGTTGTCAGCATGCTTTATATAGCAACAGATTTACTGTTAAAAACAATGATTACCTTGTGCTTTGACGCGTCGTTTTCTTTTGATTGTGCTTCAGTATGAAGATGCTTCAGTTTTTCATTTTCAGACAGCATATTCTCCTGGCCTAGATACTAGGACCCTCAGCACTTTACAAGTGGACCCCAAACAATTTTAAGACTAAGGCTTGTTAGCTTTATTTTTCATTTCTTGTCTAAAAAATAGTGAAGTGACTCTGGCAAGGATACAAATGTAGAATGAGATATACGTGCCTTAAATAAAACATGTAATCAAGAGAATATTTTTGTTCCTTGAAGTACTTCAAATTTGTGTGGATTTGTCAAAAGTGGTCTATAAATCAGTTGTAGCTGATTCCTCCTAAAGTTTACTGTATATTAATTTTAAATATTTCAAAATTTAGGGACAGGAATTATTCAGGTCAATTTAGTTTTTAATGTGTTAAAATGCAAGATAAGGATGTTTTAATCCTGTTTGCAACTATGAAGATATGAACCCTTTATGTTTTAGGATGCCACTGTTCAAACCAAAGATTCTGCCAAGAATTATTTGAAATTTTTGATGAAGTATTTTTCAGATCTGTTTGTAGCCATTGAGATTGTGTGGAGAATTATTTGAAACAATGAATATATTCAGGGAAAAATAAAAAAAAATCCTGACTAGCTCATGAACAAAAAAATTCCTGAAGATTCCAAAAGGTGTGCAGTCTTCTGCAGGTCTTGTACAGATGTCTCTGTCTCCTTCAGAAAACCTCTGAAGAGCCTTGTGATTTGAGACAGGCAGCCTGTCACTAATTCAGGGTCTGGAAGAAACAAGCGCTTGTGTGAAATGACTGGCCTGGACCAAAGCTACCGTAGTAGAAAGGGGACAGATTTTGAGCCATTTTTATTTCAGCCACTTTTTCAACAGCCATCTGATGTAGCATTTGTTGGCAAAGGCTGTCTCTCCTTCATGGATCAGCTGAGGGTCAGGAACGTACAGCAATTGGATACATGTTGAAGTCAAGCAGCAAACACAGGAGATGAATTGCTAAGCCTTAATTTGAGGCAAGCCATCTCAGCTCTAAGTGACACCAGTTTGAAACAGGTATGTCAGCCTGTAGGAAACGAACAGCTACTGTGTTTTTTCTGCATATCAATGACCTGCCCAATTGCGTGTCATCTGTCCCCTTGTGTCTGTCCCATCTCCATCCCCCTGTTGTTTTCTCCATTCCGTCCATTCCCCACCCTCCCTGTCACCATTTGCTTCAGAAATTCCTTTTAGGAATTTTCTTGCAAAGTTATTTCATAAACCAGTTTGACATTTCAGAATAGTGACCCCGCCTTTGAGAAACCTTTATGACTATACAAGGACATAGCAACATACTCAAAATTCCGGAACCTTAGTTCCGGAACTAGAAGGCGAAATTGTTAAGCTCTAAAAAGGTGGACAATTGAACTTCTCCTCCTTAAGACACTGAATTCAAAGCAACTTTCAACACTTTGGTCTCTGAGCTCAGCCGTGTTTGAATGGTTACTTTTGACCACATTGATTAAAATTGTTCCATTATCCTCTCACCATTGTTTACATGTTAATATTTAATTACTAAGGAAACAGACTGACCGCCAGTGCTACTCTGCAACGGGAACATGCACTTAACAGTAGCACAGTAGCAGCATATGGTCTAAGTCTGGGTGTAACGGGAACAGAAAACTCTGGGGATCCATGTCCTTCTTCTGGGCATTCTGAAAAAAGTGGCCAGGAAGAAAAAGCCTTTGTAAGATTCAAATAATTCTAAAGGGATTTACATCTTCATTGGGAAGGAAGAATGCACTGGAAACCATAATTTTTAATTATTACAAATGGGTGGTTTAGGAGAAATCTGTAATAAGCATACAGTGGGATTTTTGACAATCTGAATTGCATCCAGATAGTGCAAGGCAATTTATGTCACCTTAAATGTTAATCAAAATGAGCTACACGTGAACATGAACAGTACAAGGACGTGAACAGTGGAAGGAAAAGTGGAGAGAAACATTTCAGATCTGACTTCAGAGTTCTTGCCTAGCTGAGTTGAGATTTCTGGTGAACGGTTTCTTGCAGCTCTATTTATAGCTGCAGCTTCGGCTGAGCTGCTTTTTATAAGTGGGCTTGCTATCTCTTGGTGCTTGGACTAAGCTACAAAAAAGCACTTGCACAGTGGCAAATGCGTCTCTGTGTAGGAAGCTGATGTAAGGCAGCTGTTGGATTTTCAATTCCACTGCTTGCTTATGCTGCACTGGTTTGACCCAAGCTGCAGAACTAAGAAGACCATAATTGGTGGAGGGATGTTATTAGATAGGCAGATGGGAATTGTCACAAATGATTAAAAAAAGCCCCCACCCAAGGGTGCGGAGTATAAACACCTCCACACCTGCTCTTGAAAAGAAGCAGGGTGCTACATCATTCAGTGTGTTAGTGATGGGGGACCAGCAGCTGTATAGCAGGGATGGGGCTTTCCCATCAGTGCACCTGAACTATTTCATGGGTCCGTGATGCCAAAAAGAGTGAGTTGTGAAGATCTCTGGTACCCTGAACGTTGAGGGGTTTGTTTTTTTTTAAATAAATCTTGGATGTTCAATAAAAATAACACGTCTGAAAGAGTGCTGTTGCCAAAGTGCTTGCTAAAAGGTACTGGTAGCAATGACAATAATAACAGTGCTGTACCTAGGGCCCCGCCGCGCCCGGGGAACGGGTCCTGGCAGCTGCCCCGGGCTCCGGGACACTCCCGGGAGGGGCTC